>JADRCH010000005.1:28698330-28787295 GCA_019843965.1 Rhynchomys soricoides | reverse complement strand
AGAGTGAGGAGAAGACAGGCGGGCAGGAAGCTGACACAGGGAGAGAGCGAGGAGAAGGCCGGCAGGAAGCTGACACAGGGAGAGAGTGAGGGGAAGACAGGCCGGCAGGAAGTGTTTGGACACTGAGATCTCATGCACTATACTACTGTGGTGCTGCACTCAAACGGAATAAAAAACATGGAAGTACACAGGAAGTGAACCAGAGATACCTCTTAACACGAACAGCATCTAGAAGCTTCATCTGATGGCTCTAGAGAGCACTGAATGCACACTTAATTGCACTTTGCCTCCATTCTGAGGCATTCCATGGACTTGTACAAATGGACACCTAAACCTCTAAACACTCACTTTAAGATTTCCCCATCAACAATTGGGCATGGCGACTCATACATAATCCTAACACTTGGCATGCTGAGACAGGAGGACTGCTGAGAGTCTAAGGCAAGCCTGTGTTACAAAGTACAAACTCCCCATCCTTCCCCTCCACAAAAACAAAATATTCCTTGTTAGCCGAAGGATCCTAGTTATTGGATTGAGCATTCTCAAATTGGCCATAGTAAGACTGCTTTCTACACAGTTTTCATGAGTGCGAGAAAAGCCCTATAGAAGGAGGGACATTGCTGCCTTTGACAGTTTTAGTTCACAGCGACCTAAACCTCTAGCAAGATGGTTGAAGCCATGGGGTTTGTAAGCTAAGGCTGCTGGTATGAGACTATGGTGGGAAAAGATTCAAAGAGAAGAAACTACAGCAAAGGATTGGTTGCTGCTGGTAGCTCACAGGAGAACAGAAATGCTAGCAGCTTTGGAAGGAGGGTCTAACTTCTGGATATATTTATTTTAATTATATGAGTTTTTTACCTGCATATGTCTATGCACTGTATGTTTGCAGGACCCACAGAGGCCAAAAGAGAGCGCCAGATCCTCTGAGCTGGAATTGAACTCCAGGCCTCTGAGGAGCAAGTGCGCTCTCACTGAGTCACCTCTCCAGACCCAGAGAGACCCTTCTTTAGACACCACACTGTTTTGAGCTTTTATGTTCTGCAGTGTATGTGTAATTATAATTTAATCAATGATGAAACAAGGACTTACAGCAAACCAACCCAAATTCCATAGCAACCCCTTGCCAAGGGTTAAAAAAAAAAAATCTGTGACATATTTTTGACAGTGTTTTATTTTAGCTTTGAGACAGGGTCTCACTCTTTAGCCCTGCATAGGTTGGAAGTCAAACTCAGAGATCCTCCGGCCTCTGCCTTCCCAATGCTGGGATTAAAGGCGTGTACCACCACAGCCAGCTCTGACAGGTGATTTTAGTGAGTTAGGATACAATTCTCTACTTAGGGGCATGTTGGGACTACCTTCCTTAAACAAAGCTAAGCGAAAGGTTTTTAAATGACATTTAAAATACCTTTCTATAGTAATATAACCTAATTAGGTATCAAATGCACATATACTATCAATAACACACATTAGGTTTTTTGTGGTGTCCTTAAAAATGAAAGAATACAACAGTACAGCTTGACTAAAATAATCACATGTACAGCAGTGAGGGTTGTGTCTTTAAAGTCCGGCAACATGATTCACAGCAGGACTCCACCCTTCTCCCTTACAGCGGCAGCGTCTACTTACTGTCTTCATAGGTGGTCCCACTTGCTTCCTCACTCCAGTCACTCCAGTAGCCCCTCCCATTCTCCTTAATGGACCGGATCCTGAACACATACTCTGTAAAAGGCTTCAGGTCCTGCACTGTGAACGAGGTTCGGGGGGACACCGTATCTTCAAGAGGGACCTGAGAATAAAGCAAATTGAGCGACATCATCAACACCTCCAACAGAGGAGGTTCCTAAAGTGAGCACGGTTTTAGGGATGAATTTAATGCAAGATTAATAAATTTAACCACTGGAGAAAAAGACTTGGAGGTAACAATATGACAGTCTATAGGCTCCACCCACCTATTCTTTCCTTCTTCTATAAGAGACCTGCAAAACTCAGGGTTCTCAATGTGAAAGAGATGACAGTGCTTGCAGTATCAGGCAGGAGGACTGAACGACTGAAGATAGAGCAAGTAGCAAGTTCTAAGCCAGGCTGCACTATCTGAAGTGAGAGCCTATCTCAAAGAACCAAACCAATCCAACAGCTAAACACGAACATATAAACAAACGAATGCACAAACAACCACAAAACACTTCAGGGAGGCTTAGTGAAAAGACCCAGGCAAGAATAAATGTTGGAATCCTGAATGCTTACTGCACTGGGAACTGTACTGTTCCAGCTAACTCTATGTGCAAAGGGAAAAAGAACCTGAAAAGAGATTCCAGGAGGGCAGCATTGAGAGGGCAGCATTGAGAGGCGCGACCTTACTCCACGTGTTGTTCTCAATTCTATTCCTCTTTTCCATCAAGCTCCTCTGTCCAGTAGCATAGGAAGCGAGACAGAATGGGAGTCCACAGTGAAATCAGACAGGCCAGCACACCATGACACCAGTGTGCAGAAGGAAGGGGTGTGCATATATCAGGGAACAAGAAGCTATCCAACCCCACCAAGAAAAAAAAAGCCAGGACTGGCACCATGGCTCAGAGAGTAAAGGTGCCTGGCCTGATGCCTGAGCTGGATTCCTGGAACCCACACAGTGGAAAGAGAAAACTGCCTTCTGTAAGTTGTGTGACTTCTACATACATGCTGTGATGTGTACACACAGAGCAAATAAGAAATGTTGAAAGCAAAGCAGAAGCTAGCCTAGTAGATGGACTGCGAGTGGAGAGGAGATCAAATACACACACTCTTTCTTTCTGCCACTCTGACATTTCGATACTGGACACAAAAATAGATGTTAAATATGGTGCATTTTTTATTAAGAGTCTATGATATTAAAACATACTTTGAAGAACCTTAAATACACATCCTTCCTTTCTGTACTGTCTGAATCATGAACCCAATTGTATTATGAGCCAGTAAAATAAGTGGAGCACCTAAAAGGTCATGGGTTGATCTCGCTAAGTTCATGACTGCACCATGGTAGTAAAGGGAATGAGTGGGCCAATCAGTCAATAAAAACCAAAGTGGGCCATTAGTTATAAATGGAATCGCAGCACAAAGTCTCACAGCAGCCACTGCGGTCCACCCCCAGACGGCTACAAGTACTCCTCTGCAGAGAGCATGGACCTGCCACCTCCCGTTCCAGTCTTGCAATTGCCACTAAACCTTTCTGGACTTGAACAGTTGACAAACCCTTTATGAAGGGCTAGAGAGTTAGGATCTTGAGCTGAGGGCCAGAAAATCTGTTACTCCAGCCCCCAGATCAATACAACAAATGTGTCCCAGCAAAATTCCATTTCTAAAAGAAGGGGGCAGGTTTTTGCCCACTGTAGCAAAGCTGTCTGAACTACGCGTGCCAAGCCCTGCTCTATTTCATGCTTAAAATCTCCTTATCCACCTGCATGTTCTTCCTATCACCCTGTTTTATTTCCTTAAAGGTCACTGTTTTTCTACCTACATGTCTGTCTGTCAAATGAAAGGTTTCACATTATCAGAAACTTAAGACATTGAAAAAAAAGGTGAGTCTTCATAGTAGTGTTCAAAACAAACAAAGCAAGCAAGTGAAAAAACAAACAAAAGCAATAACGCTATTAGAATAAACAGCATATTTTAACTTACCTGAATCCAAGTTGAGGCATCTTTGGTCCTATATTGGATGTCGGATTTCAGCCTTAAAATACCGCCTAAACCCGAACTGACCCATGCTAGCTTTAATATACTGGATAATTCTTCTGAGTTGGTCACTGATAAATTATGTGGTGGGCTGGGTTTCACTGAAGAGTAAACCAAGTCCTAAAGTTAGTCACACTTTACTTTTAGAAGTTCATATACTACAAGTCAAAACCAGGATGATCTGCTTTGTAAGATTACTCTTACCAAGTGAAATCTCTCTAGAAATGATGCTCTACTATAGAACAGAAGGATTCTAAGGAAGCTTCCTAGTCCATTCAGTACACTTGTTTATTTTCAGATGCTGATATTAAAAAGTTCTGAAATTTTATAACAAATTACATTTTAAAAAGAAAACAAATCAAGAAAGTCACTGTGGTTGCCGTGTGTGGTCCTGCAAACTGGATAAATAATGAAATGGTAACATCCTAAGTGAGCTGAAAGACTGGGTGAATAGCACAGGGAACACTCTAAGTGGAGATGGCAGGAGGATCAGGAGTTCAGTGTTAGCCTCAGACAGACTGCCAATTTAAAGGCAGCCTGGGCCTCGTGAGTCCCAGTCTCAAAAACAAAACAAAACCAACAGCAATGACAAAATATTCCAAAAGCAAATGTAAAACAGCCATGAGTTGCTGTTTCCAGATTACATTTAATAATATTATAAAAGACTTTATAAAAATCACTGCGCTAATAAACATTTGTACATTAATCGAAATCTGAAAGATAACAAACCACAGGATAGTTTGATAAAGTCTCAAATTCTTTAAGTACCTTTATCCACAGGGTCAAAATTGATAGACTCTGAGGAGACCTTCCCAAGGGCATTCTCTGCTTCCACCCAGACTTCGATGTTGACAAAATAGATGGGCGTGTAGCTGACCAAGCATGAGGTACCATGTTTTGTTTGACAATCAGGAAACTTCTCAGTTGCCCTAAATATAAAATTGGAAGAACCAGTCATTAAAGACAGATTTAAAAATATAAAGGTGAAGGAAGTTACTGAGAAAGAGTTGGATATGATCTATGACCCGGCCTGGCGCACCAACGCTTGCAGTGAAAGGTTGCTAGCCAAACGCAGACCACATATCGTAAAAACTGTATTCCATCTATACCTATGATATTATTTCCACATTTTTAATCTAAGAAAACTGCATTAGGATTTTCTCTATATCCTTAATAATTTTTCCCTAAAGATGATCTATTTCCTTGTGGCCTCAGAGGTATGTAGCAGCCATACTTTACCCATAAAGGCATGTTTCAGGATCCCCTGAAGACAACTGAAATGCTGGGTAACACCAAACACAAAATCCTGTGGTTTTCCTACACACGCTTCACTGTGATGATATTTAATCTCTGAATTAAGCATGGCAGATGAACAACTCTAACATGACAGGTAAGTGAATGCAATCTCTCCCTAAATACTCACTTTTCTTTTCATGGTGTAAGATGATTTGAATTGAGGTGAATGATGTCGGTCCTATGAAACAATGGCGGGACACTACTGACCTGACAATAATTCAGAAAGAGGGTTGTGGTGGTTTGAATATGCTTGGTCCAAGGAGTGACACTATTAGGAGGTGTGGCCTTATTAGAGTAGGCGTGGTCTTGTTGGAGTAGGTGTGTCACTGTGGGATGGGCTTAAAAAACTTTCCCCTAGCTGCCAGAGGATGCCAGTCTTCTTCTGTTTGCCTTTAGATGAGATGTAGAACTCAGCTACTCCAGCACCATGCTCCTGCCTTGATAATGGACTAAACCTCTGAACCTGTAAGCCAGCCCCAATTAAATGTTGTGCTTTAGAGGAGTTGCCTTGGTCACGGTGTCTTCCCAGCAACAGAAACCCTAAGACAGGTGGCTGGAGTAAGAATGCCCCACAGGCTCATATATTGAGTGCTTTAGTCATCAGTGAGTGGTGCTACCAGGGGAGAATTAGGTCTCTGGCCTTGTTGGAGTAGGTATGCTGTTCTCAGAGCAATGCGTCCCTGGGCATAAACTTTGAGCCTTCAAGAGCCCAAGTCAGGCCCAGTGTCTCTTTCTTCCTGCTGCCTATGGACCAGATGTTGAACTCTCGGCTCCTTCTCCAGCAGCAAGCCTGCCTGCCACCATGCTCCCTGCCATGATGATGATGGCCTCACCTCAGAAACTGTAAGCCAGCCCCAATTAAATGTTCTCTTCTATATGAGAGTTGCCTTGGTCGTGGGGTCTCTTCCCAGCAATAGAACACAGATTAAGACAAGAATCTGTTTCAGGTGATCTTAAATCAAGCCATGATAACATTTGTGGCAGATGATGTCCACGGTCAGTGATCTTACTGTTTAAAGTGTTTTGCTGGAAGCTTCTAGAAGAATACTGTAATAGCAATTTGCTTGCCCCTAACTCAGCAAGGGATTGCTTAGAAAGCTGTAATCTGCAGTGACCAGAACCATGCCTTTATGCTGTATTTCTCCAAGGACTAGGCATGCCTTTGATCTTGTATTTCTCCAAGGTCTGTCTATACTCCACTTCTGTCTGTGTATTCAAACTCTGCAGCCTCCCTAAGTTTCAAACTTTGTTCTGTGTGGTTGTTTCTACAGCATGTTCACTGCTGGTTCTACCTCAGTCTCCTCTTCGTCTTCCGTAGGTGACTCAGTCCTCATCCATTAGTACTTCTCAATGGCCTCATGCTCTTCCACCCGTCAGCACAATTCTCTACCAATTTACCTGCCATGTAAATGATTTCCTGTCGTCCCTGTAAACCTCTGAAAAGCATTCTCAACCCTGTTGTAGAAAACACCTCAGTCAGAGACTTCTATCCTGCCTTTGATTGTTCAGTTCCCAGATAAAAAAGATATGCAACTTTTACATTTGTAATAAGCTTTAATCAGCACTGGAGCTGGGCAGATATCTACCCTCTAGGCTATTAGGTCTACTTCCCTGACAATCTTCCCACAATATAACTTGCCATGTTCTGTTTGGGCCGCTCTTAGCTTCAACTGGCCAGCCCTCATGGTCAT
This sequence comes from Rhynchomys soricoides, assembly GCA_019843965.1. Taxonomy (NCBI): domain Eukaryota; kingdom Metazoa; phylum Chordata; class Mammalia; order Rodentia; family Muridae; genus Rhynchomys; species Rhynchomys soricoides. The sequence continues at coordinate 28,780,603 of JADRCH010000005.1, read as the reverse complement.
AATTTCAAGACTTTTACCCCACTGCATTTTCTCTTCTCTCCCTTTCCTCTCCCTCTCCTCACAGTTCTCCTCAGACCCCAAGCCCAGGAACATCAAACCCTACCTACATCTCTTCTGCCAAGCTACTGGCTGTCATCACCCTTAGCTAACCAATAGTTTTAAATTAAGGAGCAAGGTCACACTAAATGAGCAGATTCTCTTGTTCCTGGGAGCAACCAGGCTCTGGGGCCAATATTTAGCATTACAATATATATCAAAACACCAAACTTCAACACCACCCTGCTTTATAAACTTCTGCAGGCATTTACATGCAGTTTCTAGTTTGAATTCACCCACTTCAACTAGATGGGTGTTACTATCCTAGAAACAGTGAATCATCTACAGCACTGTGTATGTACAACTAGGGTCTCCATCAGTAGCTGATTGACACAATCAATACCAAGTGGCCTCTGCTAGCCAGACAAGACCATGGTAAGAGGTAAATCATTACTTGACACCTTGATAGCAGTTGGATGTGCCATCTACTGTTGGACTTTAAGTCTTCTTAAAGCATTCTTCCAAGGATTTTACCACTTGTGGGATAAAGCACTGCTACAACCACCCCAGACAGGAGAGCTATCACCTGCACATCTGTACTGGCTGGTTTTGTGTCAACTTGACACAAGCTAGAGTTATCACAGAGAAAGGAGTTTCAGTTGAGAAAATGCCTCCATGAGATCCAGGTGTAAGGCATTTTCTCAACTAGTGATCAAGGAGGGGGGGCCCTTGTGGGTGGTACCACCTGTGGGCTGGTAGTCTTGGGTTCTATAAGAAAGACAGTTGAGCAAGCCAGGAAAAGCAAGCAAGCCAGTAAGTTATATCCCTCCATGGCCTCTGCATCAGCTTTTGCTTCCTGACCTGCTTGAGTTCCAGTCCTGGCTTCTTTTCGTGATGAACAGAAGCGTGGAAGTGTAAGCTCAATAAACCCTTTCCTCCCCAACTTGCATCTTGGTCATGATGTCTGTGCAGGAATAGAAACCCTGACTAAGACATTATAACTACACCACCAGAACACTGGAGGATACACATGTCAGTTTTCACTTTGTACACTATACTAGGCTTAATCATATATGGCTTGAACTGTGGCCACAAAGTACCAGAGTAAATCTGGTTTATGCTTTTGCCATAACTCCGCACCTTAAAGACTGTCTATTCTACTGGGCACCTGCAAATACACCAGCACCTTCCTATTTACTTGCAGACTGCCTCTTCAGTAGGTTGTGTGTCTTCAATCCAAACCCACTTCTGGCTTAGTGTTGCTTCCCTTAAGAAATCACTTGCAGACCCAGTACTTCCTGTACAATGCCTTGCTCTCCTTTGGAGCATGATTTCTGTTCATGTCATCCAGCCACAGATGTGATGTCTTTCTATCTTAACTGAGTATCATATACTGTGGTAGTAACTGAGGTGTGAAAAGCCTAGTTCTTTCTTCTTCCTAATATCAAGAACAGTAAATTTGTCCTTACTCTAGATTAAAATTTTCTCTCTCTTTGCTCAAGAACTTTCTGTCTTTCACTTAAAACCACTACATAGTTTCTCTTTGCATATACAAAATGCTATGCTTTGGGGCTACTATTAAGTAAAACTGGCTTTTCTGTTTAAACACAAGCACTGTATTATTACCATCAAATAACCAAAGTGAGCACTGAGTAACTGACAAGTAGGCAACATGGATCCGCACGACCAAAGGTGGGACTGAGAGGGATCTGAAATTTCATTAAGCTATGCAGAAGGGAGTGCAGTGGCTCAGGAATTGTTTATATCTGGGATTGTCAATGTAATACTTTTAGACTGAAACAACAGATTAACAGAATTCACTGTAATTTTTCTCCTTCTTGAAACAGAATCCCTACTAAACTAGCACTGTCTTTTCTCTCTTCAGGATATGCCAGGTGAGAGAAGATGAGGGGGAGGAGCTCTATCAAGCTCTCAACCTTCTTCAGCCATTACAGTCAAACCAGGGAACCACTTGCTGATTCTGTCAACTAGTCACAGAGTTATGCCTCACTTTAAAACAGTCATATAAGCTTTTAAAAAATAAAAAGATAAAGCAAACTCTTCCTCTGGAAGAGCAGCAGGCGTTCTTAACCGAGTCATCTCTTTAGCCCTAATTTCAAATGTTTTAAAACAATAATTCAACCATACGTATTTGTGGGGAAAAGCAATCTTAAAACAGCTTTTAGAAATATTATCACCAGCAATAATATTGGAATTGTGTCTAGAATTACATTCTTGTTTATTGTGAAAAACAGTAGCAAGCAAATGTTTTAATATTGTTGGGAACTAGAATTTTTGGTACAGAAAAGAGGATGTAGCTGCTTGGCAGATTACATATTAAAAAAAAAAAAACTATAGTCCCCTTTCAAAGTTGAAAATATCAATGTGAATTCAAGATGCAGCATATATTTTTGTGTGAGAACATTCAAGTAACCCTGAGACTAGAAGAGGTACAGTTCAAAGGCAGAGTACTTTTAATACCAAGAACTGTAAAATAAAATACATAAACAAAACAAAGGAGAATGCTATAATCTTATGATCCATAAATAACAAACACTGACAAGTGCTCAGACATCAAAATGAAAGCAGATGGGGGTGAGCGGGTCCTACCTCAGCAGCTGTCTCACAGGGTTGGGGGCCGGGATGAACTGAGGGAGGGACACTTGTCAAGGCTCGTGCGTGACAGACATTTTAGATCTGTGCTCTCACCACAAACAAAGATTAGTACACTTGAATATTCATGCTAACCATGGATACACTGAAGTGTCAAATTATAAATATTCCTAATGCCAACCACTCACTTTGAAGTTCATTAAAGCAAATCTCGTAAAGTGAATTGTAGAATCTGGGTGGCAGGCATGCATAGGAGCCACTGTTCTTTTAGCTTTTGTGTGTGCATAAAGAAATAGATTCCTAAGAATAGATAAGGCTGGCAACACTAGAGACCAATGTGCAGTGTGTGCGCATAAGCAGGCCAGTTCATGTCTGGTGTCTTCCTCAATCCCAGTGCACTTCACTTATTAAGACAGGGTCACCCCAACTCTGAAGCTCAGTGACGCAGGCTGGCCGGCCAATAAGCTGCAGCCAGTCTCTGTATAGCTATCTTTCCTCCGAGCTGGGATCACAGAACAGTGCCATGTCATCTGATGTGTGGGATTTAGAGATCTGAACTAAGAGCCCTGTGCTTGTGCAGTGAGCACTCTATTGACAACCATCTCCCCAACCTGCCACTTAATCCTGGGGGTTGGGGTGGGGGAACAGGATAACAATGTTAGTGGGGGAACACGCTGTCCTCCAAAGTGAAATTTTTGGAAAAAGAAATCCAACCCATATTTGACCAAATATATAAACCTTACAATTTTTAGGAAATAAAGGAATGAGAGAATGTTGTACAATATCCAAGAAGTAACTGGACTGCACGGAAAGGGAACAGCAGCAAGTAGAATCTGTCATTTAAGAGAGAAGAATTTATCAATCTAAAAGGTAGGGACAGTTTTAAAATTTTTTTTACAATTTCAATTCAAAAACATTTTTGTAAGAAAGCATTTTATGACAGAAATGAGAAAATTAATACTAGCTGAAAGTCTGATTCTAAAATATTTCATATTGCTGGGATATAACAATAGTGTGGTGGTTTAAATAGGAGTGGCCCCCATAGGCTCATACATTTGAATGCTTGGTCACTAGGGAGTGGCACTACTAGGAGGTGTGTCCTTGTTGAGGTAGGTGTGGCTTTGTTGGAGGAAGTGTGTCCTGGAGGTAGGTCTCAAGCCATGCCTAGTGTCTTTCTCTCTCTCCCTGCTGATCCAGAACTCTCAGTTCCTCCAGCATGATGGCTGTCTGTCTGCTGCCATGCTCCCACCATGCCAATAGTGGACTAAACCTCTGAATGTAAACCAGCCAATTAAATAAATGTTTTACTTTATATGAGTTGCCATGGTCATGGTATCTCTTCACAGTTAGAGAATACTGACTAAGACAAATAGCATGTGGTTGTGTTTGAAAGTCATCATTTAGAGCTAGGTACTGCAATATCTATGGGCAGATGTGGCTAGCTTCTCTTGAAGGCAGCATGGAGTAGAATGTGCATGCTGCTCACTGCTGACACTGCTGAGAGTGCCCAGAAGAGCACATAACTCTACTGCTGGAGCATGTGAGATGTCCCAAAATAGTCACCCAATATTGCTACTGACAAAATCAAAGTCCCAGCCACAGTGTCTCATAATCTAGCAGAGAGAATATCTGCAGTAACTTACCACTCTGATTTCAAAGTGTAGTTTGTTTCGAGGTATGTCTCCCTTCCTGGGTCCCACTGACACAGCATATTCTTCCCCTCATTCACAATGCAACTCAAATTTGTAGGTATATCTGGAGGAACTATAGGAAAACAAACATTTAAGTTAAATAATAATAAAAAAAATCTTACATAGACAAGTATTACCTAATTTATATAATACCTAAGACCCACCTCGATTAGATAAGATAAATGAACCCTCTTAAGTACTTTTTAGGTCATTATGTATATTTGTAGTGTAAATAACCAGATAAATTATCAATAATGTCTCCATTAAGTGCTCTAAAATTAATAATAACTAGTATTAAAAGGAGCAAAAATGATTCACATATATTTTATTTTACTTTTGTATGTCGAAATGGGGTCCTCCTACGTAGCCTAAGTTGGCCTCAAACTCTGGATCTTGTGTTCCACATCCCAGATGCTAGGATGATTGGCACTTCCCACCATACCTGAATGCTTGTCCTTATTGCTTTCTGAAGGATTGGTAGAAAAACAAATGCTGACCCTGTGTGACTCTTAGCTGATCCCCAGGTCTGGATCACTGGCTCCACTCTTTTTAAAGAATAATTCTTCTAATATTATAATTGCATCATCTCTCCTTCCCTTTCCCCCTGCCCAGCCCTCCCAGACATGCCTCCTTGCTCGCTTCAAGTCCGTGACCTCTTTTTAGTATTTCTCCATCTCCTCCATTCAGGAGCCTTTTCTCAGTAATGAGGAGACACAGACAGGTGCTAGCAACAGACACAAACTGCAGTAATATCTTGGGGGCACAGAGACTCTGGTCAAAGCATTTTTCAAGAATCTGATAAATGTTTGTCTTTTAACAAAGAAATGACACCCATGTTACTCTTTTGGATGTGTGTATAACGGTGAAAATGTACATGTTGCTTCTAAATGTTTTTTATATAAAATAAATACATCCAAAAGCTACTGAACCAGTGACTGTCCTTGGGAAGGCGAACAGAAACCATTAAAAATGTAGTTCAAGAGTCTGATAAAATTGAACAAAGGACACAAATCTTACAGCCTGAAACTATGGTGGTCCCATACACATTCTGCTCGATCTGCCCAAAGGACAGGATATTGCAGGTCAGTTGGACGTTCTGGAGGGCCATGTCTGTGAAGGTGACACTGGATGTGGTTCTGTTGATGACAGTGACCTGCTCCTTGGGAACAGCAATGTGGTTTGTCTTCCACACGATATAACTGGCATTCACATAATACTGCTGCAGGCACTTTTCCTTTAGCACACAAATGGCAGTGAAAGTTGAGCCCCGCTGGACCACGGGAAATTCAGGGTAGATATAGCCACATGGTTCCACAAGCTGACCTGAAAAAGAACAACGAACTGAGCTGAGCCTGCCCAGCATGTGCGATGCTGTGGGTTTAACAGCTGGTATGAAGCCAGAAACAAAGCAAAAAAACAAAAACAAAACAAAACAAACCCAAAAACAAGAAACCCAAAGACAATATTTCCAGTACAAAATGGTATTTGGATAGGAACACTCAGTGTAGACTATACAAATTCACGATAATAACTCTCTGAAGAAAAAGAAAATATAAGCCTGAAAAAATTGTGGTCTGAATACCTAAATTTGTAAAGAAATATACAAGTCATAATGTACAAAATATTAAAAATTACTGAGCCCAGGGTCAAATATTCCAATTACCCTCAGAAAACGGACTACGTCCAGCACAATGCAACCCTGTCTATCACCCACCCGCCCCTTGGCTCAGACGGCCTAAATTCCATAAAACAGGTGGGCTGCAAACCAGGCAGTGGTGACGCACGCCTTTAATCCCAGCACTTGGGAGGCAGAGGCAGGTGGATTTCTGAGTTTGAGGCCAGCCTGGTCTACAGAGTGAGTTCCAGGACAGCCAGGGCTACACAGAGAAACCCTGTCTCGGAAAAAAAAAAAACAAAACAGGTGGGCTGCTTTCTCTCCAGCCCCGAAAGCCAGTGGAGACCAGGATGTGGAACAGAGAGATGGACATACTGTCTGTACATCAAAATTCAGACTGCAGCAACACGGTAACCAAACCAGAAAGACTGGACAATATGTGCAAATATGTTTGCTTTAACTAAGTGTAGGGGGTACAATTTTCTGAGAAAACAATTGGACTAGTTTTAGCAATAAATGTATTAATTTTATCCATCAATGTATGGAATAAAGCTTTCTACTTAAGGGAAAAAAGAATCAGATAGGAACAAAAACAAATATGCAATTGAATTGTACTGCTGTCACTGCTGATGACAGTGACAGCTCTAACCTTGGCTAACTGAATGTCCTTTAAGATACATGTCCTGCTGCAGTATCCATTGCTTTTGTTTATTTATTTACTTTTGAAAAGACACAGTACACTATCACTTAGTTACTTTGCTGTGCAAAAGAACACCAGGTCTATTTCTCAGATCTTGGTGCAGCTGAGCACCAGTGCGCACCCTTTCCTCGTCCCCTCAGTCAGGAGCCCAAGCTTCTGAGAGCTTCTTCTACTCTCAACTTTTTATGAAATCAATTTTTGTTTTAGATTTCACCAGTGAGATTACATGATATTTGTCTTTCAGTGTCTGGCTAATTTCATTTAACATGTGTTCAATTGTATTTACATGGTCCCAAATGACAGGATTTCACCATTTTTTAAGATGGAATAGTATTATAAACACACATTTCCATTATCCACTTATTATTTCTTGGCTATTGTAAATCATGCTGCAATCAAAATGGGAATGCAGGTCTCATTCTGACACACTGACTTAATTTCTTTTCTATTATTTACCCAATAGTGAGAATGCGGAATCGTATGTAAATGGTTTATACCAATTTGTCAATATGCCAGGATTCAGACTTCTAGCATGCCCACAGGGGGTCAGGGGGTTAGGTTGGGCTAATTATGCAGGAAGACCCACTCTAAATGTAGGTGGCACCTTTGCATGGTCTGGGCTCCTGGACTGGATAAGTGAGCAGGCTCTACACTAACATCCATGTTTCCTAAAGGCGTGCACAATGTGAACCAGCTGCACCACCTTCCGCTGCTGTGCCTTCCCCAGCCTCTCGGGACTGAAATCCTACCTTCCTGAAGTTACTTGTCAAGTGTTTGTCATAGCAGTGAGAAGACAGACTGCTACAATCTGCTAGTGGAACTGCTCTGCCTTTAAGAGCCTGTGTTGGTGTTGACAGTAGCTGCACTAACAGACAATCCTACCAATGGTGGGTTTGGTTTCCTTTCCTTTGCATTCTTGCCAGCACTTGCTTATGCTTTGTAATAGTCACTCGGACAGGACCCAGGTCATTCCTTACTGTGATTTTGGTTGGCACTTCCCTGATGATTAGTTCTGAGTATGTTTCCATGGACTTATGCGCTGTTTGCATGTCTTCTCTTGAGAAATGTCTACCCCAGTCTGCTACCCGTTAAACATTACTTATAGTTTTCTACTGAGTTGAATTCTTCACAAAATCAATATTAATTCCTTATCAGGTGTATGATTTGGAATTTTACTACTTAGTTGATTTGCTTTCTCAACTGAACCTAAAAGTGTGCTGTGCTCTAGTTTGTCTGCTCTTGTCTCATCCCTATCTGTGCTTTGGGATCCTAGTGAGAAACTCTCCAGCTGCCCCAGTACCTAACGGCATTTCTTCTATATTTAATTCTAGTGATTTCAGAGTTTCACGGCCTTAATATTTAAAATTTTTAATCTAGTCAGGTATGGTGCACATGCCTTTAACCCCCAGCAAAGGCAGGCAGATCTTTGTGAATTCAAGGCCAATGTGGTCTAGATAGCAGGTTCCCACACATCCAGAGCTACACAGTGAGACCATGTCTCAAAAATTTGTTTTGAGTTGATTTTTCAAACTCTTGAGAGAGGAAGAACTAAATATCCAATTATCCCACATCTTGATCTGAAGAGACTGCACCTCATCTAGTATCTTAGCGCTCCTGTCAAAGATTGGTGGCTGTTACAAAATGAATTTACTTCTATGCCCTCTAGTCCTTTCTATGGCTCTGATTTTATGCCCACACCATGCTTAGTTTTTTCTTTAAACTGTTTATTGATTCTTCGTGAATTTCACATTATGTAGCACCTCAATCCCACTCAACTCCCCATCCCTTCATATCTGCCTTTGCAACCTCCACAACAAAAGAAAACATTAAAAAAAAAAAAAACTCACCATGGACGTTGTGGTGTCACATAGTACACCCATTTTCCCACACATCTCTGCTTGCAAATGTTCTTTGCAATGAGTCATTGGTCTGGTTCCAGGCCTCCGGCTTCTGCTATTCTATCAAATCTGGGTCCTCAACCTGGACTTCTCTCGGATAGTCTGTTGTTGCCCTGGGTCATGGAGATCCTGTAGCCTTAGATCTACATGGCTGGCCCCTTCATACACTTCAGCGGTTCATAGATGGGGCAGATGTTGGAGTAGGCCAACATAGTGCCCTGGATCTGGGCCTGGGTAGAATCTGAGTTGATGAGCCCACCAGCTCTCCTGCACCCATGATATACCAGGTGAGGGGCAGGACCAGCTGTGGTGTCCCAGCAAGGGGCAGAGTAGATTTCTTGAGTGCTGTAGCTGGCAAGGGGTGGAGATAGCTCTCTGGTGCTTGTGTCCTGTGAGGTGAGGGGGTTGACTCAGCCACACATCTGCTACCAGGGCCAGCTCTACTGTGCTGCCCAGGCAAGGCACTCACACCATCGGAGCCAGCTCTCCTATGCAGGCCAGGTGAGGGGTAGGGCACACCATGCTGCTTTAATTATTATAACTTTGCAATATAATTTAAAGCTACATAGTATAATGTTTCCATTTTTACTTATTTTGCTGAAGGTTCTTTTGGGTATTTGTGTGTTTATGGTTCCATACAAATTTTAGGAAGTCTTTCCTAGTTCTGTAACTACTTTGAAAAGTACAGAAAATTTAACAATACTGATTTCTTCTGATTCATGCATATGGATTGTCTTTCTATGTTTTGTGTCCTTTTCAATGATTCTTTTATTAGATTTTTTAGTTTATATTTTATAGATATTATAACTAAATTTACTTATATTTATTTTTGGAGCGACTGTAAATAAGATTGCTTTTTCAGATACTTTACCATTACCATATGAAATGCCACTGACGTATTTATGTTAATTCAGCAACTTTTCTGAATTCATTGATTAGTTCTGGTTATTTTGTAGACTCTTTGGGGTTTCCGATGAATAAGATCATGTAATCCACAGTGAGACAATCTGATATCCTCTTTTCTAATCTAGATGCCCTTTATATGCTTTCTTTTGTCTGATCGACTGCTCTGGCTAGGTCTTCAAGTATCAAATTTAATAGAGATGATTAGAAATAAATACAGTGAAAATAACACCTCTAGCTTGTACAAGATCTTAGAAAAAATGCTTTCGGCTTTTCTCTATTCAGCACATTAGCTGTGGACTTGAGGTTGTGTGTGTGTGTGTGTGTAAAACTTTTATGAATTGTAGGTCATGAAGCTTTACATGACATTTATCAATGCACCAACTAAGGTGACCACAGGGTTTTAGTCCTTCAATCTGCTAGTGCTGTTGATCTCATTTACACACCTGTATACGGTGAAGAGTCCTTGCACCTCTGCAATGAATGCATTTAATCAGATTAAATAATCTTTTCAATGTGCTGTTAAATGCCATTCCTAGCATTTTATCAAGAATTTCTGCATCTATGTTCATCATGATATTAGCATATAGCTTACACATTCGTATTGTCTGGTTTTGGTACTGAACAATGCTGGTCTGGTATTTTCAAAGTGATGATATAGGATCTTGCTATGTAACCCAGACTGACCTTGAATTTGTAATCCTCCTGCCTCAGTTTTCTGAGTGCTAAGACTACAGATACAGGTCAGCATGCTTTGCTCAAACTTACTACTTCTTACTCTTCTTATTTCTCACTCTTCTTATTTCTCTCTTCCCGTCTACTTATATGGGCCAAATGCCTTGTATTCTTCCACACCTCCCTCCCATCTCCCCCCCCAAGCTCCAGCTTGAGAGCTGCTTTCTAGCCAATGCTTGCTAGTGAGTTTCTAGGTTCTTACTCATCCTATTTGGGCTTCAGTTTAACCTAAAACTTTCTGTCACTAGGAACTGTTCAAAGCCAAGCTGAACCCCTCAGTGTGAAGAGAGCTGACCTAAAGGGATGCTTTTAAAACTGTGACAGAGGTCAGGTGTTTTCTTCCAACCTGCCATACATATGTACTTTTGTTTGCTGACTCCATTCACCATATGCTCAGTTGTCATGGCTATGTCAGACTGTTACAAGTTTTCTAAGGGCTGGAGAGATGGCTCAGTGGTTATGGACACTTGCTGATCTTGCAGAGAACTGGAGTTTGATTCCCAGCATCCACACAGCAGCTCACAATCTGTTCCTCCAGTCCTAGGGGATTCCATACACTCATCAGGCCTCTCAGCCACCATCCAGCTACATGCTAATATCATGATGAACATAGATACATGTGGTATACGAACAGATATACATGTAGAGAAACCCCCCCACATTTAAATATAAATTCTAAATGTCTTAATGCACCGACTGTAGACCAGCAGGTCTCAGGCCACCATCAGTCACTGTCACCACTTGTCCCCCCACCCCCAACCACATCATTCTGGTAAGCAACCACACTGCTTGGTGACTTATGGGTAATTGAGGAGAAGAAAAGGACTATGAATTAAGAGATTTTTCTCCCATTCCATTATTCAAAAACAACATTTTGTACATCCCCCAACCTTAACATTACTGAAATAGAGCTAATTAGCATTTAGTATTGATGAAATTCAAATGATATAAAATGAATGATCAGGTGTATTTGTACTGAAGACATTTCTTTCAATAATGACCCCAGAAAGAATATATACGTGTAATTATATAATTACTAAACATAAACCTAATTATATAATATTTAAAATACGAAAGTCTAATTTGTGGAGTTGCAACATTTCATGAACCTTACCTATAGATGCAGTGGTGAGGAAAATAAGCAAAGCTTGCATGAGCCAAATCCTTAGTGCTGACATCTTGCAGGGATGTTCCTGTAACAGACATAATGTAAAAACCCATTCTCTTCCACACAAGTGAAAACAGAGGCTTGTTTGTATTGTGTGGCTGTTTTCTGGAAGGTGGTAAAATATCTACAAGAATACAGAAAGGAACATCTTTCTACGGAATTAAAGTTACGGCTGCACACATGTCTGAAGCCCTCCATCTCACGGCTGCTTGTACCTATGATTTTACATAAACCAAACCAAACCTGGACTGGCCCTTAAGTAGTACTAGGACTACTGTTATCTAGCAGTTCTGTGCTACTAGTACATTCTTCTTGCTAATTGCTATGGCTCAGTCTGTCTGACTGATATGCAGCAGTTTCATGAATACAAGCAAAACACTGTGAGACCTCTGAGTTAGAAACAAAAGACAAGACTCTGAGCAGCAGCAACAAAGTAGCAACAGCTTCTTGCTAGCTACCAGCTTATCCCACAGGGTGAGGTGAAGTCAGGTGATCCCTGCAGACAGCAAGTTATACAGGACACAAAGATCAGACTTAGGAACCCACACCTTAAAGTGAGCAGGAAGCACGCCTGCCTTTTACTCTGGAGGGGGCTGTTCTGACTATCTTTTAAAATCATGAGCAAGCCTTCCTAAGTGAAACACTATCTCAACATCTTTGGAATGTCAGTAAGGGTGAGACAGTCAGGCAAGTAAGACATGTGCTATGCAAAGATCAAGACCCACAGATTTTTTTTTTAGTGTTTATACATTAAATCTTAACTATAACCAAACAACATTATACAGACACAGTGTGCATATACTGAAAGAAACATATGCTAATGTCTTCCAAATGGTATACACATAGTATCGTTTTATGGATACCCAGGGCAGCTCCACAGCTCAGGTGGTCTGCAAAGGTTACATTAAATCCCCAGCAACAAGAAAAACCAAAGCACAACCTGACAAGAAGCTGATGAGAAGCAATCATAGCAATTAGCAAGAAGAATGCACAAGAATGCAGGGCATGGTTAGCTCTCACGAGCAATATGGAATTAGGGCAGCTGGGCTTGTGACTGGGAGGTGCCATGGGGAAACTGAAAAGCCCTTCACTGTAATGACTACAAAGTATTACTTCCTAATTTTAAAAACTGTCACTGAGATGTGAGGAAGGAGCATCTACTAAAGTGTGGGACATCAGAGTATAAAAGTATTTATTCTATGTGGCATTCTATACAACTGACTTTCCTTGACTTACTTTGTTTTAAAACTGACAGGCTTCTGTTACATTTTTCATTTGATTCTGTTGAGAGTAAACATTCAAATGAAAGGTGTATTAAGTGTTGCTCTTCTTCCATGCTTCTTGCAGAATATTCATAGATTGCAAAAACACTGCATACAGTGACTTCCTGGAACTTAGCTTTCGAGGAAGCTTTAAAAAGCTAAAACATGACTAGTAACTGAAGATGCAAGGTTTATTTCAGAACGGAATGGCTCTTCTCTATTGGTAATTCCTCAGATATGGTGAGCCAACAGTAGTCTGCTGAAAGGTGTGTCACAAGTAATTTTCTCAAGTGATGCTCACCACACAGACTGTGAACAGCTTGCACAAATGTGTTGTAACTGTACTGTTGTTTGTTCTTTCAGACCATGGGTTTTCTCAAGTGGGGAAACAAGCAGCCTAATTGTACCTGATTAATACTTAATGATTAATACTTAATAACTGTGCCACTTTAAACATTCTATGGCCTATACTATGACTTTTATGTTTATTTCCATTTTTAAAATTTAACCCAAGGGCAGATGAAGGATGAATATGGATGGCAGTCATTGTTACTGTGACAAGGTGACTATTATAACTGCAGAGTCTTCTCTCAGAATAAAGCAATCATGTTCACAGGGAGCTGGGTAGGGATCAGAGTGGATCTTTTACAGAATCTGTTACTCTGAATGCATCCGAAAAATACTGTCCTCAGCTGTGTTGATTTACTTTACAATTATTCACCCTTCACTCATTCCCAATTCTCGCTAACAGACACTAGGCTGTTTTATGTTAGTCTATTCTCACATGAGTCATGCCTCCCAGTATCCTTGGGAGGCAATCAGGTAGAGCAGGGATTATTTATTAGACTTTTACAAAAGAAAAACAAAAATTCAGAGAAGACAAATTACTTACCCAATACACAAAATTAAGAAATGATAAGACATGAATCCGAAACAAGTCCACTGCCTCTAGATGTCATGTTCCTTCTATTGAGTCTCCCTGTGGAGACAGAAGAGCCTTGTTCAGAAGGCTGACTTTGATAACGGTGAAGTACATGTCTTCTTTACTAGTCTTTGAGAACTTCATACATGCATACAATGTATTTTAGTCATATTCGCCCCTAGTCCTTCTCGCACTCCTAGATCCACCTGGACATGTGCTCTTTAAATCCTTCACTCGTATTACATTTGCAGATTGGCACCAAGTAGCACGTTAGAGATATAAACTTCAGAATAAAAGAATCCCAAATACTTGGACAAGAGTATTCAATAACCCAGTGGAGTGGTTATTACTATGTCCCTCAGCCCCTTTGATACAAGGTTTTGCTATGTTGTCCTGGCTGGCCATTAACTACTATATTCAAGTAATCTTCCTGCCTCAAACCTTTGGGACCAACAGTGCCTAGAGTTATGTTTAATACAGTGGTTCTCAACCTGTGGGTTATGACTGCTTTGGGGGTTTAATGACCCTTCCACAGGGGTCACCTAAGAACATCAGAAAACACATATTTATATTACAATTCATAACAGAAGCAAAATTATAGTTATGAAGCAACATGAAAATAATTGCCTGGTCAGGTGTCACCACAGCGTGAGGAAACTGTATTAAAGGGCTGTAGCACCAGGAAGGGTGAGAAACACTGGTTTAATACGGACTTGCAAACATTAAGGTCACCGACTCCTAATTCAACCCTCTAGATGTCTATATAACATCACATGGCATTTTGTTGAAGGAAACAATAATGGGTCCTTAGCAGAAGGTTGACTCCTTTGGTCTTCTACTGGCACTGAGTTAAAATTGCCAATTCCTCAACTGCTCAACTTCTCAGTACTGAGTTAAATTCTAGCATGAGCAGTGGCAGCTATTTTTTTTTTTTTTAATATCTTGAAATTTAGGCAAAGTTTTGAACCCTGTAATGCTGCTTTCTACATGTTATAGCTTTGCTATGAACCAATAACAAGGAATTAAATTTGTAACCTAATTTTAAAAATTCCAAATGATAAACAGGGAGGGGGTGGCATGTGAAGTCCCTATATGACCAAGAAAAATAGCTAGTGAAAATGTTGGTGGATAGTCTCACAAATTCTACACCTACAGCTCCCTGGCTGTATGTGTAAGCATAAGGGCACATGTGATGAGTGTTGTCAGCTGCTTTCTTCATGGGGTACTCCAGGCTTAGACTCTCTAAGCCCGGCATAGGCTAGTCTGTGCAGTCTGTGCTCTGGCTCCTTCTCACACAGGTCTCTCGTGGCCGCTCAAAACTGCCTTTACTACCCTATCTCCTGATTTTTGTTTTCTCTTTCATAACATGGGGACATCTATTACAGATTGGCAAATCATTTCTGTAATGGACCAGATGAATGCTTAGACTTGCTTTCTTTACAAAAACAGACTGCACGCCAGATTTGGTCTGTGGCCATTGTTCCATTGTTTGCCAACCCCCATTCTAAAATGCCGTATAATTTTCTTATTTTGCTTACTGTTTGTTCAAAATTGAACTGTATCCCCTGCAAAAGCTTCACTCAAGTCCTAGGACCTCAAAATATGACCCTCTTTAAAAACAGGATGTAATTAGCAAAGATGCCCTAGTGGAGTGGAGTAAGACAGAACAATATGACTTTTATAAGAGAGACACAGAAAAATACCATATGATAGCAGGCAGGGACTGGAGTGATTGCAGTTACAAGCTTTTTAAAAAAAAAGTCAACACATGGTTACTATTAAAGGCTTGGAAGAGCCAAAGGATTCTTACCAGAAGAGAGAAAATAGCATTTGTGTAAATCAATCTCTCTATCTCCCTCTATCTATCTTTCTCTCTTTCTCTCGTTCTTTCTTTCGTTCTTTCTTTTCCATGGCAGGCTTTCTCTGTGTAGCTCTGGCTGTCCTGGAACTCACTTTGCAGTACATCTGCCTGCCTCTGCCTCTGCCTCTGGAGTGCTAGTACAAAGGCATGCACCATCACCACACAGAATCATTTCTGTAATTTTAAACCACCTAATTTATGGTACTTTGTTACATTAGTCCTAAGAAATGATTACATTGTATGTATTACCCAAACAGACTGTAAGCAAAGGAGGCAGTTTTTGGTCTATGTTCTTGACCTGTCTCTAGGAGTCAGATCCATACTTAGCATATGATCTGTTCATGAAGAAACAATATTCACATGTGTACATAACATATAATACTGCAAATTAACTAGTCCAGAGTCTGTGTGGACACATGCTATAATTCTGAGATGTGAATTCTAGGGGTAGAATGGCCAGGCCCTGTGATAGATGTAATGTTTAGCTACAGAGCTCCCTGAATGGTATGACATTTGAATATTCTAATTTTTAATTACACTTGTTTCATTACTATGAAGTTTGACAGTTTTGAACATACTTTATTTAAATGAAACAAGAGATGGGCTGTAGCTTGCCTGTTCCCATTTATCTGCTTACTCTTGTATGGCTTTCTCACTGTTGTGATAGCTCTTAGCAATTTTGAAATCTGTAGCTGCTACAATGCCAAATAACATGTGAAACTAATACTCCTAGACATTCAGTGTAATATTTAAACAAATGATTATTTAAAAACTAGCACTCAAGCACATCAGTAATAACCAACTAAGAAATGTAACAGAAAAAAATACTGCTCATAATAGCATCAAAAGCAACAGTAGAGTAGGAATAATATAGTCAGAACTACAGAATTTCACAACATAGAAATGCAACACAATTTTAACCCAAAGAGCAGTTTATTACTGAATTCTACACATCAATTAAAATTTCACATTAAAAATTAGACACTAAGAGCCAATTTTCAACAACAAAAAGGATTTGATGTCCCAGCATTCGGGCATACTATAAAGATAATTAAAACATCCATGGGCACAGAATAGACAAGTCAACAAGATGAAATAAACAAACTCAAGTGTATATAATCACTTATAGGACTGGGATATAGCTCGGTGGATACAGCTGCACTTGTGTGTATAACTCGGTTTTCATCCCTGGTACCACAGAACAAACAAACAAAAAACCAGATAAATAATAAGGAATTTCTAAGCTAGTCATGCACACACATGCAAGCCTCAGCTGGTGGCTCGGAAAGGAAATCAGTTGCTTAAGATTTGGCGGCTAGCTTTGGCAACATGGAGAGAACACACAAAACAAAATCTGATGAAAAATTATACCATCATTCAAAGATACAGTTTGGGACAACTGGTCCTATGAGCAAAAATGTAAAAAGATATTTTTTATACAAACATATTCCAGAGTTAATAAAGAAATAAGTGCAAAAGTCAGACCATATACATACCGGAAAACATGAAACATTTATGACCTTTGAGGACATAAGTCTTTTAGAAATTATCTTGCCTACTTTTAGTCAAATGAGAGTTTTATGAGAACTCTGATCAAGATCCACATTCTCACCATCACTTAAGAAATATAATGTTGCAAGTATAACATGCCAACAGTCCTTGCTTACAGGGAGCTCAAAGCTAGCAGGTAAAATACATGCAGAGTGCTTTGGGAACAGAGAATTTCCAAGTCAGGGCTCAACAGCACTCAGCTGTAAGATAAAGTAAGCATTTAGAGACTAAGAAAACAGTGTATGTATGGCTAAAGACCAATACGGCTTGCGTGAGCCCCATGAGCACTAGAGGTTGCAGCTTCAGAGCATATATGTGAGGCAGAACATCCAAACAAGAAAGGATTATGCAGAAGATGCCATTATGCAAGCCACTATTCACAAGAAATGATTAATCTACTCTTCCTTACGACAAAAGGTGAACGTGACTACTAAAGAGAATCTAAACATTTGGAGGCAGGACACTCAACTTATAGCAACTCAGTTGTTCTACCAAAAGGAATGTAGGGTGTAGGTTCTTGCTCTGCACTGAGTCCAGGCAGCTTTAAAGCAGCAGTCTAAAGTCTCACGTACACTACCAGATCCAGCACAAGTCCTGGTAGCCCCACGACACCACCCCCAGTGGTTCCAAAGCCTTCCACCACCGTCCCTACTTTCCAAACTCCACAGACCTTCTGGTTTAAATGTAACTATACAATTAGACGGTTCTCTCCTTAGGCTACTTTTCTGTATTCTCCGATAGCTTTTTTCTCCTGGCCATGAATGTCCCCAAAGGCAAAGTACTCAGGATCTACTTTTCTTTGAAAATATTTACTGTGAAGACATGTGACTTCAACTATTACCTCACCTTTAAACCTAATTTCAAGAATTCTGGCTTGAATCTTCAATTCTAGTTATGTATCATCTTAGATATTCTGCCTCTGACACAAGTCAATTTAATAAATCTCCCCCCTAAAATACCTACATACACACTCAAGTCACATACAGGCACACTGTAGCAACACTGTTATCAGGTTGTTTGTTTTAAATCACAGAAATGCATTCTCCCACACACCTATAACTGATAACTCATTGTTATGAGTCACCTGGGTTAGTAAAGTCTGTTCTGCTCTTCTCTTCCCTTATAACTTGACAAATCTCATCCAGACTTCTCATCTGTGTCTATGGACAGGGCCTGATCCCAGCACTCACAACAGCTCCCAGCCCTTTGTCCGTCCGCTAGCACACCTCCTCCTGGACAGTCCCAGCACAGTGCTGTGCTCCCAGCCCCCTCCTCCCAGAGCAACATCCAGAAGCACTGCTGAAAAGCCATCACTGTTCCTCAAAAGGTTTTCAAAGACTGAGTAATTAATAATGCCAAATAGCTCAGCTATCAGAGAACCTAAGAACTGGTTTCATCCACCTACAGCGTCCAACTGCTCTCCAGTATTCAGTTTATTTTAAAATATCAGTAACAGAGGAGACCGGGTATAGTCATAGAGCACCTGCTCCAGTGTGGAAAGCCCTTTCACAGTGTTCCACCCCAGCCCACAGCATCAATAAAACTCCTTCCTCAGTGGTCTTTCTCTCAAACGATTATGCTGTAATCTGGGAGAGAATTACAAGCGATCTGGCTTTTTACTCCACTTATGCTGAAATGATTCTTTTAGTTTTCCAACTGCAAAGCAAATATTGAAGCTCCTCATTTTGCATGGCCTCACCATTTGGCCTTAACTTTTTCACCATCCCATGGCAGCCAGACCTAGAGGAGAAACTCAGGTTACAACAAACTTGTCACCTCCCTCCAGCACACCTTGAGTGTGTGCTTGTACATGCCCTATAGTTTGCTTCTACAATGCCAGTGCCCTGCTGACTCTGCCTTGTTCCACTGATTATAACCCAAATTGACATCTCTTCTGTGGAATTTCCCCCACATTCACAAACATCTGTCTTCCCACTGCACTTTCAAGAGCTCCCTAAAAGGATTCGAAACGTAGCGCAGTAATTACACAACTTCACATGTAGCACAGTAATTACACAACTTCACATGCTGAGAATCTTGAAGCTTTGAGGGAGCAACTAAAAGAATGGTTCGTTTACTATGCACATCCACATGTAAGTGCTACTGACAGAACACGTGCATGTATGCAGTGCTGAAGGTTGAACCCAGGGCCTGGCACGGGCTAGGCAAGCATTCTACTACTGGCTATGTTCCCAGCTTAAACATGAGTTTTAAAAGACCTGGTATAATCACTTTACTCTGCCACTCATGTAGATGGTATGAAAAAGCAACATATTACAGTTAAGGGCTCAGACTGGAATCAGGAAATCTATGTATAAATATAGAATCGGATAGCATGTTTGCCTTTGTATAAAAGAGACTAATAAGACCTACTTTAATAAGGCTTTGAGGAACACATGAACATAGGCCAAATGTTCAGTGACTGACAACCAAAGTTGTCTAAGTAGTAGTTAGTAAACTGAGTATGTCCTGGAAGTAGCACATGGCAGTCCTTTACTTTGTTCCATGTTCTCCGTTCTAGCCTCTTCGGAATCCCATCTCTCTAGTTTCTCCTCTGTCCAAACCTTATCCAGGTTTCAAGGCTGACCTCTGGGAACCCCACTGAATATTTCAATTCCAATCCTTAAATGCCCATAGTACTTTCTGCATCGCTCATTATTTAACTGAAACTACTCTGTATCCAAGTAGTTTTTCACACAACAGTTGGTTAACCCGGTTTTGTAATCTTTGAAAAACCTAGATGCTATCTCAGGCATTTTTTATGAATTCCAGAGCAGGCTGAGTGCTTACTAAAATAATCTCAACAGAAGCCTCACCAGTGATCAAGACACCTTTGCAATCAAAGACAAGGAGAAAGCTTTAAAAATGTCCTGTTTCCTTAGCAGACAAGCTACAAATGTACCAGGGCCAGGTGATGTGCAGCAAACTAAGGGCTGAGATCACTTCTAGGGACAACTCCTTCCTGCTACAACTGCAGGGTTGTGGCAACACTCAACGCCCCAGACCAAATTATAGTAATGAGTTTTCTGTAAGAAATCCGTCAAGACAACAGTTTGTGAGCACAGGCTTTGGAGTCCTACACATTTGAGCCTGTTTCCTTTCCTAAAAGGTAGATATTGTAACACCCACTTCATAGGTATAAAATAATCAGTATTCATTCTAGCACCTAAAATGTCACATTCTCTTAGAAAAAAATTATTTTAAAACGAGAACACAAAGTCATAAATAAAACAGAACAAAATGTCCAGTTACATAAGAATGTGCATTAAGTTATCTGATGGCAGTATTTGTAATATTCTAAATCATCTATGTCAACTATACTAATTTCTACTATAAAGCTTATCCTTAGCTGACATTTCCCCTTGTAATTTTTTTCTCTTTCACTTGTGAGTAGAAGCAATTTAACACAATTTCCCACCAAAAAGAAACCCATGGAAAACAGAATTTAACTATCAGATTAGTCCTAGAAATATAGCATTCTATATTATAGTTCAAAAATAATTCTCAATGATAAACACAAACTTGGAAAATTAAGACGATGGCGATCATCCTCTGATAATGAGTCAGAATTTCAAATTAAGAGTCGTTCCAATTGGAAGCTGGCAGTCACACACGGTCTTAAAGAGTTTGTTTACAACACTGACCAGACTAAACAGCTTAATCTTTCAGAAGATTCATTCTAACATTCCCGCATTAACTGACTACTTTGAAGCAGTACAGCTGCTGGAACATCCAATAACGATACAGATTAACCCCAAATAAGTTTCCTTTTAATGGAAAAATGACAAGAATAGAAGTGGGCCAAGCCTTTGATATTATTTTTGTTTGGAGTTCTGAATTAAAATGTTGTTCATCTAAGAAAGAAGAGAGCCCCCTGCTAGCTGGGGGCAGGGCGAGGGGCACATTTACCCTTAGGAGAGGTGGTGAAAATTTAAAGACTGATGAGCTTGCTCTCGGGCTGTAAAGGCACGAGGGATTTATTAGGAAGGGTACGATCCAAAGGGAACGTTAATATTTATAAACACTGAACTTTCACCAACGCCGAAACCTTACGATGTCCGGGTGAAAAGTTCGCTCTGGATTAAGAATTATCAAGAGCAGGGGACGGTGGAATTTCAGGGGACACTGAAGACCACACTTTCTGAGGCCATGTCCAGAGTTCGTTCAGTGGACATGGCACGGGAACTGGAAGAACGCGGGACGCGGTCACCCAGGACGCGCGATCCCGAGGGGACTTGGGGCGGGGGCTCCGGAACTGTGCGTCAGGAGAAGGCGGAGGACAACGTCAGGGAAGTTGGAGCCCGGAGCAGGGAGGGAAGGAATGCGGGGATTCCCAGGCCAGCCCGACCGGCTCCGGGCGTGCGCTCGGCATCGGTCCAGCCCGGCCCCGCTGGGCCCCGGGTGCCAGGTGGCGGCTGCGCCAGGCAGCCCGCACCCTCTCACGCCCGAGCCCTGTTCTCCTCACCTTCGGGCCGCGAGCCTTGCCGCTCCTGAGCGTCCCTCAGCCCCACGGATCCAGGCCCACGCCGCCGACCCCTCGGAGGAGCCGCAGCCCGGATCACCCGAAGCTCCGGCCTCCAGACCGCACACTCCACTCTCCGTCTGCCGCTGACCCCGGCTCTCCTAGCTCCGCCCTTTTGGCCCAGCCCCCCGGAGTCAGAGACTGGGAGCTCATTGGTTCTGGTCAGTCTCGGGGAGCGCGGCCATTGGCTCGGGGTCGCGGAGACGAAGGGGAGGGAGTGCAGGCCTGTGCGATTCCCGTAACGCGGCTCCTGGCGTCCGGGATTCCTGAGGCTGAGCCTGGTCGCCTCTCCTAGACTAGACCGAAGGCTTCCCCGCCGCTCCTGAGTGGGTGGCCGGAACGGAAGGTTCCATTTTCCCTAGGGTAATGGGTCGCGGACAGCAACCCAGATGCCTCCTGCGATCCCTCTCCCTGGACCTGGGCTGCCTCCCTGGGCTGTCTTCCCCGAGGGCCTGCGAGCCTCCGGTGACCGCCAGGAGGCCCTTGGGACTCTGGAGGCAAGGAAGCTCCCTGGGGACGGGGCAGGGCTTAGTGGCCCTGACTGCACTCGCCCATAGTGACCGCTTCAGTCCTAGGCTTAAGTAAACGAACCTTGCCACTGTGCAATTTTTTGTTGTTAGTAAATGAGTTTGGGTGTGATTGATTGATCCATGAGTTGGTGACCTGCCAAGAAACTAGTGTCTTTTTGCGGTTTGCACCTCCTGATCTGTCATTAGAAATACCAAGAAAAACCTATTTCATTGTAATCCACCACCCTTTCCTTGATTTGGAAAGCAACCTTAAGGTTGCAATGTGCGTGTGTACGTGCATGTGTGTGTAGTGGGTACACTCACCCTCTCTCCTAAGCAAGATGAGAAGCTTAAAAGATAAGGGATGTGTATCTGTAAAGAAACACTCTAATTTGCATTGGTTAACTTTTACTGAGCATGGAGCCCGCCCTGGAGTGCGATTGATATAATCAGTGTAACACCACTGAAGAAAATTGACTTTCTCATTCCCAACATCTACCTTTTGTTTTGTTTTGCTCTAAAGGAGAGAAAGGACAAGAAGCTGGATGGATGGAGGGGTGTGTGGGAGGAATTGGGGGACAACAAAAAAAGTGTTAAAAATATACTGTATAAAATTCTCAATAAAAACTTTTTAAAAGATTAAAAGTGAAGAAATGACTCAAAAAGAGAAGGCAAGGAACTTTTGGAAGAATGACAGGCTACAATAATGATTTGTGGAACAAAAAATACCTGTAAATTAGTAATTGTAAAGTTCTTTGTTATGTTGACAATTCAGATGGAATAAAATGGATCAAACTACAGTCTTGCTCCCTGCCCCACTTTCCTTCCCTCTGCTGCATCTCTACACCCCCAGCTATGAGTTATGACCCCTTAGCTGTTGGTCAGATAGTTCGAAAAGACACTGCAAAGGGTCTGGTTAAAAGAGTCCCAGACAGTCTTGAGGTTGTATGCTTCAACTAAAGATGTGTTCAGCTCCCACCCTGCTGCCTGCTAACCTTCAGGGCATGACAAGAAAGACAGGAGTGAAAAGACTTCCAAGGCCCTTTGTTCGATTGAAGATCTTACAAAGGTGCTTTGTGGCTATGCATTGTAGGTCTCTGGAACAAAGGTCTGCGTCCAGACTGTCTAAATGCAAATCCTAGTGCCATTACTTATCATGGCTTTGACCTTGGAAAAGTCTTGAGTTTCTTCATCTGCAAAATGAGGAGAAAGGTTCTGCCTGGCCTACTAAGTTGCAATAATGAAATTAATTAAAATAGAAAGTGAGTTTGACACATTGTACGTATTCAGTAAATATCAGGTATTCCTTGAATGTTTCCTACTGCCATTGTTCCTCAGACCTTCTACATTACAGCGTTTTGGTTTTTTAAAATTCTGTTTATCTGAATCAATGGCTGTGTGTAGAGGAGGTCAATGTCTTATAATACATTCACCTGCCTTGGCCCATGGGTGGGGAATTCAAAGGTCTACGCTGCCTCCTGTCTCACATACATGACATATCACTTTATTTGTCTGTATTGGCTCAGCTCAGGCCTGGGCACTAAGCAACTCACATTTTGTGAGAGTGATTAAAATCAAGCAAAGGGACTGGAGAGATGGCTCAGCAGTTAAAACACTGGATGCTCTTTTCGGAGGACCCAGGTTCAGTTCCTAGCACCTATATCAGGTGACTCACAGCCAACGTAACTTCACTTCCAGGGAATCCAACAACCCTCTTCTGACCTCCAAGGACACCAGTTTATACATGGTGCACATAAACTCACAAAGGCACACACAAACATGAGAAAAAACAACCTTGACAAACAATCCTAAACAGAAAAGAAAAATCGATGTTAGATGAAGAACTTCCAGAACTGCAAGACACTAGGAAGGAAGCACCCACTCTGTGGAAGTTGCCTGGTTTTCCAGACCCCTCTGTAGAAGGTTAGTCCCGAAATAAACACTTTTTGGTTAGGAATTTATACTAGAAATTCCCATTGAACATTGCAATGTACACTTTTTTCAGTTGTAACATCTTGCTGTTTCTAAACATGGTTGATAGTAAGTACTAGTTTGTGGAAGAGAGACTAGGAAGAAGACTGGTTAGAGGAGTGCCACATGCCCCACCTGTCCCATCTGTGTGTGGGGCAGGTAAACAAGGCTAATGACACATGCTATAGGATGAAGGTGACAAATACTGATGACAAACTTTACCTGCTTCTGTCTACCTATATCTGGCCCTGACCAGGATATCTGCCTAATTCCTTGTCTGCGTCCTGTAATGTTTCTGAAACTCTGTGTCAGTCTTAACAGCTGGTTCCGAGCCCTAATGTCATCTAATGAGTTCAGCGTCCTTGATGATTCAGTGACTGCTCTGAGCTCACCATTTCTCATCCCTTTCCACCGATCATTAGCTTCATTTCATAGGCAAGCAGCCCACAGGTAAAGCCAAGCCTTCAGCCCAGTCATCTAAAGAAATTACTCCATCTCCTAAACTTGGGGCTGTGTTTCATTCTCAGTACCTTTAACCACCTACATCTGTAAGCTTATGTGCTCACTCCCACGGAATCTGCAGTTTGTCCTCAGGGTGATGTTGAGACTTTGTTCTCAGAGCTGACAGGTTATTTCCTACCTGTTCTTATCTTCCTAAACAATGAGAAACTTTTTAATCAGCCATTTTAACAATACTTTCACTAGACTCTTCAGTTCTCTTGATCTTCGCTGTATTTGCCTTATCAGTCCTAACAATTCTCCCTTTCCTTGGGCTGCACCCAATATTTATTCTTAGTGTAGAATTTATGTCATTATTCTTGGGAAAGACCAGAACTACCATTTGTGAACACCCTTGACTATTTTTTTTTTTCCATTTAGGATTCAACTACTATAGATATGTATCCGTTTCCTCTTTACCCTTCTGTCTCCCAAAAAGGAAGGTCCTTCACAAAAAATGTTCATAAGAAATATTATTTCACATTCAATCCAACTTTTCTTAAGATCTGCATCTGGAAAATGACATTACATCAAGCAGGTGGCTATATTGGGGCCAGGAATTAGGGAGGTGCTAATTATTTCAATCTATTCAGTAAATATTTACCATAAATTATGTGCCAGCACTGATAAAGGTCTGGAGAAAACATATATATTTTCCTCAAGGGAGAAAAAATGTAACACAAAATATAAATAAGTAAACACTAATGATATCGATGTCACGCTGCAGCAAACCTAAACACCCTAGGGTGCACTTGTGTTTGAATTCTTCAGGAACATGGTTTTTCTCTGCCTCATTCATACGAATACACCCCTGGGTGAATTACAGTCAGCCACAAAATTAGATCAAGTTCCCTTCTTGAATTTTAACTTGAGACTATACTGGTCAGAGTACAAAAAAAAGTGCCCCTGGGTGGACTGGGAGCTTCCACCGTGGCCTCTGAGAGTGCTGAGATGCCCTGTACAAAGTCCAGCTAGCTCAGTGGACCACATGGGGAAAGCTAAGACTATCTGGAAGATGAAAGTGGTCCTGCTGATCTCTGTCATGCTGCTGCCACCCCCCACCCCTGCTTTGGACCAAGCACATGAGCGACATGTTGCTCATGCTGAACACACATAGGCTCTTACTGAACACACACAGACTTTCCTGTTCTTACAGAAACAATGGCTTCATTAGGAAAACAAAGGCTTAATATTTTCCTGCTGTTATTTCTCAGCATGTGTTAAGTAACTTTATCTTTGGAATGGGTTAAAATGTCTGATGTTGGAGTTACTAACTTGAGTTTCATTTTAAAATTTGATGAATACATTTTGGCTTTGATTTATTAAATAAGCCTATACATACTTCTGTCATTTTTCATTACCTATTTATATGAAGTGTGAAGTATTTTAAATACTGAAGACTATGAAATCAAAATATCAAATATTCTGATTCAGGACCAGGGAGATGGCTCGGTGGAGCTTGTTCTGTAAGCATGAAGACCCAGCACTCATGTAAAGCTGGGCATGCTGTTGGCATTGGAATGGCCAAACCCTGACATCACACCCAGGTGAGAGCGTGACCCGCCCACCTGTTGCCAAGGCAACAGCCACCATATTCCCTGAATCCACTTGGCCCACTGCCCACTTTTACCTGAGGCTACATCACTCTCTCTATATAAGCGGAAGACCCCTCTGATCTTTCTCCTTTTCCTCTCTCTTTTCCCTTTCTCTTCTCACCGCTACCTTGTGTCCCCCCCCCCTCCATAAACCCCCCACGTGGAACTGTTTGGCCTGGTGTGGTTTCTGGAGACGCTTAATAATGCCACTCATATCTGACCATATCATCATCATTTTATTATAAGACATGCTGTCTACTCCTCTGTGACTCCAGTGCTGTGGGCGGCAGAGACAGGAGGATTGCTGGGGCTGGCTGGTTGCCAGCCTAGCTCCAAGTTCAGTGAGTGGGAACTTGTCTCAAAGAAATGAAGTAGAAGGGGCAGAGTAGGATACCTCTGGCTTCTGTGTGAGCGTAGAAGGTCATGCACACACACACACCTACACACACACACACACACACACACACACACACACACACACACACACATAATATGGACACACATGCAATCATAGGGAATAAAATACAATTTTACAAGGCCATCAGGATGGCAATAACAATGCTCATTTCTGTGCTGTGTTGGACATTAACTCTTCCAATAACGAAATAGCTTCCTTAGAGACAAAGTAAACGGCTGTCAGAGGAGGAAGGCAGTTTCTACAGACACTGGGATTTGGGCTCTTGTGCTCTCAAACACTGTGGAAATATTATTCACAAATTACAGACTAGATAGTTAGGTTTACAATCTAGAATTCATCTTCACAGAGAATTATGTATCAGTGAGGGCTCCTTAACATTTCAGAGAAGTCCACAGGTGTCAGGTAAGCTTTGATCCACATTGACAGAAAGGACTAGACTTCTCTTTATCTGTCTCCATTCAGCCTTGACAATATGGCCAGAGCCTCAGTTTCTGTTCTGTGGTTGCCTGAGTCATTTTTGTGATTTTACTCTGGTAACAAAATGACTGCAGCAGTTTCAAGCCACACCATTCCAGCAGAAGTGTGAACTCTTGCCTTTCCTCGAAGCTCTAGAAAACATCTCCCAGGGTCACTTTAGATTATGTGTCCACACACAAACCATGGACGTAGGATGATTGCCCCCTGTGCTCTTAGGACTTCTGAGTGTTACCACATTGGTGTGTTTCTTTTAGGTATTTTCCAACAGTGTTTTTTGTTTTTGTTTTTGTCTTTTTATTTTATATACATTTACTTTCTTTCAATGGTTGCCCTTGTGGCCTAAATAATCCCCCAGGTTGTTTGTAAACTCATTTCACTAACTACATTCACAACATTTTTATTAGCCCAATGAAATCTCCCAATAGAGCATGCACAGACATTAGTAGTAGCACAGCTAGCAGCTATGTCATCTTCAGATTGGCCAGAGTCCTGGAAGAAAGAGCTACCCAGTTACTCCCCATTAGTCTTGCCTCTACCACAGTCAAGCCTTGAGTTCCTTCTCTGCGTGGCTTCTGAGGGGAGGGGAGAAGCTGGAGAGATGGATGGCTCAAATATCATCTTCACATTGTGGCCACTTTGCCTGTCACCACTATTCCCTAATAACAGAAACACGAGGCTCCAGTTCGAAATTCCTCATAGCTTGAAATGCTTTCTATCTCGGATAGAAAGCCTCAAAAGTGGGGAGAAATCATCGCTGGGATTCTGAAGATCATGGGTGGAGGGAGCTAGCATTTCATGAACCTGAAAAGCCATCAGCTCTCCCTGGCATTGGTCTGTTAAGAAACACAGAAATACCTCTGTAAAATATGGTTTTCATTTGGGTTGGACTTTTCATGGGTAAGAGGGCCAATTTCTTTAGGCTTTTCCCAGAATGTTTCAGATCCTAAGTTTGTGAGCCCAAACTCATGTGTTCACAGTCTAAGCAAAATAGCCGGGTTGAACTCAGGAATTAATAGTTGACAGTGTGCCTACTATCTATCTTCTTTGATACAACTAGTGAGTTCCAGTATTTTCCACGAGCCTTTCTTATATAAGGAAACAGGCCATCTCATTAAAACTGCTCTGGAGGTAATTGTATAACAGCCCTTTCTAAAAAAGATGTTTTAAAAGGGAGGGAGAGGTGGGATAAAACCAATGAAGAGAATGATGAGCTGCAGTCTGTGACTTCAGCTGGCTTGATGTGTGTTACCAAGGCTCATGGTAATCACATTACAAGCAGAAGGGAAGGTTCTGGTTAAAGGGTGAAAGGTAGCTGGCTCTGTTTTCCACTCTCTTGCGCCTTGGTAGAAGCAACCCTCAGGTAGAGTGAGCCAGGCACAACATGTCCTGCATCTTATAGAAGTAGTAACCTTTGCTGTTTCTGATGACAAATCTGGGAGGAATGTCTAGATGCAGAGACAGTAGACCAGGAGGTTCTTGTCACGGGGGACATGGAAGCTTGATTTCTTCATCTGTAAAATTGGAATACGGTCTCTTCCACCAAGAGATTGTGAGATCTGAAGATTGTATGTCATCTGTATGAAACTCATATCCCTTAATTTTAAAGAATACTATTGTCATTATTTTTACTTTAAAGCTTGCTTGTGAAGATTTACCATTTGACTGGTAGACTGTGATAGCTTAGCTGGAATTTGTGCTTTAAGGTCTTAAGGTAGCAATGAAAACATGAATGGAGATCCTTAACACAGAGATGTGTACACACACACACACACATACACCACACCACATCTCATACATACACTCACACACACACACACACACACACAGACACAGCACATCTCATACACACACACACACACACACACACACACACACACACACACCACACAACTACGGTATAACTGGTGCTCATTTTGAACTCATGGCCCTCTTGTCACAGCCCCCTGAATACTGGAATTTCAGACCTGTGACAACAGGCCTGGCTGCAGAATTTTTGGTCAGTAAATAGCTGAAGTTCTCCCTAGCAAGTGTTAAAGAATAATCACTGGATTTAGGCTCTTTTCTTATATTACTATTTTGTACCGTCTGTGAGGCTGTAGCTTAAAAAGCGCTGCTTATCATGGCTTAGGATAAGAAATACTATCCACCATACTTAATCAAGACTATGCACAAGGTAATCTACTTAAGTGACAAGGTAAGAAGAAAGCTTAAACCTTCCGCCTTTATGAAATACTAATATTACTCTCCCTATTACAGATGCAATTCAAGATTTGGGAGGCCAAGTGCCCTATTTTTGTTTTGTTTTGCTTTTTGACAACTTGACACAAGGGGGAAAACTTTCTGAGAAGAGAAAACCACAATTGAGAGAACGTCTTCGTAAGTTTGTCCCATGAGGCACTTTCTTAATGAAAGATTGATGAGGGAAGGCCCAGCTCACTGTGGCAGTGCCACACCTGGGGCAGATGGCTCTGAGGTGCATAGGAAATCAGTGAGCAAGCCAAGGGAAACAAGCCAGTAAGCAGTGGTCCTCCATGGCTCCTGCCTTGCCTTCCTGCCTTGCCTTCCTTTGATGGTGGACTGTGATGTGTCAGATGAAAGTCACAGATCCAGGGTACCAAACTTTTTCCATCACATACATTGAGTCCTTATGGGTGACTTGGAGATGGGACCAGTTGTCTCAGAGTGGCCACATCTTTCATTCTTAGCCAATTTGGAAACAAGGCGTCTGTGCACGGATCACCAGTCCTCAGAGCTGCTTGCCTGGTACTATTCACACTGTTAAGATTCCACTTCAAACAAGGGCTCACCATCCTTTCTGTGGTCTTGACTCCCCAAACTTCCCCTTTCACGGTGGTCTTCCTCCCCAGTCCCCATAAGCACCTGAGAGGCCTTCCTTGAATGTAAGATGTGGAAAAGAAAGAACAATTGTATAAATTAAATGTGAAACCTTAACAAACAAGGCACAAAAGGTAAAGATTAGAGCAAATATTCAGGATAAAGGGGATTTGCTTATGATTTAGGATAAGATAGGAGAATAAATATATTTTTGTTTGTTTGTTTGAGACAGGTCTCTCTATGAGCCCAGGCTAGCTTCAAACTTTCAGTGACTCTCCTGCCTCAACCTCTTGAGTACTGCAGTTGCAAGTGGGCATCACTGTACTTAGATAACAGGAAAGATAGACAATGAGCTGAAAGACCCATCCTGTTTACATTGGGCACCATATACAACAGGTCCCAAGAAGTTCTTCACAGCATTGTTGTATGGCTGAATGAATCTTGTGCATAGAACATACACATTATGCATTTTACAGGAAAATCCCGTCCCATGTACAGGGCACAAGGCCATGAGGGGGTGGAAATGACTAAGTCTGGCCCAAACCATCTGCAACTTCCTGACCCTATAGTCTTTGGAAAATCGCATAGTCACCAGACTTTGCGTTTATAATAGGTAAAAGGAGACTTAGCACAGATTGTCCTTAGCTGTTTCACAAGACTGGTGTGGAAGAAGAGACAAGAAATGGGCTTTGAGCACTAGAAAGTGCTGGGTGAACATAAGGAGTGCCTACCACAGAAGGTTTTAGTTCTGGTGAGTTGAGGGGTGTGGTGGGACTTAGGGAGTCTTATGTGAGGGGGATGTTGGCAATGGTTTTATATCCAGGTGTTAAGGCACTGCAGTTGAGCAGGCAGAACGCTTGGCTCCTTCTTTCATTGTCCCTTAGTTGTGCTGCCTGTGAACAGCTGCATTAAGTTGGGTTTTGAATGTCCCCTGAAGGCCCATATAGTGAAAGGTTTGTCTCATTAACTATTGGTGGTGGTGGAAAGCTTAGGATGTAAGGACAGTTAAGGCAGCAGGGACATGCTCCTGAAGGGAATACAGGGACCTGGACCCCTCTTGGTTTCTCTTTGCTTCTCAGCTGCTATGTAGTGAACAAGCCTCCTTTGCCACATATATTCTCTGTGTGTGCTTTGCTACTACAAGAAAGTGACAGAGGCAAGCAACCATGAATTGAAACTCCTGCTACAAAACAAACCTCTCATTTACTAAGTTGGCTTCAGATATTTTGCTATAATGGCAGAAGGCAGACTAACACAACGGGAGAGTGTGTAAAGGCTGTCCCCTCCCATAAGCATTGATGAACGCGAGGCTAGCACTGAGCCACAGAGAGGTTGGGTCACTAACAATGACTACTATTTATTGAGTGCTCACTGTGTGCCAAACAGGATGCTAAGTGGTTTATGACCTTTTTCAGAATTCCCCATGTTCTAATATGAGGTCAAGATGATTATAATTCCCATCTTTCAGACAAGGAAACAGAGCATCAGAAAAGTCAGCTCACTTGCTTGAGATTGTAATCAGACAACAGTCTCATCCTAGAGTCACATTCAGGTGGACTAAGGATCTAAGGTCTAAACCCCACGTTTTCAAACACAAAGCTACACTATAACCCCAAGCTCTCACATAATCCTTGCAATTTTTGCTTCCTGCCACAAAACACAAACCTGTTGGTGCTATCTAGCTTCTGAAGAGAGCGGACACAGAAGAAAGGTTGGGTGCTGATAGTGGCCTAGCAC
Source organism: Rhynchomys soricoides (assembly GCA_019843965.1). NCBI lineage: Eukaryota > Metazoa > Chordata > Mammalia > Rodentia > Muridae > Rhynchomys > Rhynchomys soricoides. The sequence continues at coordinate 28,749,086 of JADRCH010000005.1, read as the reverse complement.
TCCATTTGCTAGATAGATGTGGTGGTTTGAATAGGTATGGCCACCAAACACTCATGTGTTTAAATGCTTGGTCCATAGGGAGTGGCTCTATTTGGACTTACGGCCTTGTTGGAATAGGTGTGGCCTCATTGGAAGAAGTGTTACTATGTGGGTGGGCTTTGAGGTCTCCTATGCTCAAGCTACACTCAATTTGGCACACAGTCTCCTTTGGTTGCCTTTAGATCAAGATGCAGAACTCTCAGCTCCTTCTCCAGCACCACATCTGCCTGGATGCTGCCATGTTTCTCACCATGATGATAATGGACTGAACCTCTGAAACTGTAAGTCAGCCCCAATGAAATTTTTTCCTTTATAAGAGATGCCATGGTCATGGCATCTCTTCACAGCAATGGAAACTCTGAGACAACAGGTATCCCTCCTTGCCTGACAGATCACAGTAGAATGAGAGGCACAATTAGAGTGGGCTTGGTGAGGTAGTCATGGATGAAGCACATCCATGGCTTAATGGTGGGAGCAGCATCTGGTACTCCAGCATATGTTTCTCCAAAGACCAGAGCATCATCCCTCATTTGTATACTTAGCATCTGTAGTATATAGTATACAGTATCACATTCAATGCCAGGTGCCAGTGCACAATAAGGCACTTAGAGCAGAGAGAAAGCAGAAGGCCATATGTGGTAGAAACAGACAGAGATGTTAGAAAGTAAGTGGAGTTGAATCCTGAAGAGGAACACCATTTGGGGGGAACAATCGAAGCATCTTTTTTTGTTTGTTTTGTTTTTTCGAGACAGGGTTTCTCTGTGTAGCCCTGGCTGTCCTGGAACTCATTCTGTAGACTAGGCTGGCCTCGAACTCAGAAATCCGCCTGCCTCTGCCTCCCAAGTGCTGGGATTAAAGGCTTGTGCCACCACTGCCCAGCTTTGAAGCATCTTTTATGAAGGACTTGGGAGGATGGATGGGACCTGACTCAATGTGAAGAGGCAGAGACTTATCAGCGAGAACTTAGAGAAGATGACATTATGAGAAACAGAGCACCAATAGGTTGCATGCAAGTTGAAATGAGTGCTGGTGTTAGTATGTTTCTTGAACCAGATATGCCTTAAATCCACAGTTTTCAACACATGGAGACCCTTGGGAGCTGCCAGTGACCCTTTTATAGGAGTTGCCTAAGACCATCGGAAAACACATATATTAACATTATGACTCATAACAGAAGCAAAACTACAGTTATGAAGTATCAATGAAAATAATTTTATGATTGGGGGTCACCACAGCGCAGGGAACTGTATTAAAAGATAGCAACATTAGGGAGGTTGAGAACCACTGCCTTAAATGGTCAAGTCATGATGGTGTGTGCCCAGTGACTTCTGTGCTCCTCGGGAGAGGGGTAGAGGAAAGGTTTAAAAGAGGAAGGAAGGAAGGAAGGAAGGAAGGAAGGATACAAGGAAAAAAAGAATTGCTTAAACAAATTATTTGTTCGCAGTCTAGAGGTAGTGTGGGTTTCTGGATGGCTTAGTCAGTAGCCACCAGGTGCCATTAGAGTGCCAGTGCTTGGTTCACAGCACCATGGCAGTCAGGCAAGATCCCTTTTCTGGCACACTCAACAAGAGAGATTCATTATCTTTCCAAGATACCACAAGATGGCCTTTCTTCGTGTTTCATTGACTCAACCTGGCTTTACTTCTGTTTGTTCCTATATACAACAGTGATGAAGGGAGTGAAACATGGTTGGCTTCCAACAGCAGATTGCAAACATCAGCCCATAATAAACACAGTATTGTGCTCCAGGGTTTTTGGTGCAATAGGTCTGGGATTACATTTTTGCATTCCAAATGAGCTGCCCTGTCACAATTGAATTACTGTTCCACGGCCACACATTGAAGACTAGGTATAAAATACTCAAAGGTGACGAATGGTGACATATCAGCCACCATGTCTCCTAAAGACAGGGCAACCCAGCATTCTGCTTTGGCCCGCCAGTTTATGCTGGAGTTTCTGGAGTTACAGAGTTCTTCAGTCTAGAAAGTGCTCGGCCATTTTCACACAGGAATTTGACATCCAAATGATCACTTTGCTACAGGGCACTTAGAAGATTCATAGAGAGTTTATGTTTGGGGCTTTGAGGGCACAAAATATTTATTAAAGAATAATACTTTAAAAGGGAAGGTAGAGAGGGTTGGTGAGAGAACAGAATTGGATAGGGGAAGAATTTGAGCTCCAATACAGGCTCAGCAAAGCCTCAGACAGCTGATGGAGCAAGTGTTCATAGTCAATTCAGTGAAAGGTTGTTCTGACAGCTTCTCCTAGCTCACAAAAGAGGAAATGGATCATCAGAAAGGCAGAGGTCTTGGTAAGCTTATGGTGGGAGTGAGGACACCAACAGTTCCAGCTCTGTCTTATTTATTTCTCTATATCCCAAATGAGTTGATGTTAAAATGAATAATTTTATTTCAAATAAATGGCAGGATAAATGGCAGATAATAAACTTAAGTTGTTCTTCCAATAGAAAAAAAAATTGTTATATATCGATCCATCAATCTTTATTGGGTAATAGGAGAGAGACTTTGAAATTAATGATAGGCATTGGAAATGTCAGCTTCAGGAAAAGTCTAAAAAGATAGCAACTCATTCGGTTACCCCATCTCAAGAACTTCCTGGAAGCAAAGCTCTCCTTTAACTGCTTGAATCCGAGTACCTACAGCATGTCCTATGGGAGCTGGAGTTCATAGCTGGCTGGCACAGGCTGTAACACAATTATAGAAACAAGCCAATGGCTGGAGAAAAAGCAGAACAAGTTAGCTACTGTAAGAAGAGTTTAGGAAACTACAGAGAGAGAGAGAGAGAGAGAGAGAGAGAGAGAGAGAAAGAGCCTCCCTCCCTCCTTCCCTTCCTCTCCCTAACTTCCACTGGCCACTGGCAGTCCTTGGAAAGATGCTGACTCTTAGAAGCATAACTTTAATTAGTCCCTCTACCTGCACATAGCCATCACTTTTGTCTCTGTCTTAGACACTTCTAACGTAAGGATCAAGAGGCTCACCAGTGAGAAGGCCCTAAGAAAGTATTGGAGAATTCATCCTGGCCAGGAGGATGGAAATGAACTCAATCGTATGTCTTTTCTGCTGTTTGATAAACTCTTTCTCTAAATTGGAGACACTTGGATGGGGATCAGTAAGTCTTTTCTGGAGCATCATACTGAGGGGACAGAACTACTGTACAGTCCAAATCAACTGCCAGAAGGGTAGTAAGACTGTTTATGGTAAGAGTGCTCAGCAGAACATTAGCAATGATTAAGGACGACAGATAGGGAAGGAGAGGTAGAACAATGCACCTTTCTCCTTTCCCACTGTAGCTAACAGCAATCAGATAATTACGCAGTGAGGGCTTTTTACATCTTTACAAAGCTCCTACCGTTAGCAAGTCATTTTAGTAAACTAACAGTCTCATGTATTTTCTTCCATAGGTAAAAACAGATGTGGGGCTCTCTTGAACCATTTATACTTCTGTTTTAAATTGTTACCAGGTGTGTGTGTGTGTGTGTGTGTGTGTGTGTGTGTGTGTGTGTGAGAGAGTGTGTGTGATGGATGCATATGTGTGGTATATGTTTAAGTGTGCATGTGGGGGGATGGAGGCCATCGGATGATGTGGTGGTTTAAATATGCTTGGCCTATTAGGAGGTGTAGCCTTGTTGAAGGAAGTGTATTACTGTGGGCAGGGGCTTTAAGACTCTTGTCTTAGCTGCCTGTAAGTCAGTCTTCCACTAGCAGCCTTCAGATGAAGATGTAGAGCTCTCAGCTCCTCCAGCGTCATGCCTGCCTAGACACTGCCATGCTCCCACCTTGATGATACTGGGCTGAACCTCTAAACCTGTAAGCCAGCCCCAATTAAATGTCCTTATAAGAGTTGTCTTGATCATGGTATCTGTCCACAGCATAAAACCCTAACTAAGACAGGTGACATCTAATATCTTCCTTTTTTGTCCTATTTTATTGAAATAGGGTCTGCCTAGACTATAGAGTGAGTTCAAGCTCGCTCTCTCTCTCTCTCTCTCTCTCTCTCTCTCTCTCTCTCTCTCTCTCTGTGTGTTAATACCCATTTTAGTTAGCATTCTTAACAACATGATTCACTAAATAGTGGGGTATCGACTGCAACTAACTTGTTTTCTTGTTCAATTTTTGTTTGAACTAACAATGTTTTAAATTTTGTTTTGTTTTATTGTACATTCAATGACTTTTACTAATATTGTGCATTAAGCTAAAATAGCATGCACATATAAACTGGTCATATCACAGTTGAAAGTAAAACAGAGCTCAGAATTAATAAATGGGGTTAACTGCCAAGTGTTTATGGATGAGCCAGAATTCCAATTTGGTCTGATAGACTTATTAGGAGATCATGCAGTTTGTGAGAGGAAAAAGAGTGAAAGAATACTCTTGCTTAATCTAGTTTCCTTTTCTAGGCTTTTTCTTCCTAAGAGTTACCAAGGACTATGTTTGAAATGACTTTACCTGTTAGGTATTTCTAGTCTCACTCATGGATCATACTTGACCTCTTTGAAGGTTTTTCTTTAAAAAACTGATAAAAAGTATCAGGATGCTGTTCAAGAGTTGACTTAAACCACATTACCCAAAGCCCTCACAAAATCATGAACCCATGAACAATCCTGATTAGAATCAGACCTCAAAGTTCACTGCAAAGCCAAGAGTTGCGACATTTTAGCTCATCGCACATTGTCTGAATGTTGTTTTAAGCCTTCTATTAACTTTCTTCAAATAATAATCACATACAGATCCAATCTTTCAGAACTAGGGCAATTCATGGTGAGTGGACTCAAACAACAATGTCAAAAACATTCAAATGCTGCAGAGGTTTTGAGCTGGAGAGATCCAAAATGATTTCTACTCCACACGTCACTCACTGTAGGAACATGCTTCTCACCATCCTTCAGGGACACAAAGCCACAGCTCCAGGGGGTGGGCAACTGGTTTCATTGTTGAGTGGCTTTAACTAGAACACTTTCTCAGAATGAGTCATGTGGTGTGACTGTGCACATTACTTCAGAGGACTATCGACAGAAGTCTGCACTGCGTTGTCGTCTTTCTAAAACCCATCCGCTGAAGCTCTAACTTCCCCAGTGTAAGTGTATTTGGAGATGGGACTTTGGGAAGGTCTTGAGGGCAACTAAAGTCATAGAGGACTGAAATGACTGGTGCCTCTGTAAGCTGAGGAAGAAAGAGGGAAATCTCTAAGAACAGCCCATGTCCGGACAGACCAAGAAAGTGTGGCTATCTGTAAACCACAAGGGGAGCCCCATCAGAAACCAAACTTCCGACTCCTGGATGTTCAGAGTCACAGCCTCCAGAACAGGGAGAAATCTATTTCTTTTCTTTAAAAAAAAAAAAAAAAGTCACCTAGATTATGCTTTTTGTTATGACAGCCTGAGCTAAATGGGACACTGTGTATGTGTGTGTATCCTTTTCTATGCCTATTCTGTTCTTTCAAGTCATCATGCTGTTCATTACTGTCCTCCTCCTACTCCTTCTTCTCTATCATCATTATCATCATAATCATCATCATCATCACCATCACCACCACCACCACCACCACCACCATCAGAGAATAATTTTCAGGAGTCAGTTCTTTTCTTCCACCATGTTTCAGGGATCCAACACAACTCGTAGACTTGTATAACAAGCACTTTTACCTGCAGGGTCATCTCACCAGATACAGCTTCCATCTATTCTTTAAAATTAATGCTCACAAAGATTTTGCTTATTTATCTCATAATATAACTAGATTGTTCTCCAGACTGAATGCCTACTATGAGGTCACTACAGCTTGTGTTGGCCTCATCAAAATCATGTTAGACTTGTGCATGCCTTGAGATTTCATGTCTTCTTGTGGGCCATACATAAAACCACACTGATCTTGATCTTTTGAAAAACATACTAGGGCTAGGGGTGTAGCTCAGGGGAAGAACACTTGACTAGCACGCATGAGGCTCGGGTTCTACTTCGAACACTACCTCGACTATCAGTGCCACCAGAACCATGAAGCAAGCATAAACCTGACTCCTACCCCCGACGTGAAACAAAAACCCACCTGGAAATACGTTCTACACAGGTTAAAGTTGTGATTGCCAACAATCTTTGTAGCTTTTAGTTGAGCCTCTTCCTGGACTTTGCAACCCAGTAGTCTCTTGAGTTACCACGTATGAAATCATATTTTTAAAATGTGAAGGTTTTAAAGAACATTATTTCATATGTGGTGGTTTAAATAGGTATGGACCTCATAGACTCATGTGTTTGGATTCTTGGCCCATAGTGAGTGGCACTATTAGGAGGTGTGGCATTTTGGAACCATTGATCATAAATAATCCCTGAGGTCTTGTTCATACCCCAAGTTAGGCATGGGGCATCTGAACATTGGATAGCAGTGAAATGGTACATTGGGAAGTATAAACTATTAATTAATAAACTTGCTTGTTAATTTAATGAATATATATCGAGTAGCTATGAGTCAGATATTCAAGAGCTGGTATGGGTCATTGAAAACTCTCCAGCTTTGCAATACTTAGATATTAGAAAGAGGGGACTGAAAGTAAATAACAAATGTAATATGGCAGTCAGTTACATGCTATCTTGGAAGATGCTAACTGCTATGGAAAACACAGAAAGGGAGCTTGAGGCACTTGTTCTCATCACAGCACAGATCCAGCCGATCCCACTAATGTGATTATTGTCCTTGCTTCTATTTATTGCCTCCATCCTAACTAGTAAAGTGATTAATTTAGAAATTTATACTTATATTTCACATATGCCTAATGGAAGGTTGCTGTAGAGTATGGTCATTAATTCAGCTTGGGAAATGGCCACTGAGTTATTTATTTAGACTAACCGCAGTGATTTTATTTAGTAGCAGTATATTTGATTTTGAAAATGCCTTCATTCGATCAATTGATGAATCATCCGTCATTTAGTGGATACATAGTTATGGACTGCTTATTACTTAGAAGGCTAAATTATACATACATACATTAGCATTCTTGCCACAGAACTCTAGGATCCTGGTGTGTTTGTTAGGAACTAGTTATCTAGACATATGAAGCTAAAACAACAGTGTATTCCAAGCCAGTGAACACATTTACAGTATGACCATTTGATTATTTTGTTTTATTTATGTAAGAACACACTTGTTATCCTCACAATTGCTCCTGGTAGATATGCTAACATGGTTTCCTCATCTCCTATGTAGGTAAGTGTGAGATTCCAGAAAGATAACATGCCTTTCCTATAGACACAGACCATTCACTTCAGGTACCTTCAGAAGCTGAGTTCCCTCAATGCATTCCCCATCTAGACCCTCTCTCCATGGTACTCTTCTATTTCTGGATTTTGTGTCTGCATTTGGTGTCAAAAGGTCCCAGATAATTATGAGTTACAGAACACTCCAGGGTCAGCCGTTGGGATTCAGGCTTCTCTCTGGTCCAAGTATTGCTAAGTGCAGAAGGAGTTTAGAGAGGTTAAAACAAAACAAAACAAAACCAGAGTGAGAGAAAGGTGCAAAGTAGGAATCTGCCACGTTGGCTCAGCCATGCTGGTTTCACCTTCTTTATCTTATTACTGTTTCCAGCTGGCTGCCCACTCTTCTCCTCTTAAATACAGACCTTTTCCACTATCTCGCATATCCTCATATTTTCAACTTTCAACCAAAAATAATATTTTCCCCAAAAAAGTGGTTTTGAAGAAAAGAATCCTTCCCATGACGTCATACTTTATGGATAGCTATCTTTCCCCAAGAGCTCTAAAGCTCTTTTTGTATTGACTCTGAGTTTGTATTTTAACCTTCCTAAGGGAGGCTCATCCCTATAATCAAAGAATCTTTTCTTTTCTTTTCTTTTCTTTTCTTTCTTTTTTTTTTCCTGAGATAGAGTTTCTTTGTGTAGCCCTGGCTGTCCTGGAACTCTGTAGACCAGGCTAGCCTCAAACTCAGAGATCTGCCTGTCTCTGCTTCCTAAGTGCTGGGATTAAAGGCATACACCACCACACCTGGCTAAAGAATATTTTCAAATACAGTAAATATTATAAAACAAAGTCCTACACTAGACAAAAATACTAGAAAACACCTAAGCAATGATGAGCCAAGATGTTCCATGAGAATGCATCAATAACTCTACCACATAATCTTACTGTTGGCATCATGGCAGATGGCTCACAGTTACCAGATGAGGGACAGAAAGTCAGGCTTTTTGATGTGCTTTGTCTCTCAGTGACTCTCTGGTGGAACTTTTAGACACACATCTTTGTATATGGGTATTTTTTATTTTGTATTTTCTGGCCACCTTGAGTGCAAAACTCCCTAACTTTGTATCCATGAGGATTGGAGCAACATCTTTATAGTAAAGAAGCTGTTATCACAGGAAGTGCTTCTACTTGACACACCTTCATACATCCTTCGGGACTGAATCTTCTCTGAGACTCAAGATCATGTTGGATTAGAAGGACACAGTCCCTGGAGTTAGATGGCTTTGGAGCTTACCAGCTTCAAGTGGCTCATAAATTCTTGAGAAGTCAGCCATCCTTGCTGGATCAGGAGACAGGCTTGGTATCAGAGTGCACTGGAAATGAGTCACTCTGGGATTTCATTTCAAGCCACAAGAACTAAAAATGCAAGTACATTTCCCAATGTGAAACACAGCCAGCAATCTTCCATTTAACTTCCTCAAATTGTCATGTTACTCAAAACTCTCAACCTCTTCACTGAACATAGATGGATTTCCTTGTTGGCCCATGCTGTCTGCCCCATAGAGATTCCCACATCTTCCTCACCACCAGTGTGTCCTCCTTCAAGGAAAACCTGTGATAAAGCCAAAGCTATCTACCTCAGAGCCTGTGTTTTGTTGGGCTGGGATGTAGAGTGTTCCCTCATATTTACAAAGGCCTGGTTTGGTTCTCTAGCACCTCATAAACTGGATCAAATAGTGCATACCTATAGTGCCAGCACTTAGGAGGTGGAAGCAGGGAGATTAGAGGCCCAAGGTCATCCTTAGCCCCATAGCAAGTTATAGGCAGCTTGAGTTACATGATACCCCTCTAAAACAAACCAATAAACAAACAAAGACAAACTAGCAACTACAAAACCCATGAGCTTTGGAATTAGATGACCTGAGTTAAAACCCACCAACCTGTCTTGCTAGGAGAGGTCTTCTGAATCTTCCTAGAATAGAGTTCTATGCCTTTAAATAGGAGAAACAGCAGTAGTGACACCATAGAGTCAGTTTGTAGCCTAGTACACAGCAAGTCCTCTGTAAAGATTAACTTCTTTTTCACGCTGTAACAGCGTAACAGCCGAGCCCAGGATTTTAAGGGCATGCCATCTCATTCAAATCTCAGTGCCAACTGTTATTAAAGTGACACTGGACAAGTTAGCTAGTTGGTTATTATTTCCTTATGCATAAAACAGAAGTAATAATATTATTACTTAATAGGTCAATTTAAAGATCAAATGAATTAATATCTGAAAAGTGGTTAGAGCCAAAGGGCATACATCAAGCTTGGCCTTAGTATTAGGTAAGATGGTGGTATAGGACTCCCCCCCACCCCCCCAGGGTATAGTGATGGGTCAAAACCTTGATCTCAGGTAGAAGTAAACCGATAATACTTTCTCAACTTCATGACCTGCTTAATATTGGCTACTTCATGAGAAATTGGCTAGAGAAAGTATAGAGGGAGCTGGACCAATCAGCCACCAGGTCTGCTCGCAATTGTAGGGCACAGGAGAGAGTATGAGATACGTCTACGGGACTGTGAGATGGTTCAGTGGGTAGGGGTCTTGCTGCCAAGACTGATGGCCAGTTTGATCCCTAGGACCTACTGATAGAAGAAGAGAACTAACTCTTCACATTTGTCATCTGACCTACACACCCATGCCATGGGTCTAGCCAGGGGAACTGTGGGAATTTATACCAAGTGCCCAAGTGAAGTTGACAGGTTTGGTCACTGAGTGTTCAGCTGTAAGTTTTCTTAGGCAATATGTAGCCCTTAAGTTAGAGAAACTGAGACTCAGGACTTTCTAAATTTTCCATAGACCCTCATAAGGATTATAGTTCTTGGAAATCTTAGATATCTTCTGTTTTGTTAAATTCTGAAGGTTCAATAATTTGTGGATGAACTTTCAAAAGGATTATTGATTTTAGTAGGAAAAAAATGTTAGTGGGTGCTTTAAGAATTCTGGCCTTACTTCAGTCCAGAGTTACTCAAGTTTGTCTTAGCTGGGCCTGATAAAAAAACATAAGCATGATTTTAAAATCCTACAGAGTTTGGGGTTGGCAGGTTGGCTCAGCTAGTAAAGGCCCTTGCTACCAAGTTTCATGACCTGTGTTCCTGGAACCCATGTCGTAGAAGAAGACAACTGGTTTCTGCAGGTACGTGCCATGGTACCAAACAATAAAATGTACATTTTTTAAAAAAATCTTTTTTTTCACATGTATAAATGTTTTACCTGCATGTGTACATATGCATCGCCTGTGTGTCTAGGTCAGAAGATGGCATTAGATCTGCAACTGGAGTTGCCTACGATTATAAAACACTGTGTGGGTGCTGGAACTGAACCCAGGTACTCTGTAAGAGTGACAAGACATCACTCCACCTCTACAATTTTGAAAGCATATATAGCTACCTAAATAACTATTTACATTTCTCTTAAGATTTATTAACTAAAGAAAAAGTGAGTAACATCTTTTTTAGTTTGGGAGGCTTTGAATATAGATTTTTTTTTTTTTTTTTTTTTGCTGTAGCTAAACATGCGACTAACAAAATATACATTTTATCTCTTATTTCTGTTTCAGGGATGCTGGTTGTTGCTGAAATGCGAAGAAATGCAACATCTAAAGCAATCTCTCTTTCTCCTCTCACTCCTACAAGAGCTAACCAAAGATGAGGCTGAGACAAGGGGGATTGAGGGAGTGGGCGTTGATGCCTATCAGGGGAGGGCTAAAGGAAATACCTGGGGCTGCAGTCTCCACTGTTTCTGCAGTCCTGGTACCCGGCCAGGGGCTTGCCCAAGACAGCTGTGGGCTGAACTGATTTTTGTGGTCAGTAATCTGCCACCTTTGTTCCCCCAGTTCCCCCTTCTCTCTGGGCAAGCCATGGGTCTTTGTCTTCTCCCTTGCTTACTGGGGTGAGAACCACGCCCCCTTCTCAGTGGGGCAAGGGCCACACCCACAGCCTCTACATAAAGAAGAGAAGTTGCAAACAAGCATCTCACCCCAGTGGGAACTTACTCATCCCTCTTAGAAATCAGACCATAGTGTACCGTCTCCATCTTCCCGGTTATCAACAGCCACTCTCACTAACGGCTCTTCTAATAGCTTCCTGAATGCCTCCTCCTTTTCTATTAACTTTGCAGATTAATGTTTAGTGTAAACCGGGATGCAGTGCTTTAATGAGGACTTTTCAGGACTTTCTGTAGTAGTTAGAATAAAACTCAAGCTCAGCCTGGAGTCGTTTGTCTCTTTCTTTCTCTCTTCTACTTGGTCTTTGTATTTCTTCCACTCTGATGATTTTTCTTCCCTCAAGCACAGCAAGAGCGTTTCAACCCCAGGACTTCTAGATTGCTTTCCCTTTCTCTTGGCACGAGTTTGCATCCGGTTCCACCCAGGCTTCCTCTCTGTTATCTGTGTCTTGATCCTGACCGCTCTCATATCCTGTTTTTTTTCTTCATGGAATTCGCAATAATCTATAATGGTCTTGGCTACTTACTTACTCAGTATCTTTGCCTTCCAGAAAGTAGACTCCATGGTGACTGGAAATACCTTGTTGCTTCCTTCTGAATCCCTGAATCCCGAGAACCAATGCACATGGAAGTCATACAAAAATTACTGGTTTAAGCTATTACTCTAGTTTCCTTTCTGTTGCTATGATACAGCATTCTGATTCAAAGCAACTAGGACGGGTGTGGGGAGGGAGGATGCTTTCAGACTTACAGGTTACAGCCCATCCTTGAGGAGAGTCAGGGAGAACACTCAAGTAGAAACTTGAAACAGAAACCATGAAGAAACAGTGCTGTCTGGCTGGATCTCTTAGGCACATGCTTAGCTGGCTTTCGTATACAGCCTATGGCCACATGTCCATGGAATATGGTGGGCCAGGCCCTCCTAGCAATTCACAATCTGATAAGCCTTTTTGTGCTAGCCAACAGATGGACAGACTGGCCTGGACAATCCAGGATGACTTGACTTGCAAGCCTGACATTTGATAGGGTTGGTTAGAATTTGGGTTCAGCCAAGGCCGCCATCTCTGACATGATGGTGTTAAGGAACACCTATTTCTCTCATCTGGTAGCTCAGGACTTTTAAAAGGAAAGACTAAAGAAACCAAGATAACAGATATTTGGAGAAATATCTAGTTTACTTTTAAGATTGAGAATTATCTAGAAGACCATGGTCAGAAAAAAAAATACTGTGTTTTGTTCATGCAGTCTTGATTCCTTAATGTGACAAGGACTGGGGGTGGGGGACATTTTCTAGGTGATGAGGTCATGCGGCATCACTCTCACAAGCAAATTTCTGTCTTTTCTCAAGAGACTGAGTTATACATGTCTCTAGGCTAAATTAGGTATCTGTGAACTAGAGCGAGTCTCACGGGACTAGACCAGACACCACAAGAATGAGTTACTATAACGCAAACTCACCGGTTACTCTCTGTTTCCTTCTTCATATCAGCTCAAGATCTTCATTCATGTTGAGCAGACAGCCTTCCAATCACAGTTGCCTGATAGCAAACTATCCCGCCCACAGGACCATGAACTAAAGCTGAGTTTCTCCAACTATAGGTTGTGATGTTATCTGCAGTCATGTGACTGGAGTTCAGTTGTCCCCCAAAATGTTGGGAACAATACAAGGTTTCTGAACATGCAACCACCGAAAACTAACTGGAAATCAAACATGTAATGAGTTCACGACGTCCCTGCTGGCACAAGCCTGAGCTGTATCATGCGACTTTGCTGCAGCCTTGGTTCTGAACATGCAACATGTGTATTCTGCCCTGTGCATGTTGCCACCCCACACAGTATCAACAAACACTGACTGTGACACCTCTGCTCAGAGGTGCTTTTGCATGCTCTGATCCTCAGTGTTTTCACAGGACCTGAAAAGTTTCCTGCTCTTCTAGATAGGTAGTAATTTAATTACAGAAGGCAAGCAGTTTCAGGGTTTCCCTGCCATGCCCCTCAGCCTGTAAGGATCAGATTAATATACTTCTGAGTTGTATGGTGTTAGAGTGTTTGATTTTTAAAATTTTCCTGTTTGAGTTGCTGATTTGAAGTTCACAGGAAAAAAGGCACTAAGTGAATTTGGGCTCGATATTAAGACGTGATCTCCAATAATTACTGAGTTGTCTCTGAATTATGTGCCTGTCCTTTACGCTATGTATTTACATAGCGCAGTATTCTCAGTGTTGACGCCTATAAAATCAAAATATTAAGCAACTCTGAAAAATATGTTTTGTGTGTCCTGTATAATCAAATATTCAGCCAAGATTTAATTCTTTGTGTAAAAACAAATGGGTATAAAAAAATGAGCACACATGTCTCATTAACATGCAAATTTGCTTTCATCTTTAAAAAATATGATGCTAAAGAATGACTTAAAATAATTTTTTATTTATATACCTGTTTTATATGCCTATATATCCAGTGCTATGTAAAACTTTCTTAGGTGGAAAAGGGTCATAAGTGGAAAAGCATGAAGAAGACTTGAGTTATGGATTTCATTTACTAGAGATATTTTAAGTGCATTTTGGCATTTCAGGAAGAATATTTGCCAGAACAACATGAATTCCTGCTCTTAATTGCGCTTTTTTTGCTACATATTTAATTGGTACAAATTAAATGCATTTCAAAGAAACACAATGATTATGTAAATAAGAAAAAAAAGAGAAGCTTTGAGTTAAGCACAACTTTACTATTGTAGCTTAGCCTCAGGCAGTTAGTTATAGCAACGCAAATGGACTGAGGCAAAGGTCATTAATACCTTGCAAAGTGTTATGAGATTTAAATTTATATTTGTAAAACACTTAACCCAGTTCCTGGTACATACTTAATAAATATCATTATTGTTGATATTGCTATTGTTATTTGAAGTGTTAAGAAGTAGCTCTGGGGTGACTTACCTATCATGAATGAGGATTTGAATTTGATCCCCAGGACTGCACAAAAAGGAGTGGTTGGCTGAACATAGTTATAGATATTTTTAATTATAGAAATTCAAGTAAATGTCTACTCATACCAGGACATGCAGTGACTAATTTTTTAAGCTCTTAAGATCATTTTCATGCAGCTGAAGACATAGAATGTACCCAACAAATATTTGCTCATTGTTCCACTAACTTTTATCCTTTATATAAAAAAAGAGTGATTACGGTTCCATTGTAGTTCACTTTGAGGTAAATAGCGGTTTGGCTGTGTAGCAAAAGCTTGTCTAGAATGAGTACTCTATGGAGAATCATTTTGTGTGAATTTTATTTTATTTTGAAGCAGCACCATTTTCTTTTTGTTTTGCTTTGGTGCTGAGGTGTGAACTTAAGCTTCGTATGCTAAGCACATGTACAGTGATGACCAATACCCCCAGCTTGAGCAGCATTATTATTTATTATTCTTGATGCTCATGCAGAGTGACCAGCTCTCGAAGTGCAAACAATGTCAACATATAATGATGTTGAAGTAACATCAGAGAGAAGTGACCTGCTATTGACTAGCTGTCTGACCTCATCTATAGAAGGTGTGGCTTGGATAGAATTTATTTTTTTTCAAAGATTTTCTTACATTTATTTGTGTATGTATATGTGTATGTATGTATACAGATGTGTGCATGTGTGCAAGCGCATATATGTGGAAGTTAGAGCATAACTTTCAGAAATTGGTTCTTTATTCCAACATAGGAATTGAACTCAGATCCCCATATTTGGTGGCAAGCTCCTCTACACGTTGATACAGAACTTATTCTCTATCTATCCTTTCTACTGCTCTGAGAAGCAACTGTGATCCCAAAGGCTCGTTCTTAAAATGATGAAGAAAAGAAAATCCTAAAGTCTTTACTGAATCTGCCCCTGGTAAGTTTCCAAGCAAAGCAAAGAAAGTAGAAAGTATATATTTAATATCTTTTTCATGAAACTATTTAAAAGTGCTAAGAAGATACCAAGGTGGAGGTGAGGAATTTTGGATTCATGTGACTGGGGGAAAGAGAGGCTCTGTGAGGAGAATAAAATCGGGGAGGAGTCTGTGCAAGAACAAGACACAAATCAGGAAAAACGATATCGCTGTGGGCTCTCAATATCTGGTTCTTTAAAAACAAAAGCATCTCTTCCTGGAATCCTGACAGACAGATTCCAGTAGGCAGGTCAGCCAAGGGGCAGCCGGGGGCCTTCTACTTAACAGGCTGGCTGCCTGGACTGAAGGCAGCTGGGGCACATTTACTGTCAAGCCTGGTTTTGGCTACAACATATAGAAAAAAAAGAGTTCTGTATTTTCCAGAAAGGAGCTATTATCCACAAGAGGATGAAGTCTATCTAGCTGTTGCTGTTGTGAAATTAATGTATAGAAATAGCATAGCCAAGAATGAGGAATAAATGCTGTGTTCTTTTGTAGCTAATAAAGCACTTTCAGTGTGTGTGTGTGTGTGTGTGTGTGTGTGTGTGTGTGTACACGTGTGCTCACACGTGCTCACGCACGTGCATAGGCCAGAAAACAACTCTGGCTGTCATTCCTCAGGTATTATCTATCTTGATTTTCAAAAGAGGGTCTCTTGCTGGCCATGATTTAGTCATACAGATTAAATGATAGCCAGGGAGCTGCAGGGACACACCCATCTCTGCATTCCCAGTGCTGGCATTACAAGTGTGCACTACCACACCTGGGTCTCTCTCTCTCTCTCTCTCTCTCTCTCTCTCTCTCTCTCTCTCACACACACACACACACACACACACACACACACAGTCTTCATGCTTATAGGACGAGCCATTTGCCAACTGAGGTGCCATTCTATCGGGGTTCTAGGTCTCCCTTGCTTTTGTTTTTCAAGAAGCAGATACTGAGAGCACATAGTGATATGCTTTCCTGATTTGATTTTTGTATGTTTTTAGGTATTACCCCCTGTAGTGATGCATTTTCAAATGACCATATAGCTGAACTTTGGCTGAGAGGTGAATTCACTGAGGCTACCACAGGGCTCTTCAAGGATCTACATACATACATATCTTCTACACATACATATCTTATTTCATTGAATTTATTTCAACAAATATCCATGGACTGTGGTATGGGCACCTTGCTAGGTGCAGGTAGACTGGGGAGGATAAAACAGACATAGCTCTTGTCCTCAATGAGATCAGAGTCTACTGAGGGGACATACATCTGTCTAAGAGGCTATAGCATATGTTTAGTTTTATATAAACTTAACACAATCTACAGTCATCTGAAAAGGGGGAACTTCAGTTAAGAAAGTGACTTCATAAGATCTGTAGAGCATTTTCTTAATTGGTGATTGATGTAGAAGGGCCCAGCCTATTGTGGATGGTGCCATCCTTGGGCTGGTGGTATTGGATTCTTTAAGAAAGCAGGCTGAGCAAGTCATGATGAGCAAGTCAGTAAATAGCAACCCTCCATATCCTCTGCATTGGCTCCTGTCTCCAGTTTCCCGCCCTGTTTGAGTTCCTGTCCTGACTTTTTAAAATAATGAACAGTGACGTAGAAGTTTTAATAAACCCTTTTCTTCCAAAGTTGCTTTGGTCATATCATAGTGTTTCATTGCAGCAATAGTAACCCTAACGAAGGCAGCTGGTAATGTCTTAATGAACAGCATGCTCTGTTTTGACTTTTTTGTTTTGTTTTTCTTTCTTATTGATCTTTTGTTTTCATTTTTCTTTTGTTGTTTTATGTGTGTGTGCTTCTTGTTTTTGTTTCTTATTTTTATTTTATTTTATTTTATTTTGAGAGAGAGAGAGAGAATTTGAAGTTGGGAAGAATCTGGGAGGGACTGAAGGAAGAGAAAAATCATCTATTGTATGATTTTTTTCAATTTAAAAAATAAAAGAAAAAGAAAGAATAAAGAAAATGGATTTAGATCATGGAATATGTTGATTTTCATGCCCCATGCCTTCCCAGCACTGGCTTGAAACCCAGTCTTCCTTTCACTCCCATAGAGAACTTAGCTGAGCAGTAGCCTCTTGAAGGTTTAAGAGACAATAGATTGACGTATGGATCAGGATAACTCAACCACTACAAATAACAAGTCCCATTAAAATAAGTTAGCAACAGCAATAAACGTTATTTGAACTTATATCATAGTAAGTGGGGTTAGAAGAGGCCTAATCAATACAGATCCTGGAAGACAGAGTTTCTTCTTCAGCTGAGGCTTCAAGGGTCAGGGAATCCTCTATTTCATCACCTGTAATCAGTCTTTAGAAGATGGGTAAGATTGTAAAGGAGAACATTAGGAATTAATCTGGGCCATGCCTAAAAGTGGTACACATAACACTTCATCCTGTAGTCCATTAGCAAGTCATGTGACAACCCCTAACTATACAGAATTCTGGGAAATGTAGTCCACTTTTGAACCCAGGAAGGAAGTAGATGGGTTTTGTGATTTATGTCTGGCACAGAACTGGTTCCATAGCAACAGAAGAATTTCAGGTTTGAGACCGTATCTAGTTTTGGGGAATCCACTTAACACTCCAAGTAACGTTAGACACTATATCTATACTCTCATCAACTTGCCCTTCTTTCTCTTACCGGATGAGAATAAAAATGTCTTGCTTCCATTAATTAATTAATTTAATTAATTTACTTTACATCCAGAGCAGAGCTTCCCCTCCCTTCTCTCCTCCCAGTCCCTCCCTCTAACTCCCCCCTCCTCCTATGCCTCCCTCTCTTTCTTCTCAGAGAAAAGGAGACCCATGGATATCAACCTTCATCTGCATATCAGTTGGGGGCATCTTCTTCTATTGAAGCTAGACAAGGCTGTCCAATTAGGTAAAGGGATCCAAAGGCAGGCAAAAGAATCAGAGATATCCCCTGCTCCTGCTGTTAGAAGTCCCACGGGAGGACCAAGCTGTGCATCTGTTCCATGTGTGTAGGGGGACTAGGTCCATTCCATGTGTGTTCTCTTATTCATGGTTCAGTCTCTGTGAGCCCCTATGTATCCAGATTGCTTGATTCTGTAGGTTTTCTTATGGTGTTTTAGACGTCTCTGGCTCTTTCAATCCTTCCTCCCCCTCTTCCACAAGATTTCCTGAATTCTGTCTAATGTTTGGCTGTAGGTCACTGCGTCTGTTTTCATCAGCTGCTGGGTGAGCCACTCAGATGACTGTTATCCTAGCCTCTTCTGTCTGCAAGTATAGCAGGGTATTATTAGTAGTGTCAGAGTGGGCTCTTTCTCATGGCATGGGTCTCAAGTTGGGCCAGGCATTGGTTAGCCAATCCCTCTATTTCTGCTCCTTTTTTATCCCTGAACTTCTTGCAGGCAGGAAAAATTGTGTGTCCAAAGATTTTGTGACTGGGTTGGTATCCCCATTCCTCCATTGGATGTCTTGCCTGATTACAAGAAGTGACAGTTTCTTGTTCCACATCTCCTGTTGCTAAGAGTCTTAGCTAGGGTCACCCTCATAGATTCACGGGAGTTTTCCTTGTCCTAGATTTCTAGCTTGTCCAAAAGACATGTCCCCACAGACACACAGTGATTCCAGTTCTCTCTCCCAGTTCCCTCTGCGACCATCCTCCCCACACTTCTCTCTTGTTCCCCCCATCCCCTCTCCCACCCAGTTCCCTCCATCCACACACCTCAGATAGCTATTTCCCCTTCTCAGTGAGATTCAAGAATTCCTCCCTTGGGCCCTACTTTTATTTAGCTTTTATGGGTCTGTGGATTGTAGCATGGCCATCCTATATTTTATGGCTAAAATCCACTCACAAGTGAGTACGTACCATGTTTGTCTTTCTGGGTCTGGGTTCTCTCACTCAGGATGATCTTTTCTAGTTCTATCCATATCTATCACCCTGCACAAAACTCAAAGACCTCAACATAAAAGTGAATACACTAAATCAAATAGAAGAGAAAGTGGGGGTAGCGTTGAATGCATTGGCACAGGAAACAATTTCCTGAACCAACAGCTCAGGCACTAAGATCAACAATTAATAAATGAGACCTTATGAAACTGAAAAGCTTCTATAAGGCAAAGAACAGCATCAAAAGGACAAAACAGCAGCCTACAGAATGGGAAAAGATCTTCACCAACCCTACATCTGACAGAGGGCTTATAGCCAAAATATATAAAGAACTCAAGAAATTAGACAGCAACAAACCAAACAATCCAACTAAAAAATGGATACAGAGCTAAATGGAGTTCTCAAAATAGGAATCTTTAATGGCCAAGCACATGTTGAATGTCCAACGTCCATTGTCATTATGGAAATGCAAATTAAAATGACTCTGAGATTCCATCTTACACCTATCAAAATGGCTAAGATCAAAAACTCAAAATGATAGCTTATGCTGGTGAGGATATGGAGCAAGGGGAACACTCCTCCATTGCTGATGGGAGTGCAAACTTGTACAACCACTCTGGAAATCAGTTTGGAAATTTCTCAGAAAATTGGGGATAATTCTATCTCAAGATCCAGCTAAATCACTCCTGGGCATATACCCAAAGATACCCCATCATTCTACAAGGACACTTGCGTATCTATGTTCATAGCAGCTATATAAGTAATAGCTACAAATTGGAAACAACCTAGATGTCCCTCAACTGAAGAATGGATAAAAAAAATATGGTACATTTACATGATGAAATACTATTCAGCTATTAAAAATGAGGGTATCATGAAATTTACAGAATCAAAATTTTCTGACAGGGTTTCTCATTTCCTTTGACTTTCTTGTCTCCCACAGCCTCTGAGGCAGCACCACACAGTCAGCTCTCTGGTCCAAGAATATAAACAGTTATTCACTAGGGAAGCCTTCCAGGACATCAGATTTGAGGCCTCATGAGACCTACCTGACACATATGCCCACACTTCTAAAATTGTCATAAATATAGTTATTAGATTCTGAGGCCTTATGCCTGGAAATGGATGAATTTTCAGGATAAAAATACTCTGTTCTTACTGCAAAGCAGCTCCGCCAGGGCCTGTGTTGCCCACTCTTCTCCTCTGTCCAGAGTATAGTTTCTTGGAATTCAGCATTGGATTTTTCTCTAAACCACAGATAATCATGATTAAACTTAATATCTTGTGAGATAGAATCCAGATACTTGGGAATTTTACATATTTTTCTACCTGTGGGCACTTGGTTGGAAAGTCTATGCTTAAAAAGGATCCAATTCTTTTTTTTTTTTTTTCCTCCATGTGTATTTCTATGGGAAGAACTTTTGCCTGGTAACTTGTGAAGTGATATTCTTTTATTCATTTCTTATTGGACATTTTTGGGGTTTGGGGGCAAAAGAAGAGAGGCATGCAATGAGCAACTTCCAAAGTCTGCTGAGCCATCTGGCATGGGGAAAACCTGCCCAGCTTGTTTCCTGGAGGTTTTGATACAATTTATAAATAATTTCTAACACAAGGACTTCAAGACAGGATTATGGGAAAACATAATACTCAAACAGTTGGAACAAACCTTGAGCCCTCAGCTAGCCCCGCCCTGCCCCCTCCACTAAAGACACAGCTACGGATGGAAAGGAAACACTTGTAGCTCCATTTCCTCCCAGGCAGTAGCAACTCTAAAAACAGAAGCTGTGTGAGCAGGAAGTCTCAGAGAAGTTGTAGCTATCTTTTGCACATTGATGAGAGAGCAAAGACCGGCATGGACAGAACTCATTTGAGCCTGTTGCAAGCAAAGACAACCACAAAATCCAAATGCACATTGGAGGCACAGGCCTCTCTGATACAGTGCAGGACAGCACAGAGGGAGACATGCCTTTGTTTCCTGTGCACCAGGGTTGAAAGTAGCTCTACCTCCCCACAAAACATCACTAGCTTCTTGCTTCCTTTCTTCTTTTGTCTTGTTTCTATCTGAGTCCTAGACATATTGGTGTGAAATTTTAGCCACATCAGTCTTAGGTTGATGTAGAGAGAGAGAGGAGTAAGGTATCTGAATTGATAATTAACTCCAAATAAAAGAAAACCAGAAGTACAGGTTTTATGTGATAAATCTATTACCATAACCAGCTCCTGTGCACCCCATCGTATGTTCACGAATATTGACTCCAAGCTGACTTTCAAAGAGAGTCAGCGATGTGTCAGACAACAGACTCACGAAATCCTACAGGCCCCATTTATGAAAATTAGACTGATGACAAACCTGGAGGCACTGTGTAGATGTTTATTAAGCATAATCAGATAAATCTAAATTCAAAACTCACAAAGCAAGCCCCATCCTGTTGAGGGTGATTATCCACTGAAGATAAATCAGAAGAAGAGACAAGGTAGAAATCAGTAATAAGGAAAATCCTAAAGCCATCCCATTGGTGAGGATTTCAGTTTGACAAATGCTGGAGCAAAGCTAGAATGTACGGCAGGCCCTAATGTTGGTCAGATACTAAAGTATGTGCCAGATTTTGGCAGGATAGCTGACACCCATCTAGACTCTTTGGAAAATACCCGGATGCTCTAAAGAGAACCAGAGAAAAAGTAACAGATAGTCAGTGGCTTCATTGACAGGATGAGGAATACCCAGGCTGCCCAACATTGCTCGTGAATTGTTCATGAATATATATGAATTGTTGTAGTGACTGTATTCATGCTCACCCCAAGTTCCTCAAACAAGCTGCTCATTCTGTGATACATGGATAGGTTAAAAATTAAGCTGATTTTAAAATACACTTCAGGAAGATTTACTTGGGGGGGGGGTGTCAGTTTCTGTGAGTTTTGGTGAACACCTACCATCACAAACATGATGCATAACAGTTCTGTCATCATTCCTAAAAGTCCTTTGTGCAAACTAAAAACCTGCTCCCTGCCCTTTGACCCCAGGAACCTTAAAAAAAAAAAATCTGTTTTTGTCACTATAATCTTGCATTTTCCAGAGTGTCATGGAAGTGGTATACAGCCTGGCTCTAATTATCCCAGGTCTTTATGTAATACAAATGAAGAACCAGCTTTGCTGGGTTGATTCCTCATGATTACCAAGACCCATTGTGTGACATCACCAGTTTATTCATGTATTATCTAACTAAAAGGCAATTTGGTTATTCCCAGTTTGACATGACTATGAATAAAGTTACACCATAGCTCATAATATGAACACATTTTTCTTTTGCTTGGGTAAATACCTGGGAATGAGTGATCCAAGAAGTTTCGAGACACATTTCTAGATCTGCAGAATCACATTCTCTTGGGTATGGCATCTCAGAATAAACAGTTTTAAAGTGTCCCCTAGTGTGCTCTCTTAATGGTAAAGAATGTGCTTTTGTGTGATGAAACGTCTTGGAAATAGCAGTGAAGGCTACACAACATGATGTACTAAATGCCACGAAATGGTACGCTTTAAAATAGTTTATGGCTGCTTTATGCCATATTCATTTTATGCCAACTTTAAAACACAAAACAAAACAAAAACCCCTAAAGAACAACATTTACATGTGCTTCTGATACCTGTAAGCTCTGATCTTGGAGGTTGTGCCTGGGTGGGCTTCATCTTACAAGATGTCTGTATTCTTCTCACCTTTGGAGTCTTGGTCCAATTTTTACCTTGTAAATCTGTATGTAGCAAGCTGAGTTTTTCCTTTAACAACCTTACATTTTTCTGGTGGTTGTCAGGTAAACTGTAAGTTCTGTGGCCCAGGGTGACTGTTCCTGGGTTAGATGGACCAGCAGCTGATCTCTGCTCCATGGGTCCTGGACTGAGAAGTGCATTTTGTATGTAACAGCTGAACACTCTTTCTAGATGTTTTGCATAATGTCATGTTTTTACAATGGAAGTCATCTAGAATGCTCTAAAATGTCTATCATGAAATATACTGTTGACCCATTTTGAATCCTGGCTAAGTAAGTCTTGTTTTGTTTCCATAAAAGAGATAGCTAATTTAATTTAAGAAATCAAAATGACCTAGACTGGTACTCTTTTAAATTATCAAAGTTTTCACACAAAGACTATTGTACCTTCAAAAAAAAATTGGAACTATCACTTTTTTATTAATTTTTTTGAAAATAGATATTTTTCATTCGATATATTCTGACCATGGATAGAGATGGGACTCAAATTAAAAGCTGCTGGGGAAGCAGGAGGTTTTCCCTCGTCTTTGCCTGACAAGGAAATGCCTTTCATATTCACCTCATTAATATTAATAAGATCGACAGACAAAGTGTAATTCATAATTAAAGAAAGTTCCAGAGTCACAGAGGATTATTAAGAACATGAGCCCTGAAGTTTGTTAAAAAGAAGTTTTTACAATCATTGATGTGTGTGTGTGTGTGTGTGTGTGTATGTGTGTGTGTGTGTGTATTTATGGGTGTATTGCTTATATGTATGCACCTATACTATGTGCATGCCTGGTGCCGGCAGAGGAGAAGATGTTAGGATCCCTTGAACTGGAACTACAGATGGGTGTGAGCCACCAGATGAGTGCTGAGAATCCAACATGGGTCCCGATGAAGAGCAACAAGTCTCTTAACTGCTGAGCCACACAATAATTTTAGAATCAGATTGGTTGGCTATGAATTTGCATCCTTCTGGGAGTTTTGCTATTTATTCTAATGTTTAAAGCCATCTTTACTTTTTGTTAGTTTAATGACTTATTTATCATGTGGGTATGTGTGCACACACATATCATTGTACATGCTGTAGAGACCAGAAGAGGCTATTGAATCATCCTTGATCACTCTGTGTCGATGTCTTTGAGGCAGGGTCTCTCTCTTCAAACCTAAGGCTCATGTTTTCTCAGATATGCTGGAAGCCATCAAGCCTCAGCAGTTACATGATGGGATATGTACATGATGCCTGGATTATGTGGGTACTGGGATCCGAACTCTGGCCCTCATAATTTTACAGCAAGGACTCTAAACTGCTGAGCTATCTCCGGCTCACATTTTACCTTTAACCCCTAAGGTACAGCTGCTTCCCTAATGTCTAAGTAGATGAAACTTCATTTGTTGGAACAAGGTACAGTAGGGAACACCTAATAGTCACAATCCTAGGTACATTAGAACATGGCCAGGCCTTCAGCTATGAGAAAAACTAGCCTAATGGACAAGGACATAGGATATCAAGGTGTGAGGTAAGAAGAACTTAGAACAATGACATGTGAGACCCTAGCTATGCACCCCTCTGTATCTTTAAAGATGAAACAGACACATAGAGAAGCAGAGGCATGAGAGAACAAAACACTCCCAGGAGCTCATAAATATCCACCTTCCATTCAAACCTTCACATCTTCTTTCGGGTTCTGCTCTCTCTTATATCACTTCCTGTTTTTGACTTTGCTGTATTACTTGAGCTTTGAGTGTGTGTGTACGTGTGTGTGCGTGTGTGTGCGTGTGTGCGCGTGTGTGTGCGTGTACAGCTGGAGCTCTGCTCTTAACATGTACCTCTACTTAGCTTTTCATTTTTATTATTTTAAATATGTGGTGAGACTTGGCCTTGAGCTAGAGCTACAGACACCTGACATTGTTGCCTGGAGTCAAATTCCAGAACTCTGGATAAGCAGTATATGCTCTTAACTGCAGAGCCATCTGTCTAGCCACGCTTAGCTTTTCATATGGATAGTGGGTCCCCAAACTCAGATGTTCATGCTTGTTCAGCAAATAGTACCCACTGGGTCAAGTCTCTGGGTCCCTCACTTGATACCAGTCCATATCATCATCATCTTCTTCTTCTTCTTCTTCTTCTTCTTCTTCTTCTTCTTCTTCTTCTTCTTCTTCTTCTTCTTCTTCTTCTTCTTCTTCTTCTTCACCACCACCACCACCACCACCACCACCACCACCACCACCACCACCATCATCATCATCATCATCATCATCATCATCATCATCTTGAGACAGTTTCTTTGTGTTGCCCTGGCTGTCCTGAAACTCACTCTGTAGACCAGGCTGGCCTCACACTCAGAGATCCCTCTACCTCTGCCACCTGAGTGCTGGGATTAAAGGTGTGCACCACCACCATCTAGGATGAACCCCTCACTTGGATTTTTAGCCATCCATCAAACTTCATCTATGATCACCTTCTGGGATTTGTGTTTCTAGCTGCCTTGAAAGGGAGGAGATAAAACAGAGGTGATACCTGGGAGTTGAGCTCAAAATTCAGCTCTGTCCCTCTGGGTTTTCCAAGCCACAGTGGTGTGACAACAACAGGCTCCTTCTAAAGATCAGATAACAGCCCCAGCTCTGCACCATTCAAGTAAAGCTTATCCTTAGAACCCACAGAAGATACACATTGGCTTCTTATTACTAGATTAAGGGGACCCTGGGCAAGTACTTCAGGGGACTTTTTTCTCTCTCTCACTTCTTTCTTTGCTTCCTGGAATGGAACCTCCATAGACAGATTCATTTCAGTATTGCAGTTTGAGATAGTTGCCTTTTCTACTTGCTGTCCTTTATCTTTGTTTACCTACTAGGTTTTATGAAAAGAAAGGCAGGCAGGAGGTGGACGGTAACCTCAAAGGAAGCGTTGTTCTTACAGTGTCTGAGAAGAGAAAGAACAAGTGAATCCCCACTGTCTGCTTAGATGGCATCTGAACATGAGCCATAGGAGGAAATGACTGCCCGCCATGTGCACTGTACCCTCCCATCCTCCTCTGCTTTCTCAGACTGA
This sequence comes from Rhynchomys soricoides, assembly GCA_019843965.1. Taxonomy (NCBI): domain Eukaryota; kingdom Metazoa; phylum Chordata; class Mammalia; order Rodentia; family Muridae; genus Rhynchomys; species Rhynchomys soricoides. Next base: position 28,723,297 of record JADRCH010000005.1, on the reverse strand, counting down.
CAACAACCTAGATGCCTTTGCCAAGCATTTAGCCCTGGGGAGGAGTGACAGCCACACAAACTTACAAGAATGCGGGAAAGATAGTTTATCTTCTCTATTTCTGTCTCTTTGTTTTCTCCCAGGTTCTGATTCCTTTAGCAGTGTCCCCCCGGGGTGGACTCTTCTGCCTGTCTTCCCTGGTGGAACGGTCTGCTCTTGACCTCTTCTCACCAGGTCTCTTTGCTCAGTCTTACTTCCATCTCCCATCTTTCCTTTAGAGCTGGGGTGAAACTGGTCCTCAGCAGTGAAAGTGGGTTCTTCACGTGCTTTTCTTCTTTCTGCGTCCGGGTGACATTTTATTCTCTTCTTGCTGCAAGATCAAGGGACGAGTGGGGTGAGGGGATGAGGGAATGGTAGATACTTCTTCTGTCGTTGTCATTGTCATTGTCGCAGAATCCCTCTGGGGAGCCCACGTTGGCCTCCCATTCACTGTTTTCTCCATCTCATCCTCCCAAGTCCTAGGACTGTAAGTTTTTGCTGCCATGATTAGATTTTTGAGACCCTTTTTGAATAGTGGGACAGATAATGCATATTAGGTTAGAAATTTTCCTCAGTACACTTCAGAGTATTGTGTGGCTACTAATATGTACATCGATCCATCTATTCATCCATCCAGCAAGTAATGACTGAGCCCTGCCACGTGTGTGGCACCATACTTTACAATAGCCTGTGCTTCGTGCGGGGAAGGAGAGAGGAGATAAAGATAAGGCAGTGCTTTTCTTGGGTTAATCATCAGAGAGGACTAGATCCATGTGCACACATTGCTGATCTTTAATGAGAACAAATAAAACTGTTCTGAGGTTATGAAGGACACCAAGAAACACACGACAGCATGACAGATCAGGGCTCATGCTTGTACTCCACAAGGCTGTGGTTCCCCTCACCTCCAGCCCATGTTATCTGTCAGAGTGGCTAGCGGACTGCTCTCTGCTGTTAGTAGCATCTCTTTATGGGAATATCAGTGTGACTGTAGACAGATGTCCAAGCTGAGATCTATTTATAGCTTCTGGTGAGTCATTAATGTCACCTTAACAAAAGCCAGCTCCAGAGACAACTTGCCATCGCTTTATTAGAAAAGCATTCTCATCGGAATATTCTGATGAAACCAAAAGCAAGCTGTAAAACCCTCCTGGAAGTCTGCCTGTCTGCCTTTTAATTGGCCTAATGTGATCATCCTTACACTCAACACTGTACTGTGCGACACAACATGAGCTGTGGCTCTTAGTGCCTATCAACATGTGGGGATTTTTCCTGCTCTACATAGTGAGACCCTGTTTCCAAACAAACAAACAAACCAAGCAAACAAACAAATGAAGGCTTTTTCTTAAAGGGAGTGGAGAGAGAAGATAATTTTCTGGTAGTTTTCTGCAGAGTTAACTTAGCATTTGATCTGGAAAATATGCTAACCAACCAAGCTTCAAAAAGTCTTTCCACTCCTGCAAAGACTTTGAACCATCTGTGACTTTGGCTTCTGTGACATTTCTACACATTCGACATTGACACTCCCCGCTTTGATTCCAGCAGAGAAGAGATATGCTCAGTGCTAAGACTTTGAAGCTGCAGTTTTATCAGCTCAGCTTGAAAAACAACCTCTGTGGTTAAGCATGTTAAATCCCCTACACTCTCATAGCAGTATGGTAAAAGGTTATTTTTGTGGCGGTTAGAGGGTGAATGGGAGGTAACAGACTCGGGCGCCCGCTCTGAAATCGGTTCAAAGGAGTTTCTCATTTCCCAAGCATGCCTCTGGCTGAGGTTCCTCACAAATTTTACTCCATGCCTTGTTAAACAGGCACAGGGGACAAAACTACCAATACTCAGTGTTAACAAGGGGTCCAAGTGTCTAGCATTTTGTACATTGATGGTGGGACTGTAATATGATAAAGACCACTTGGAAAGTGTGGACCTTTCTCCTCAAGTCAATCACTCACGTAATACACAGGGTAACAATTTCGGTCTACCTACTTAATCAAGAGAAATGAAACCATATAACTGGGGGCTAGAGCACCTAGTGGTTAAGGGAATGTTCAGCTTGGGCAGAGGAGTCAATTTTTGGTTCCCAGCATTCACGTTGAATGCTGTACCTGTAACTCCACCTGTAACTCCAGTTCTAGGGAACCCACCTAGTACCTGCATTACTGAACACACACACACACACACACACACACACACACACACACACACACTTAAAAATAAAACAAATCTTTCAAAAAGAAATCCATAAAACGGGGCACAGAGTGGTTCGTGCGGCAAGTATGGGGTATAGAAGGACCAGCAGCACTCAGGGCCGTGACAAATCTGAGGAACTGTGGTGTGGAGCAAGGAGCAGGGAGATAAGATGAGGCAGAGCCAGCATAAGCTTTGTGCGCTGTGGGGAGGGGGGGGGTTGGCTTCTATTCTGAGAACGATAAGAGAGTGTTAAAATATTAAAAGCAAGAGGTTATCTCATCTATGTGACTTTTAAATAGATCAATCTATTTGCAATTTAGGGATGGAGGCTGTTGAACTGTCTAGGAGACTTCACAGTGGGGCTTGGGTCAGGACTGCATCCTTCAAAGATGGCTTTTGTTAACCATGTAAACCCCTAAGAAGATTTCCATTGGTGTGTGATAATATTTGTGACTGAAATAAGAAAGGCAGGGTACATCTTTTTGAGCATATTTATTATATAATTCTTGACCCACAAGTATAAATTATAAACAATAAAAATATGCAAAACCAGAGCTAAAACATTATTATTCAAAAAATCATCTTGGTCTGTTTTGTTGTGATTGAATACCATGGACTGTGATCATTTTTAATTTAAGAAAATATGTTTGGGGCTGGACAGATGGCTCCATGGTTCAGGGACTTGGGTTAGATTCCCAGCACCCACATCATGGCCCATAACCATCTGTAACTCTAGCTCCAGAGCATCCAACACCATCTTCTGCCTCTGAGGGCACCAGGCCTGGACACGGTGCACAGAAATACATTAAATAAGTAAATAAATATAAATAATAATTTTAAATTTACTCATATTTATTTGTGTATATATGTGTACATACATGCATGTACACACAAGTGCATGTGCTCCTACACGGGAATGTTTGAGTACATGCATACATGGCTTGCATATTAAGGCCATGAGAGTTTTCCTTCTACCATGTATGTTCTCAGGATTGAACATAGGTTATCAGGCGTGGTGACAAACACCTTTACCTGTTGGTGAATCTTGGCAGCTCCAGGCTATGGTTTATAAAGAATAGAGGGTTTGTTTGTTGCTGTTGTTGTTGTTTTTAGCATATGATTCTAGAGACTGGGAAATGTAAGGGTACCGTACCTGCATCTAGTGGGGACCAGACCAGGCTTGCTAGCTCTGGTCTCTCCTTTTCTTTTTGGTAAAACTACTCATGGCACCTGGGAGACCACATCCTCACAATCTTGTTTAATCTTAATTACTTCCCAAAGGCCTAGATACAGACTGATATTACCAGCTGAGTTTGGGAGTCTTTGTGGGCAGTGCACCCAGGGCAGGGATGACACTCAACCGTAGCACTTTCTTTAAACAAGAGGCTGTATTCAGTTTTTAGAAGAGATTGCAGACTGCTCTGGTAATACAATGCCTGGACTTTCATGCATTAGAAGTGGCTGCCTCTGGGGGCTGTGGGAGGCCAAGAGGCAGACAAGATCTGTAAGGGAGTGGAGGAAGGATTCCCAGGAGGGGAGGCTGGTTAGATGGCACTGGCCACCTGTCAAATCCGGAAATCCTCTGCCACAAAGCACTAAAGAGCTTAGAGCCATGTTAAGAGTGGAGTTCTCAAGAGCATTGATAATGAGGGGAATTAGTTTCTTAAAATCAAATTGGCATTGTAGCTACTTTTTGTTTCCTAGTTTGACTTTTGGGACAAATAAAATGAATCCATGTGCATATGAGCCTCTCTCTCTCTCTCTCTCTCTCTCTGTGTGTGTGTTTGTTTGAGACAGACTCACTACATAGTTCAAGCTGAGCTTTAACTTCCTATCCTCTTGCCTCAGCCTCCTGAGTGCTGGGATTCAGGGATATGCCACCATATCTGGCTTAGATAAAAAATTTTAATACAAGACAATAATTTTGACAACCCCATTTTCTATTCTGTAGCAGGGGTTTGCAGACTGGCTTGTGGGATAAAGCTGTGAAGTACAAAATATCTTTATATTTCATTTGATTAAACTTTTAAATTTGAGGACTGGACACGCTGCTCAGAGGTATAGTATGTGCCTAGCATGCACAGGCCTTAGGTTCAATCCCCAACATTGCAAAACAAAAGCAAGAACAAGAGAAACCTTTTATGAGAAGGATAAGAAATGTAAGTAAAATGAACTTCATCAAAATAAAAAAAAATTGTCTCTCCAAAAGGCACCACCACGAATGAAACGACAGTTTACACAAGAGGAGAAAAATCTTGGAAGATATTTCTTTCAAGAGATTAATATCTAAGATGCTTTTTAATATGTCCTATGAATCAATAACAAAACTCAATTAAAATATGGGCAAAGCAATTGGACAGACATTTCTTTAAAGAAACACAAATGTCCAATAAGTACATGAACAAATGATCAACACAAAAAATTGTTAAGGGACATGCAGATCATAACCATGGGGAGATATCATTTCATACCCACTGGGATAGATATTCCCAAGAAGTCAGAAAATAAGTTGGCAAGGATGGAAGGAAACTGGAAACCATGTGCACTGTGGGTTAGAAATGCAAAATGGTGCAGTTTCTGTGGAAGATGATTGCAATGCTCATTCTCTCATTGATATATATATAAACACATACAGACATATATGTCATATACATACACACATATGACATACAACATATGCATGAAAGAGTTATCTTTATTTTATGTGCATGGGTGTTCTGCCTGCATGTATGTCTGTGCACCATGCTCTGGCTATCCTGGAACTCACTTTGTAATCCAGGCATTTGTAACCAGTTAAACGATAGAAGTAATACTTTTCTGACACGTGAAGCTGTCATAAAACTCTAATTTCCATATCCATAGATAAGCTCAATTGGAACACAGCCACACTCATTGATTTATGTATTGCCTATGGCTCTTATTAATGGTTTTAGAAGGGAGGGGGTCCTGGAGTCTCAATTCAGTGACTTAAAGATATGATTGAAGATTCATGTTCTTCGTGTCCTCAGCATGACAACAGCCATTCACTGTGTTTTATGGTCAGAAGTGCTGATGAGGCCTATCTTAGTCCCATGTTCCACCAAGGTCACATGAGGACGATGCTTTGTGTTGTCGTGTAAGTCCATCTCTGGGTTATTCCACATGTCTCTTCTTGCTTTGGCAAGGGGATACTCTAATCGCCCTAGATGAATCAGCTTGTTTCTAGGGCTCAGTGACAGTGATTCTGAAACCCAGTTATCCAACGGATGCACAAAATGGTTTTTATTAGTAAAGGACAATGAAGCAATGAATAGTGTCTGCCATAGTGCCCAGCATGGTCACAGTTAGATGTCTGCCACTTCCATTTTCTCTAAAGTTATCACAGCAGCTTTGCGCGCACGTGTGTGTGTGTGTGTGTGTGTGTGTGTATGTGTGTGTGTATGTGTACTGTCTGTCTGTGTCTGTATCTGTGTCTTTGTGTGTATGTATTATGTGTCTCTGTGTGTCTGTTTTCATGTTTGTGTGTGTTGTGTATCTTTGTCTGTTCCCATGTTTGTGTGTGTTAAGTGTCTTTGTGTGTATGTTGGTTTATGTGCATCTGTGTTTGTATGTTTATATGTACATGTGTATATATGTCTGTGTGTATCTGTGTGTGTATCTATCTGTGTGTGTCTTTGTCTGTGTGTGCATGTCTCTGTGTGTGTCTCTGTGTATATGTATCTGTATCTGTGTGTGTATGTCTCTGTGTGTCTGTGTTTATATGCCTATGTGTGTATGAGTATGTATATTTGTCTGTGTGTATCTGTGTATATATCTGTCTGTGCACATCTGTGCATGTTGCATGTCTGTATATGTATGTGTGGGTATGTGTGTCTACATGTGTTGTGTGTCTGTGTATATATGTCTGTGTGTGTTGTGTTTCTCTGTGTGGTGTGTGTCTGTGTGTGTCTGTATGTGTTGTATGTCTGTGTGTATGTGTTTGTGTGTGTTATGTGTCTGTGATTGTTGTGTGTCTGTGTGTGTATGTCTATGGGTATATGAGCATGTGTCTGTGTCTATGTGGGTCTTTGTGTCTATGTACATGTGTGTGTTTTGTGTATATGTGTATATATTTGTGTGTGTCTATCTGTGTCTGTGTGTGTGTGTACATGTACATGTGAATGTATATTTATGTTACTGAGTGTGTCTGAGAAGCCAGAGGACAACTTTCAGGTGTTGATTTTCTCCTTTCAACATGTGGGCTCCAGGGATTGAACTCAGGTTGTCGAGCTTGGCAGCAGGTTCCTTTACCTGCTAAGCTCACCCCCTTTTTTGCATTGGTTCTCAGGATCCAAACTCAAGCCCTCCATGTCTGTGTAGCAGGAACCTTCCAGACTTAACTGTGTCTACAGTCGGTAACAGATTTGAATCCTGACTTGCTTTTGTTAGGTGACATAACTCAGTAGTCATCTCAATTTGTGGGTGGAAATAAAAGACTCAGATTAAAATGGTTCATGTAGAGTCTCGACTCCCCCACAGCCAGCCCACCCTCTCGTTTTAGGGGTAGGACAAAGGCATACTTGATGGAAAAAGAGAAGGGGTTGATGATGTCAGTGAGGGTTTCTAGCAGTGTGAAGCTGGGGAACGGTGGTATAGGAGGGAAGGCTCAGGGCTGGGCATTCCCATGATCAGGGTTGGGACATTAGAACTAGACATGCTGGGAGAAGGGTAGAACTTTATTCTCTCTGATTGAAAATGGCATTTCAAACAGTGAGAAGTTTGAGACAAGGCTCCACAGTCAGATCCGCTCCAGGAGGACTAGCCTGACAAGAGTGAAACCCCTTTCCTGTGAGGAAGCTGCTTTTCTGCTGTGGTCCCCTGGAGCATCAGCCCTCCCTGTATCCTCGTGAGATCTAGTGTGCCCTTTAGGATAGATAGCTCAGGTCTTCAGGATGGTCTAGGAATGTTGGGTCTCCCTACTCCCCAGCCAGCTCACACTCTGCCAGTGAATGGCTTCTAGAGTTAGATCACCTTCTTATGGCTTTCCAGATATCTAAGAACCTTCCATAAAGCTCCATCTGTATGCATCTGTATGCATCCCTGTGCACAGCTTGGATGAAGCTAAGACTTCTAGAGCATTGATGCCTTATTAGGAATGGGGGTGAAAAGAGATGGGTGGTGTAAATTCTGAGCACAGCAAAGATGGGCTAGTTTCCTCTGTGGTTGGGGAATGTGCCAGAATGATGGAGGAAACACACTGAGTGGGAAGCAACTGCAGTGAGAGAGAGAGAAGAAAGGGGACAGGAAGGATCAAAGAAGTGTGTTTTGCAATACATACCTTCATTCAAAAAATTTTTTTGGTATGGTAAGTAAATAGTTTTCTTTTTCTGCATAGCCATATGTTTATGTTAAATCTATATGTGCATGCTGAATCTGTAGCCAGAATTTTAGAACGATATCTTAGTTCAACCAGGATTGAGGTATGTGTGATCCCAGTATGCAGGAAGGAGAGACCAAAGGATCATCCCTAGTTTGATGGTTGTTTGGGCAACATAGTTTAAGGTTGGCCAGGGATACGTAGAGAGACCTTGTCTCAATAAATCAAGGAAAAGAATGCTTTATTAATTCACATTCCCAGTTCCCTCTCAAGAAAAGATATATAAAATGCAACAACACATCACAAATAATAATTAGAAATAAGAAAGACAACCCAAACAGGAACCTGGAGCGTGTTCTTACCATAATTACTAGGGAATGACTTGGCTGTAGATTTGACCTTGAGCTTACCCACAACCAGCTTCAAATTTGTACTGTGGCTGCTTATGTACACAGTTGATAAGATAAAAAGAGCAATCGTCCAGAAGAAGCACAACTGTTCCTGGAACTAAGACCAGAGGAAATTGTTGGAGAATCTTTCAGGAAGAAACAGGGAAAAAAAATTTTGAACAGTGTGCTCTACTGTACCTTCTGAGCTTTAATGATAAAGCTTTCCAACAGCATCCTTAGGTTCAGAAGACTACTCTGAGGGTGATAGGTGGTGGCAATCATGGTTTTTTTGAAGTCTCAGTGCGTAGTCACAGTTTTGAAGTTACAAACATGTTACTAGTTTAAGACGTTGTAATCTTTTATTCTGTAGAGAAAGCCTTGATACCAAAGTCATGATTCTCTGCCCTTTACCTTAACACACACACACACACACACACAGAGAGAGAGAGAGAGAGAGAGAGACAGAGAGACAGAGAGACAGAGAGACAGAGAGACAGACAGAGACAGAGAGAGAGAGAGAGAGAGGTTCACCTATCTATGAATATATAGATTCATATCTTTCTATGTTTTCTTTTAGAAAATGTTGGCTAAATGAAGAAAAGATTATATAACATTTGTTTTTAAATTGAAAAAAGAATCCCCCATATCATGAAAATAATCCCCCATATCATGAAAATAATGACTAAGAGACTACACTGTAAAACAGAATTCAGTATTATTCATTCTTACACGGTGATAGCCAGATCATGTGTGAGTCTTGAAGTGCATACGGTTATGAGCAGTCTCAAAGGGCAAGAATGTAAAAACTATGCCTACAAGATTTCGTATGAAAAGAAATATACAGAGAGAAAAAAAGAAATCAACAAATTCCCGCAGCAGAGGGGAATTCGTGGAAGAAATGGCAGGCTTGCCTAATATGTTCCAGGCCCTAGATATGATCCCCAGCCATGGGGATCCATTTACCAGAAATGCTTACATACAAGCAATTCCTGAATGTGACCCGCCCTCCTTTCCCACCAGCAGCTAACCTCCAGTACTCACCAGGGTCACAGGAGTGGCAGACTTTGAAGAGGAAGCCTCTTCAATTCACTGTATGGTCAGTAGAGCTTCTCAAATTCCCAAGGTCCCATCACACCACGTAGCTCATCTTTTCCTAAAAGACAAAGTCTCTCCCCCCCCCCCCAATGTTAGTATTGAATCGATATTGACAGGACCCCAAATATTTCTTTGGAAATGACCTCATAACCATCTGGGAGAAATAATAGCCCTTGGCTTCCTTCTTGACCGTGAAGTGAAGTTGTGCCCTTTCTTAGCCCACAGGGCTCCAAATATGGGTGTCCTTGGCTGTCATGCAAACAGACTTCCAGAAAAGTATTTTGGGGCCAAACAAGAGGACTGTGAGAATTTCTTTGCTCTGTGAGGAGGTCTGCAGTCCAGAATGCATTTTCTGTAAATCTTCTCCTCCTATTCAATTAGAACTAAGTTTTCTAACTTATTCACAATATTCACTCCTGTGTTGACAAACTGTAAGGAATTTTAACTTTTTAAAAGGAGAGCGAGCCCAAAGGGAAACCATTCCTAAAGAATAAAATGTAAAATGTACTTCTAGAACAATCTTGTGGGGTAGTGGGACAGGATAAGCTCAATTAAAAGTGAAACCTCAATCCTGTGGATCCCGTTTTCTCTTTGTTAATTGTAATTTCACTTTGGAATTCAAGCAGAGTTAGCATATTTGTCAAACAATAAGCTTCCTGGAGTGAAAGGAAAGCACCCAGCTACCTTTATCTGTAGAAAGGCAGCCTTGCCCCCCACCCCCAGTGTTTTGCCATTGTTGGTTTTGTTTTTTTGCTTTTCTTTAAACAATGAACATAGCATGATCATCTTTTTAAAAGTCAGATTAGCACAGGAAGATTCCCCTTGCGAGCCAAGCTGTGATACTCCCTAGACACCCAGCTGTGGAGGTGACTTCCTCTAAGGGCCCTGGAAGTTGGTGTGTGTGTAGGATCCTGGACACCCTGAGTAACTATGGGGAGTTAGGCCCTGAGCCAAGGCTGGGAAGCCAACTTGGTCTCTTCGGGGTGGATTTTTTTAACCTCTGACCCATGAAAACTGGGAGGTGTTCTATTACTGTCATCCTTGCTTGTGGGTGGGCACAGAACTGCCAGGAAGAATGTCGGAAACTGGGGGTGGGGGTTGTGGAAGGGGAAGGAGGTACAGTGAATGGTACAGAAGAAATAGAAGGAGGGGAGTTAAGAAAAAAGTTTCAAAACAGAGTCGGGAAGCCACCCAAGGGACAAGAATGCACACATGTCTACAGCTGCTGCCTGGAATGTGGACTGTGGTCACCTCCATAGAATATAGTGATGTATACTGGAAGTTATTGGACTTTTGTTTTTGTATGTCCATTTCTCTTCTGGTCATATATTCCATTTATCTTCCATCAGTCCCCATTGTTAATCAAACCATAACACAAGTTTCTTATAGAGAAAACTCTTCCTTTTGTAAGAAATCAGTTCTGCCTGCCCCTGAAAGCCCCCCGTCTCACCTGCTTTCCTTGGGACACGGGTCAGAGTTCTGAGCTATAATTCCTTTGAAAGATTTTAAATTATGTGTATTTGTGTATGTGTATTTGAGCATGGGTATGTGCACATGAGTGCAAGTGCATCAAGAGGCCAGCAGAGGGCGTCGGATTTCCCAGAGCTGGAGTTGTAGGAGGTTTTGAGTGGCCCATTGTGGGTATGGGGAACTGAAGTCTGCTCCTCTGCAAGAGCAGTGTGTACTGCACTCTTGACCACTGGGCTAGCTCTCCAGTCCCTGAACTTGTGGTTCTGAAGACCCAGAAATGAAGCTCTTTTATTGACAGTTTCTGAGTGTGAACAGGTCAGTGATCGGGATTCTCTTCAGGCACAATAGTCTCGAAGGGGTTTGAATTTGATTGAAAAGTTAAATTATACATTAGTTTTAAGAGTAGAGATAATTATGTTAGTTTTAGGCATATTCTGTTACAGATATATAGCTGGAGAAATAAACAATCCTCCTGGGATTGCTTTAAATGACTAAAAGGATATAAAAATAGTAATGTAGCCAATCAATCATTTTTATTCAAATTGATATTGCTGGAAGTTAAGTGCTTGAAAGTAGGCTTAAAAAAATAAAAACAAAAGTGAAGAAATTTATTGTACATTTATGTTTTGTGTGTGAGGAAGGAAGGCATCACCGTGCACATGTGGAGGTCAGAGGAAAACTTGTCTTTAAGGACCACATGGACCCCAGGAATTGCACCCAGGCCGTCGGGGTTGGAGGTAGATCCCTTTGGCCTACTGAGCTATCTTGCCACCTTCAAGTTGGCAAGAAAGTTAAGTGTGATTTTGGCATTTGGTTTGAAGATCTTATTTTTCAAAACAGGGCATTGGTCCATTTCAGTCTGTTTCTGAAGCTAACCTTAGAATGTGAACCTCTACCACACATAGTAACTTAACAGCTGTTCCTACTCATATTTACTGCAGACTACATTTCAGATTGAATATGTCTTTTGAGATTAGCATTTGTGATGATTATCTCCAAGCATAAAACACTGAGAACAAAACAAAGGCAGAGAGTGAGATATACATACACATTTGTGTGCCTGGTAACACACTATGCCAAGCTTCGTGAGATCTCATCTAGCCTATGCTAACATAATCCTATGACATCATAACTGAGTGGGTGGGGAACCTTTGTGTTACAGACCACTTGGGCCCCACTCACAATTATTTTTCTCCTTCTACTTATCTAAATTCTGCTGATCCTTTCTAGCCCGGCTAGTTATTATTACTAATAGTTCTTACCAAGTGCTTATTCTTTGCCAGGTGCCCACGACTTGGGTACATTATCTTAACTTAATCCTAATAACAGCCTTTGGAAACCTGAGCCATTATCATCCACGTCTAATGGAAGTGAGACTGTGAGATCTTAAAAGTCACGCAGCCATGACATGGCAGGCAAGACTCAGTTCTGCTGGCCTGGTGTGCGCTACAACCTCCGAAGTTGAGCTACACAAGCCACAGGCCTCCCTTAGTCCATGGGCTTGTAATGGTTTCATTTCTGCAGGAATGGCATAGGCATATGTGTGTTTGTTCTGAAACAGGACCTTACTCTGCAGCACAGTATAGCCTGGAACTTACGCTGTGTCCCAGTCTAGCCTCCAAATTCACAGCAATCCACCGGACTCAGCTTTGCCAGTATTAGAATTACAGGAGTGAGCCACCACTTACTGTCCACTCTAATAGCTTCCCAAACCAAGGCATATCTGCTTGTGAATTGTCCTGCATTGTCTTCTGTCTGCCTAGCCTTCTAGGTTCTCCTCTTTCACCTATGCTCTAGTTCCTGGAAAACACAGCATCTGTTTTTTATGCTCAGTCATAATGCACTCGTACAGGCCAGAATGAGACCTTAGAAAACAGAACAAGAAAATGGATTAGAGGAAACTGATTGCTCTGTTCTGTTCAGGAGGCAGAGGCGGCAGGGGGATCAGGTTACTCAAAGGTCCGGTCTCACAGACATCATCAGGAAACTGAGCTCCAAACAGCTGTTTGGAATTATCATCATGTTAAAGTTTGAAGAAAATCAAATGTCTATGTCCTGAAACAAAAGAAGAAAAATGGGAACTTGGTGTACAACCAACCTGTCAGCTGTGCTGGGGACCTGCCCTCTGTGCATATGCTTCCATTCTCTGGGGTTCCTTTCTGTGTGCCCCTCTATCTGTTCTTTCAAAAATGTAACGGAGTCTCTTGATGTATGCCAGCTACTGTATCTGGTCCTTTGCTGACGATGTAGCATTAAGTTCAGACAGTAGGAAAAAAAAGTGACCATGTCTTCCACTTGTAGAAAAAGTAAAGGGATCTTAAAACAGAGCATGCACCCGTTCCCCTAATCCTAAACTGAGAGGTGACTATGCTGTACCCAAGGCTGAGAGATGGGCCCTCAGGCAGGACCTTTAGATCTCCTTAGGTCCACTCAGCCACAGAGCAAATAAAGTTGAGAGCTACTTTCCATAGTCCGCGGGTGAAATGAAATGCTTTTGGCTTGCCCTTTCTCCGTATCGTATCCGTTTCCAGTGGCAATGTCTCAATCTGTACAGTGACTGTAATCACAGGCGTGGCTTCTATTTGTAAAAACAACCACAAGCTTTCTGATGGGCCAATGAGCATAAACTGAGGAAATCTGGACTTGAAGATTGTTACAGTTGATTGGTAAAATGTCCTCCAAGGTTCCTTGTAAACCTTTCTGTAGTAACGCTCCAATGGCCCTAAAAACTATTACAAATAAGTAAATAAATAAATCAATCTCTTCTCTCTTCTGAATACTTGATGTGGTCCCACCCCTCTTAACCAAGTGTGCTGGCAACTCTCCAGCCATATGCTTGGCTCTAACTCCTTTTGGAAGCAGCAGGGTCCCAGAGCTATAGCTGGTGTGGACACAGCTGCCTGTGCAAATACACAATGTTCCTTGACTCTTGTAGGCACCTCCACAGGGAAGTGGGTTAGTTAAGTTTGGGGAGAATTAAGTGTCATTTAAACCAGGCAAGGATGGAGGCTGACTTTGGGGCCCTTCCAAGTAAACAGAGCAGAGAACATGCCTAGAAGGTCAGTGTTCAAAGAGTCAGACACCAGGACAGAAAATGGAGCCTCTGGCTCTACCTTTGACCCATCTGGTGCTGTCTCTGTTTGGGTAAAATGTTCTCTGCCTTGCTGTGACTCAGTTTTAGCTTTTCTGAGCGTCTTAGTGTCTTAATTACTGTTCTATTGTTATGACACCGTGACCAAGACAACTCTTACAAAAGAAAGCAGTTCATTGGGGGCTGGCTTACAGTTCCAGAGGGCATGTCCACTATCATCTGTGACAGCATGGCATCATGAATAATGCTGGAGTCTCAGAGAGCTACATCCTGAACTGAAGGTGGGGGGGAAAGGGGTGAAGAGAGAGGAGGGGGGAGGGAAGGGAAAGGGGAGGGGGGAGGGGGAGGGAGAGGGGGAGGGAGAGGGACACCCTGGTAGAGCTTTTGAAAGCTCAAACAAGAACACACCTACTCCAATAAGGCTATACGCCCTAACTAACCTTTATACTCCTTTTAAACATTTACACTCCTTGTGACTAAGCTTTCAAATACATGAGTCTATTGGGACCATTTTTATTCAAGCCACCACACTGAGAAATGGGTTGTATCAAAGTGTTCTCTTCCATTCTCAAATTTCATGTCACTTCAAGGTTATTTGCAGTGGCCTTGGGGGTCAAGACAGAGTTTCTCTGTGTAGCCCTGGCTGTCTTAAAATTTGCTCTGTTGACCAAGCTGGCCTTGAACTCACAAAGATCTGCTTGCCTCTGCCTCTGGAGTGCTGGGATTAAAGGCATGTGTCACCACACATGGCTCTCAAGGGTGTATTGACTGATGGTGCTCAGTCTCCTTTCCTACCTGTTTCCTCAGCCCCTGCGCAGGTTCCAGAGTGCTCCCTGGCTGGAAGAGAAGGACTTCTCTACTTAACAGGACTTCCCATTGGGCAAGCCTTGGCTCAGGTCTGTTTTCCTCCAAAGCCCTCCTTGCCCTACTATAAGTCCCCTCCCCCTTCCTCTCTTTCCCCTCCCCTTCCTTCCCTCCCCCTTCCTCTCTTCCCCCTGCCCCTCCTCTCTTTCCCCTCCCCTCCTCTCTTCCCCTCCCCCTCCTCTCCTCCCCTTCCTCCCCTCCCCTTCCTATCATCCCCCTCCCCTTCTTCTCTTCCCCCTCTCCCTCCTCTCCTCCCCCTTCCTTCCCTCCCCCTCCTCCCTACTCCCATGGGGCCTGTCCCATTGCTCTATTGGTCTGAATACCTGTCTACTTGTAAACTGCTGCCTTCTGGAAAATGAGCTGGGTTTTGTTGCCTATGGGCTCTTGCTTCTGCACCTAACCCTCAATTGCACAAGAGATCTTGGGGAATACTTGACCTGTAGATGTTTACTAATCTTTTTAGACTATCCTTGACTTTTTGTTTGTTTTATTTTTTTAAAAAAATCTTTTCCCATCATGTATTTTTCGATACTCAGAAAGCATAGAGTATGATTAATGCTCATGTATCCCAATTATCTAAACTCATTGCTAATTTATTACAACATTTACTTTGCTCTTTTTAACCCAGAGATTTCAAAGTAAACTCCAGAAGCAATACTATGTCAACCATAAAAATGCATATATGCATCTATAAAAATAAAAACATTTTCTCACAAACTTACAATAATCATTATCACATTAAAATAAATAGTAACCCCCAAATACCACTGACTTGTCTCGGGAGGTCTTTTGTAACTGGTTTACTCAAACCAGATCCAACATGTGGACCACACACTATGTTTAGCTGTTACACCCCTAACTTCTCTTCTTTCTTTTCCCATGTGACAGGTTTACTGAAGAAATCAGGCCAAATGGGTTGCTATTTAAAGTCCCCACATCTCAACGCAGGGGTTGACCTCAGCGAGAATCACAGTGGGCAACCCCTACACATTCAGGAAGCTTCCCTTTCCTTTTCCTCCTTCCTTTCCCATGGAATGCAAATTCAAATTCAAAGATGATAGCTTACCTACCTGGTCCTCCACAGTCTTCTTGCTGGGTTTCTCTTTTTCTGCTTGTACAGTGATCCAAAGTGAGCCTTCCCATGTAGCAGGGCATACATAGTGTCCTTTATGGCTGATGGCCACAGTCATATAAAGTCCCAGTGTCCTTTACACATGCTTGGTCAGGGTTGGGAAGCCTCTGGATGCAGGGTTGTGATGCTTTTTTATGAACAATAGCCATCATCTTTTCCAAAATGAAGCTTTTATAAACCCAATAAACTTAAATCCACCCCGGAAAAATAACCTGCTTTCTAAGTGACAGGCCAGCAGCCTCAACTCACTCTAGCCCTGGCTGGCTCCAGGCAGACAAATCATACTGATGGTTGCTTCTGCCAGAGTGGTGATGGTTGAGTCCATACAAAAGAATTTTCCATTGCTTCTAGTGGGAAATGGGTGATTTGGGCCACAGTCTGCCACAAGTCAATAGGGAATTGCGTTGACTGAGATGCCCAAGCCCATTGGTCAGGAAGAAGAGCAGGGTCCACGTTTTATTCCATAGGCAGTGGCAGCATGTCAGGCTGGGCAAGGAAAATAGGAGAATTGTGGGGGGCTTCTAAACAGCCGCACTTGGATCAGAGATGCTGGGCTAAGGTCATGTCAGAAAATGTAAAAATTCTAGGTGTAAAAAGAGCTGAGCCCATGCCAGTGAGGAGTGTGGCTGAAAACACTAAAATGATACTTTTTTTCCAGCTGGAAACGAATCACTAACTGTTGATTTTGGCTCACTGCTTGTACTTGCTATTTATTTCTCTACAAGAAAAGTCTCTCCAATTGCTGCATTTGTGGAGCAGATCACATTTTATTCTTCTGGAATATGGTAAAATGCTTGCTAGACAACAAAGAGCAGAGGAGAGAACTGTATGCCTTTACATCTCAATTGATTGGGTCAGTGCAACCCTTCCGTGTTCTGGGCTCTTCCTCTTTGTCCTGTGTTCCGTTCATCCTTTCTGCCATGGTGGGTGCCCCCACCTCTTTGCTTTCCTGCTTTCACTTCACTGACAAATTCAGAATATGACTTAGTTTTGAAATAGCCAACATGGAAGTTTATAAAATAACTTTCTTCAGAAGTTGTGCTAAAGAACAGATCTGAGCCTTTCTTTTTTTGAAATAGCACAGGAAAGGTGCGTGGATGTGGGTGGGTTCATGGAGGTGGAGGGACGCTACTGACCAATCAGGAGAGTTCTCCAGGATTCTCCCTTCTTGCAAAGCATCAAAATGGGATCCCCAGAATGAGGACAGAGACCTGGGAGGAGAGGCTTCCCTGAGTCCTTCTCCAGATCTGAGTAGAGTCTTGGACATTGTGGCAAATAAGTTGGCTGCCATGTTGTTTGTGGCTGGGATGGAAAGCTGCCTGCTGAGAATATCTAGGAAAGCTAGCACTTGTTTTGTGATAACTGTTACATTTGAGGGTGCTCCTGGTGGACAGGGTCTAGGTCACTGATGCGCGTAGAGGTACCTGCAATCTTTTGAGTCTCTGGTGAGGTTGGATGTTCCATGCCTATATAAAGCCAGTGAACAAAGGTGCTTTGAACCCATAGCATTCCACCATGGGTAGAATTCATCCGTACTCTGATGCTTAGTAAGTCTTGGTTTGAGCAACTCTGGGGACTAGGAGTTAAGATCTCCCTGTTAAAGGAAGACAAGTAATTATTTAATGGTAAGTTTTGGGTTTGCTCATAGGTGAAACCACAGTCGAAGAAAATTCAAGATCATAAAGTTGGTACATATGCTTAAGGAAAAAACAGTTTTTCTAGGTGGAAAAATTTTTATATACTTGATGAGAAAATAAAACCACTAGATAGGAACTTCCTTCCATTCTCACCACAATCTTACCTGTGGAAGTAATCATCATTTCCTCCGCCCTTCCCATCACTGCTGAAGTGATTTCTTCTCACTGTCAACTGGTTTCAAGGCATTGGGTTTTTCTGGCAGCCTTACAGACAGCTCCCTTGAAGATTCCTTCTCTCTCCTTTTGCTTCACTTGCTCCTGACTTAAACAACCCAGTTTCCTCCCATCCTTAAAATAATGAGCTCTGGGCAGAAGAAACAGCATGTTTGATAAAATGCTTGCTTTGTAAGCATGAAGACCTTAGTGAGCTCTCCGGTACCCATATGTAAAAGTATGGGTGTCTGTGGTCATAGTGTGTGCCTGTAATCATGTGCTGGGGAAACAGAGACGGGGATGCGTATCTGGTCTTTGCTACTTTTGGTTCTTCTTTTTCCCACCCTTTATAGCTCCCAGTTTTACCCCTTAATAGTAGATAGGAGAGAAACAAGGGGAGAGGGAGGGGAGAGAGAGAGAGAGAGAGAGAGAGAGAGAGAGAGCCCTGAATCTAATTTCTTTCCTTTTGTCTGATTACAATTTCTTCTTTGAGTACAGCTACTATCAAAATACAACCAACCCCTCCCTCCCAAGCGATCAATAATCACCGACCCCTGCCTATCGGAGCTCTAGCATTTGTATACCCTCTGAAAAACTCCCAGAATTCCAAACGTCACACAATCCACAGTTGGCAAAACGGAGCCTCCGCTAAAGCTTAAGATAAATCACCTTCAGCTGCTGCGGACAGTCCTGTATCCCTATACCTGGGATTAAAACAAAAATACATTCTTATAATGTTTCTGTGGTTTTAAAGACATCAAAAATCCAAATTGTCAAAAATGTCACTCTAGGGATGCTTGAGACTTTCTGGATGGTCAATTTAGCCTACTTGGTGAGTTCTAGGCCAGTGAGAAACCCTGTCAAAAAAACAAAAACAAAACACAAAAAACAAAAAAACGTTGGGTAGTTCCTGAGGAATGACACCTGAGACTCACCTGTATGCTCACACATACATTATACTGAGCATGCACGTGCACACGCGCGCGCGCGCGCACACACACACACAGAGAGAGAGAGAGAGAGAGAGAGAGCGCCCTCCCTTGCTTCTATACCCTCTTGACTCTGGCTCACTTTATCTGTTTGGTTACATCAAGTTCATTGAGCGTCTGTGCTCACTCTTACTAATTCCTTCCCCTGAAATTCCTCACTCTGACATTCTGGAACTGTGACTTCTCTGCCAACATTCCTCCAACTTTGGTCCTGCTAAGTATTGCTGAGAAACTGCCTTCTAAAGTTTATTTTTTTTACTGTCTTTCTATTTTTCTTTTATTGAAAGTAGGTTTTTTATACAGGGTGTTCTGAATACAGGTTCCTCTTACAACTCCTCTGAGATCCACCCCACCTCCCCTCCCATCAGAATTCACACCCTTTCTGTCTCTGATTAGAAAACAAACAGGCATCTAGAGAGTAATAATGAAATAAAGTAAGATAAAATAAAATAAGATAAAAACAAAAACAGACAAGCTGGGAAGGACAAAACAAACAGAAGAAAAATCCAAAGAAAAAGCACAAGAAACATATAGACACTCATATATACACATATATAAATACATATATGCAGATATATAGATACACATACACACACACACATATATATACATATATAGACACATATAAATACTCAGAGACACACATGCCTACATTCACAGGAATCTCCCAAAAACTAAAACCAGAAGTCATAATATATGCAAAGGATCTGTAAGGTTAAAATAATGCCCTGACAAAATATTATGACACAAGGGTCTCCAAAGATACCATTGAGTTCATTTTGTGTTGTCTATCTACTGCTAGGCATGGGGCCAGCTCTTAAGATTGGTTTGTATCTGGGCTGGAGACATAGATCAGCGGTTAAGAGCACTTAATGCTTTTCCAAAGGTCCTGAGTTCAATTCCCAGCAACCACACGGTAGTTCACAACCATCTGTAATGGGATCTGATGCCTTCTTCTGGTGTGTCTGAAGACAGCTACAATGTATTAGTATACATTAAATAAATAAATAAATAAATAAATAAATAAATAAATAGCTTAAAAAAGACTGGTTTGTATCCCTAATAAGTGGTTTGTATCTCTATTGCAGAAAACTAATTTTTTATTTGCAAATGGTTATCAATTGAAGATGGCTTCTGGGTTGAGGATGGGGACTCATGTCCACTTCTGCTCACAACACTGGGACCCCATTTGGTACAGACCAGTGTATGCTGCCACAGTCTCTGTGGGTTCGTGTGTTTGTCAACCCTGCAGTATTTAGAAGGCCTTATTTCCTTGATGTCCTCTATCTCCTCTGGCTCTTACATGTGTTTTGCTTCCTCTTCCACAAAGTTCTCTGAGACTCGAGGGGAGGTGTTTGATAGAGATATTTAGAACCCATTCAGAACCTAGTGCTTCAAGGTCTCTCACTCTCTGCATACTGTCTGGCTGAGGAGCTCAGTATTTGTTTCCATCTGCCACAAGAGGAAGCTTTTCTAATGATGGCTGCATGAGGTATTAATCTATGAGTATAGAAGATTGTCATTAGGAATCATTTTATGGCTACTTTCCTTTAGCTGACCAGTAGTATTTGTTTTTCTCCTAGGTCCCTGAGCTATCTAGTTTCAGGGTCTTGGCCAGTTGATCAGTGGCAGGGATAGGTTCCATCTCAAGAAGTGGGTCCTAAATCCAATCAGATGTTAGGCGGTTACTCCCACAAGCTTTGTGTCACTATGGCCCTACTGCACCTTGCAGGAAGGGCTTCATTGTAAGCCTTGTAGATGGGTTGATAGTTACCCTTTCCCTCTGGTAGTGCACAGAGCACCTCTGGTGCAGTGAATACTAGTCGGTAGCAGTGAAGGGTCTAGACAGCCATCAGCCCAACTTCTCCATGTTTGGTGAGTTGTATAGGTGTTGTCAATGTTTATTTTTAATGTCACTTATTCGTTCATTCATTCTCTGTGTGTGTGTGTGTATGTGTGTATGTGTGTTGTATCTATCATACTCCACATTATTTCTTGAGACAGGATTTCCCACTCAACATAGAATCCCCTACTTTTTGGCTAGGCTGTTGGTCTTTCTGACCTCAGAGATCTCCACTGTGCTAGGTCATAGGTACACAAGTGACCATTTCCAGTTGTGCGAGTTCCATGGCTTTGGACTCCAGTCCTGTGCTGCGCAGCATGCACTCTTTCCCACCGAGCCTTCTCCCCAGCATTAATAACCCTCTTGCTACCTTAAGGCTCTTCCCCACCAGCATTGTCTAGCTTGGACTTTTGGCAGCATGATACTGGTGACCATGAAAAAATGACTTGGCTTTTGTGGCATCTGTCTTTCCACCACAATTTTTGTATGTATGTATGTTGTAGAATTCATAGACAATTTAGCAGTTGAACTCACTATGGTGGCATATATCTGTAATCCCAGTGTTTAAAAGACTGAGGCATTGGGCTACAAAGTGAGACCATATCTAAAACAACAATGGTGATGACAATGACAACGACCACAATAACAACAATGACAACAGCAGCAACAACAACACAACAAAACAGTAAAACGAAAATGAAACCAAACTTCAGTAGTTTATCTGAACTACTGAACTCAGAACTCCTTCCGCATTCCAGAATCGGCTTCTGCTACGCAGAGCTCACAGCTGCCATCCCTTAGTCTGCTTTCCAGCTGCCACCTTTTTCTCAGGGAACGACTCCATGAGTTTCTAGTGGTTGAAGTCAGAATCCCAACACTATCCTTGTCACCTCCTGTACCATGTTCCTTATGTCTAGCAACTGTATTACCTCTTGAATGTCTCCATCCTATCTAGCTATTCTTTTTCCTACTGAGTAAATGTGACAACCTCCTAGTCTTCCTAACCCCATTTTTGTTGCTTTCATTTCTGTTCTTCATACTGTAACCAGTGTTTTTAAACACCCTTAGCTGTCCTTTGGCTCCTCATTTACACAAACCTATTGATGGAGGGTAATCCTTACAACAAAGACCAGATCGCACAAAATAGTCTTTAAAAGAATTTCCACGTGTCCTGCTTACCAATCCCTTACCCTCACCCATCTCTGTCAACATTACTGAACGATTTGCAGTGTTTGTACGTTCTATCTTATTTCCCAGATTTCCTATGTGTGTTCCCCCAACTTTTCTCATCTCCACTTCCTGCAGGATTTACAATGACATCTTAGATCCAGGCTAAATTCTCTCTTAAAACTTCTCTTGACTTTTAGCTACTTCTGGAGACAACAGAATGCCCAGGGAAAGTCTTACAAAACAGAGGGTGGTAAGAAAAACTTTTTTCTGTGACAGATATGAGCCCTTCAAGGGTAGGACCAGGATGGTAGACAGTATAATGTCCAGTACCATGCACGGTGCTGCTACAGTGAGTTATTAGAGAAATGATTGAGAGTTCTTCAGTGACATGACCTGTCCTGAAAACAACAAAGGCTTTATTCCCATGATAAGAAGTCACTGAGTACCTGCTGTGGGCCAAGCTATTTTCCAAGGAGATGGGAAAGTATCTAAACCATTTTCTTTTTTCTTACACTGAAACATTTTAATAAAGTCATTTTCACATTTTCCCTTCAGTTCAGTTTCAACGATGAGGTCATCAGTCTAGACCCTTGGTAAATATCTGATATGCAACCCCTGTGTCACGACCCACAAGTTGAGAATCACTGGTCTAAGGTCTGGTACATAAACACCAGAGACTAACCATCGACTTTGAGCAATAGTGACCTCAGGATGATATTTATATCAGGTTAAGTTTGATATATATTGGCCTCTGGCATCCAGTCATTCACTAAATGTCTGGAAATGTTGATGGCAGAATAGTGCCTGTTAACAGTGGAGTTCTTCAGGAACTGTTTTTAACTTGCTGAGATGCATGCTTGTTTTCTATCTACAATAATCAGATGAATAATAAACGAATAAGCTGACTTTTGGGTTGCTTTTAGGAATGCAGTCAAAGGAGGTCATTGTGGGACACAGTGAAGCCATTATTTGTGCGTTAGTGGAATTCTCAATGGTTGCCTGGAGAAAACATATTTACATGCCTGGTATTATGAGCCTATCTGAGGAAGGCTATTAAGAATAAGCATCTTACATAGCTGACTCTCACAGTCTCCATCCAGGGTACTATAGCATATACTTGTCACACATAGATCAGTTAGTTTACAGAGAGCATGTTTCCTGGATGAAGCCATTCCATTTCTGTCTTCATAGACAAGAAATTGTATTCTCAAATGCTTCCTTAAGTCACCTTGTAGACCAAAGGATAAATGTTTTCCCACATCTTATAATGTTTTACTACATCTTACTTACATTTTCTTCTTAAAAACCCTCATTTGTTAAAATTAGTAAGACTCAGAATTAGATTATATAACTTACGTTTTTCACTACAAATGTTTGCATTAGAATAAAACCAACTGAATCCCGTGCTCCTCAAATATAATCTGCACCAAACAGATGTTTCTTGTGAAACCCTGACTCTAACTGAAGACAAATGACCCTTGGGACATTTAAGTTCCTCCAAGCTCAGAGGCTCAGCTGTTTGTAGATTTAAGGTAAGGACAAAGAAGCAGTGTCAAAAATCCCTTCATAGAAAGGTGGATTTGCTACAGCTCCTATGCTGAGCATGTTGCAAGTCATGACCTAGTTTTGATGGAATCAGCCTATTACCTTATCTAGGCTCTCTATGGACCATGTGAGGCTGGGAGAAGGGGAAACTTACTAACAGAGAGAATGCATCAGAGTAAGCCCAGTGGCTGAGGCTTTTCCACCTTATACTCCATGAGCACACCACAAGGACGCTCCCCACAACCTCTACCCATGCAATTGAAAGACTGCAAAGTAAGACCATTCATGAGTAAATAAAGTGTGTGTCTTACGAGTATGTGTCAGTAGAAACTAATAGCATCTTTGAAACCAATTTTGCCCAAGAGAAAGGGCTCCAACGGAAGGGTGAGTTTGGAGTGGAAGTTTGGTTGGAGACATAGGCTGTCACCCAGAGGAGGAGTCATTCTCTAGCAAGAAGGTTGATCCTGATGATTCTAAACAAGTCTTGCCAGAGAAAGAGGCTGCTCTACTGTGTCCTGTCTTCCTCATCAGTTCTCCCTGGTGCACCTGAGAAGGCCAGAACATTTACAAACTAGGAAGAAACCTGATTCAAGAGAAAAGAAGCCAAACACACTCAGCCCTCCCCTGGACATTTTCAAACACCAAGCAGGATAAGCTAGAACTTTAGATGCAGATAAGATTGGAATCTCAGAATCTTGGTTCTAAACTGCTTTGTTTGAAGTCTGTGTATGTTGCTAGAAATTGAACCCAAGGTCTTGCACACGATGTGTAAGTCCCCCCCTCCCCCCCAGCTAGAGCCTTGGTCCCAAACAAGTCCAAGATTTTCATGAGACAGAATGTTTGGAGACCTAAAATGGTAAGGAATAGACTTAAGATTTTATCTGTATCTTGGAAAAATAGTCTATACAGTGAGTTTGTTACAGAGAGAGGACAAGATTAAAATAGCTTTTGCATTTTATGTCAACTTGACAGAAACTAAAGTCATCTGAGACAGTGGGAGCGAGGCACAGACCCTCAATTACGAAAATGCCACCATACAATCAGACTGTAGGCAACCCCATTGGTCATTTTCTTAATTAGTGATTGCTGGCGGAGGGCCCAGCCCTTTGTGGGTGGGCCTATCCCTGGGTGGGTAGTCCTGGTCTCTATAAGAAAGTAGGCTGACCAAGCCATGGGGACCAAACCATGGGGACCAAGCCATGGGGACCAAGCTAGTACCCCTCTTTGGTGCTCCTGCATCAGCTCCTGTCTCCAGGATCCTGCTGTGCTTGAGTTCTTTCCCTGGCTTCCTTCCAATGATGACCAATGATGCAGAAGTATAAGCTAAATAAGCCCTTCCCTCCAAGTTGCTTTTGGTCATGGTGTTCAGTTGAAGCATGTGTGAGGCCCTAGGTTCAAATCCCAGCACAAAAAAAAACCCAATACAAAACAAACAAAAATTGAACAACAAAGCCCGCATCTGATTTGTATCCACTTAAATTTTTAGTGTAAGTTTCTTCTAGTAACCCTAAGTAAGACAGCTTCCATTTTCACTTTCTGCTAAAATAAAAAAGAAAGAAAGGAAGGAAGGAAGGAAGGACAGACAGACAAGAAGAAGAACAAGAAGAACAAGGAGGAGGAGGAAAAAAGAAAGAAAGAAGGAAAAAGGGTCATGTAAACTTTTAGAAATATTTGGTTGTTGTTGGTTTTGTGTGTGTGTATATGTGTGTGTGTGTGCGCGTGTGCAGCTTGATTCTTTAAATACTACTTTTAAATAGTTATGCCGTGGTATATAAATGTACTGTATCTGTATGCATAACTAGGGACTTTCCCAGCTGCTAGGATATTTAACGACATATTCAAATGTCTGTACAAATGAGAAAAAGGAAAAGGAGGTTCCACAGGCTCTCTAGGTTCTCTGCGCACTTCCGTTCTATGGTTTTATGCTAGCTGTTCATCAAACACACTCAAATCATATCTGTCTTACAACACATACATCAGACTATTTTA
>JADRCH010000005.1:28678544-28698320 GCA_019843965.1 Rhynchomys soricoides | reverse complement strand
ACACTCAAATCATATCTGTCTTACAACACATACATCAGACTATTTTAAAATACACTCAAATCATATCTGTCTTACAACACATACATCAGACTATTTTAAAACACCCAGGACACCTCTGCTGCTGGGCAGCACTCAGGACAGGAAGTGACTGGTTGCTTCTTGTAGAGCTTACAAAGAGGGTTATATTACTTATTTTTTTGCTAATTAAACTGGTGACCTGGCAGCCTAAACAAATGCAGTACTGGACCAAAGGCCAAGCCTGGGATACTTAATGCTGAGAATTTTTAAATTACCCTTATTTTAGACAAGATCATTTAACTGACATTTAGAGACCATCTGGTTCCTGATCAGTTCAGATATTTTGTTTACAGACTTCTAAAATGTTAGTTTTTCTAGGGCCAAGACCTGTGGGATGTTTCCCCTTCTTATTCTTATGACATAGATAAATCCAGAATATTCTTTCTAGTATCTTTAGGCAGGAAATCAGAGAAATAAACAATGGCCACACTTCACTTACATCTCTCTCTTTTCTTTTTTCCCTTTTCAGTTCCCTATCAAACTGCCTCTGCCTTGCTCTTCAGGAGCCAATGATAGTGTGCATTACAGTGAATGGTGGGAGACAGAGAGAGAAGGGCTCGGTCCCCCTGGGGAGTCTGGGGAGTATTCATTCCACAGTTGAACCACACCCTATGGTTCTCTCTCCTCCAGCAGTCATGACCCTCCATAGCTGCAGAGATTGAGTTCATTTGTCTGCAGTTGGTGGCCCAGGGCCTCCAGAGTTAAACAAACCCTGAGCATAGTAAGTATATGGGTCTTGGCCTTGAGAAAGCTCCTCATTGTCAAAACCCTGGAGTCTAGTCTCATCGATATTTCTGCAACAGGGAGCCTAAGGACAGAGACAGTCAGAATATGAGGATATCCACTTTGGTCTTGGGGATTCCCTAACTCGGTTTCAGGATGACAGTATTAATAGATTCACCTTTGCACGAGCTCTGTGCAGAAAGTCTCCTCAGCTCTCAACAGTGTGGTGCTTTTTCATTAGCCAGGTTGA
The DNA here is from genome assembly GCA_019843965.1 of Rhynchomys soricoides. Taxonomy (NCBI): domain Eukaryota; kingdom Metazoa; phylum Chordata; class Mammalia; order Rodentia; family Muridae; genus Rhynchomys; species Rhynchomys soricoides. The sequence continues at coordinate 28,697,269 of JADRCH010000005.1, read as the reverse complement.
AGTAGTCAAAGCTATTAACCTCAATTTTGTTTTGTATTCTCCTTTTTAAATATTTGTTTTCATTTTAAATTTTGTGTACGTGTGAAAAAGAGTGGGAGAGTGCCTGAGAGATGCTGACAGAGGCCAAAGATGTCCGACCTCTCTGCAGCTAGAGTTACAGGCCTTTGTGAGGCACCTGACTTGGGTGCTGGGAACTGAACTCAGATCCTCTGGAAGAGCAGTACGTGCTCCCAAATGCTGAGCCATCTCTCCAGCTCCCGCTGAAATTCTTCTTTATACTTAAATGTTACACGGAGTCCTAATGCTCACATAGTATCTTGTATTGAAAGCACACTGATAGGAGTCATCTGATAGAATCATTACTGATCCAGTCATCATATTGATCAGAGAGTGAGGTTGAGTCATAACTGTTGAAATAACTCTTGTACCTCAGCCATTTGATATGTCACACAATAGTTCTTGAAAATTCTAAAGGTTAATTGAGGGTTTGGCAAGGGAACTGAGCCAGCTCATGTCTACTATTTCTCCATCCTCAAGAGCCTCAGAGACCTTCACTAGCCTCTGCACTTGACCTTTTAGAAAGGGAACAGAGAGTGTGTAAATGTTCTTACGAACAGATCCAGGTTGGATGGGCAAGTCACATGATTCACATGCAGAATCACCCCATACTGATCTCCCTCCAAGGGTTAAGAGAGGCCCTTCCTCCACCCATCAAGGAAAAAGAAGCTTTAAGGACTTGAGTACTGGCATTCTTGACATAGATAAGGCACTCTGAGGAAACCGTTGTGCAGAGGTTAGAGGTCAAGGTCAAAGCCAGGCTGCTAGGGCTAGAATCCTGGTCTCATCTCTTCCCAGCTTTGAAAACTTATAAATTGCACAAAACAACAGCATGGTGTTGTCGATCCAGTTGTTGCTAGGATTAAACACAGTGACTGATGTATATACTTATACTGATGTGTATAATCTTAGAATAGTGGCTGCACATTTGAAACACCTTGTGCATATTAACTGTTTATAATGAATGTGAAACACTTAGCCCAGTTCTGATGTAAGAGATCAAGTCTGCTATGTCTAAAGACAAAATTACTATACACTTAAAGATTTTAGCTAGCATTTCTTGTGACTCTAGAATTGCACAACACACCATTCTACAGCAAAATGAGTTCTGAATGGGTTCTGAAGACCTGAGCAAAGAAACTTGGTAGACAATTAAAGGCTTAGGAAAGCAGAAATAGAAAAGAAAAAGTTGATTATTTCAAAGTTTCTCTCCTTGTAAGGGTGAAATCAGCCTGTGTTTGTCACTTGAAACCGGCTTGTGTCTTGATTTGGTAGTTACCTTTCTTGGGAATGTGGAACCTTAGCTTTGGTGACTCCATGTAGGACTTAGTAAAAGAGTCAGGACCAAACCAATGGCCCCTGACCAATTTTAATACCATCCAGTTACAGTTGGGGTTGGTCTTGTGCACTGTGTATTCAGATGCTGAGTGCCCCAAGATCAATTGCAGTCTGGACATGGGCATTATATTGACCAATGTGCTGTAAAGAACACTCCCCAATAATCTCTGATTGGACAAAAAAAGTTTAGAACCTGTGACTGGACAGGAAAGAGAGGAAGGTGGGACTTGAGATCAAGAAGGGGTTCTCAGGTAGGGAACACAACAACAACAACAACAAAAAAGAAAGGGGTAGGGGAAGGAAGAGGTCATCAAGAGGCAGGATGGACCATGGGCACATGGACAAAAGAAGCTCACATTGAAGACATGAAAGCGAGCAAGACTCGGTTGGCAAGTAATAGAGCATTTACCTGGATATTAGCCTAGCCAGCTCTAATAGTTCCAGAATCTGCCCAGTTTATCTTTGCTAATAAATTTAGTTGTCTTTTGTTGTTTACTAGGGCACTAAGTGGGAAAGAGTGGGGCAGAACCCCCCCCCCCATAAGATTACTTCAATCAATTACCCTTTTCCTTACTGATGGCTTCTGATGTCCAACCTTCAGATTTCTTCACCTGTTCCCATCTGCTTCTCTTCTCTTTCTCTTCTTCACTGAAGTTTTAATTGTTTCTGTTCAGGACTTTCATTTCTCTCCTTTATTACGCAGAGTCTGGCTGTAAATGTCCCTTTTGTTTACTCCCCTCCCTGCGGCACCCGGTTCCTTCTCCATCAAATGCCTTCTGGAAACTTCCTCTTAATGAAATTTAGTCTTTATAGCACAGTTCATGAATCTCTCTAAAGTAAGTGGCAGTGTTTCTTCTGCATTTCCATTTCTTCTCTTATAGTGTATCAAGTTCAGAGAACACACAACCCAAGGGGGTCAGGACCATTAGCCGCAGCAAACTCAATTGGGAATTGGGTTTAATGGAGTCTCTGGGATCCAGACAGGACAAAATAGTCAACAGATTTTGTAACTGTGGCATTTAGCAGGCCTGAACATAGCAAACATGGCTCTGACAAGTTTTGCCTTTTACCCATCTTTCTACCCCTTGCTAAAAACTGTTAGAATGCATTTCTAAAGCTAGCCCCCAAGGTCTATTCCCTTATTTGGCTGTGGGATCATTCCTGAGCCAAAACACCAAGGTCTGACAGTCAAAATACACTATTTGGCTACTGTGACCAATCAGGATTTACCAACCCACCCAAGCACAGACTCCCTCCTTTTTTCCCTAAAAACTCATTTCTGCAAAAGACAATTGCTCCCTCCCTGATTGCTTGCTTCTTGCCCTTGCTGCTGCTTGTTGTGGGCCTTTGCAGACCCTCCCTGCAGCCTTACCCCTTCTGGGTATTAAATCTCCTTTGTGCTGAGTATCTGGTGTCTAGGTGTGTCCTGTTCCTGGGCTGAGAGGGCCACCCTTCCTTGTGCTGACATAGTTAACAGCTTTTACAATGATCTTGTCTGTACATACACCACCTGGAGGATTCAGGCTGGCATCCCGTGACAGGCAGCAGGTCTCTTGTATTCATTACAGTCGCTTTGCCACCTGGAGCAGTGTGCACATGGGTATTTAAAACTGTTTGTATGTCATCAATCTTTATTTATGGAAATTAAAGTAAGAGATGGGAACTGGCCGATGAGAATGAGGGACCGAGTTTATGGAAGCCTGAATAGTTTCTTTGGATGTCCAGCACTCTCCTTGTGATGGTATTTAAACATTATAGTCATCATTGATGACTAGTTTTCTGTGCATCATAGAGAATGCCTAGCAAAGGTGGAAGAACTGCCATGCATGTCTGGAGAGCTAAGTGGACAGTCTTCTCCCCTCATGTTATTTTTCTCTTTAAATGTCGTCAAGAAGACACATTTCCCAGATTATCCTCAATGGGAGACAGGCTCTTCCTCATATATTCATGCAGGTGAAATTTTAAAGTCACAGAAAGCCAACATATTATATGCTAATAAGCTAATTTTTAAATTGAAATGTTCTGCAGGGTTAAATTTCAAACACGAAGATGAGACATACCAGAGAGTCTTCTGGAACGTGTTGTTCTGAGCTTGTGTCATGAGAACCAGCTGTATGTAGAAATCACAGTAGGAGACACTGTCTGTACCTGAGCTCCCTGACTTTGTATGTGCATACATTTGGCTGTGCAGTGGCCACTCCTGACTCTTCGTTCCCAGGGAACTATGTACAAAGGTGACAGATCTTCTAGGCGTCCCTGTCCAGGGTTCATGAGATAACCTCAGGGTTTTTTTTTTTTTTAAAAAAAAAGTGGTTAGGAAAAACAGGAACTCAAAACCCATGCTGTTTTGCTTCTCAAAAACAGTGTGTTAAAAAGGTTTGAGTGAGAACCTGGTGTGGTGGCACACTTCTTTAATCTCAGCAGTCAGGAGGCAGAGGCAGGTGGGTCTCTGTGAGTTCCAGCCTGGTCTACATAGCTGAGTTCCAGGACAGCCTGGTCTACATAGCTGAGTTCCAGAACAGCCAGGGATAGAGAGAGAGAGAGAGAGAGAGAGAGAGAGAGAGAGAGAGAGAGACCCTGTCTCGAAAAAAAAAAGTTTGAGGGAAGAGAGAGAAAGTAACTCAATCCATTAGCATGAGGAACCTGGGGCCTTTCTCCTGGGCTAGGTACTGCATCTTGATGGTCTCCACCTGAGAAGCTAATCCACAAGGACTGAGAATAAAGGGCCCTGACCAGATAGGGGTGGCTGGTGAAGAGACATGTTCTCAGAATCCTCTTACACTCCCACATGCTCTATAGTCTCAAGACTTAGGTCTCCTTTCCCATAGACCTGATGACGCAGAGCTGATGGTGTGTTGACCCAAGGGGTCATTTAAGACTAGAAAAGCTTTTGTACCTGGCAGCAAGGTGACACTTGTAAGAACATACTGGATTTGCTTACATTCTGACCACAGAATGAACCAACAGCTGAGAGACTCCATCTCTGAACTTGAGGATCCTGAAGAGGCAGTGTCAGCAACTTGGACTATCGATTCAGTTTGTATTGAGACTTACTTGTACCCAGAGGGTTTTTTATTATTAATTTTTTATTTATATATACATTTTATTTTTAAAGTTAGCTCTTCTCTCGTATATTACACCTCTACCCTTCCCTCTTACCCTCTTGGTCTCCCTCCCTCATCCACTCCTTTTCAGTTTCCCTTCAGAAATGGGCAGGCCTCCCAGTGACATCAACAGAACATGTCGTATCAAGTTGCAGTAAGGCTATGCACAGACCCTCATATTAAGGCTGGATGAGGTATCCAGTAGGAAGAAAGGGGCCTCAAAAGCAAGCAAAAGAGTCAGAGACAGCCCCTGCACCCATTGTTAGGAGTCCCACAAAAACACCAGGCTACACAACCATAACATGTAAGCAGAGGGCTTAAATCAGTCCCACACAGGCTCCTTGGTTGTCAGTTCAGTCTCTGTGAGCCCCTGTGAGATCAGGTTGGTTGATTCTGTGAGTTTTCTTCTGGTGTCCTTGACCCCTCTGGCTCCTACAATCCTTCCTCCCCTTCTTTCATGGGATTCGCCAAGCCTCACCTAATGTTTGGCTCTGGGTCTCTGCATCTGTTTCCATCAGTTGCTGGATGAAGCCTCTCTGATCACGATTATGCTAGGCTAGAATCTTGCTAAGTAGTCCAGACTAGCCTCAAACTCTTAATCCTCATGTTTCAGCTTCCAGAGATCTGGAATTACTACCAGGTGCCCTCAATCCCAAATTATGGTCTTTGTTTTGTTTTCTGGGACAGGGTCACGTAACATAGACTGGCCTCCATTTCTCTAGGTAGCCAAGGATTACCATGAACCCCTGAGCCTTTGGTCTTTGCCTCGCAAGTGCTGAAATTACATATGTGTGCCAGCATGCCCGGCTATAGTCTTACAAAAGGATTCTGTGCTGTGACCTGGAGAATAAAAGCAGAGAAGCAATTTTGAGACTTAATATTTGGTTTTATTAAAAGTAATTTTATTGGTCTCAAATCACAAAATGAAATCCAGAGAAAAATTAATAATTTACTGGCTTTTTTCTCTAATAAGTTTAAGAAAGTCCATTATTACTCACCCTTTTCTCCTAGTTCTAGTCCTAGTCTGTTGTGCACTCTTTTTTTTTTTTTCTCCTGCAGAGCAGAGCAGTCGGTAAATATTTGTTGAATGAGTAAATGTACAAATGCATCAAAATCATCTGTGTTTTTAGCAGAGACTAGTTCAATTTAAAAAAAAGAATCAAATTCAGGACCTTGCTGAGTGTGGCTGTACTTACTACAGTCCCTGTATTTGGTAGACGGAGGAAAGTAAGCTCAGTGCTAGCCTAGGCTACAAAGTGAGATACAGTCTTGAGAAACAAGCTTTCTAGATCTCGGAGTTAGGATCTCTGCGTCCTGCCTGCCTACCCGGTGATGTCTGAGTGTTGGTACCATGCTATAGTGACCGACTATACTAACCAATAATCCAAACCTGTATATATCCACTTGTGTGGGTGTAGAATAGGAGGGATCTATAACTTGCCTGGATATATGTACAACCTTTGTTTCTCTGAATTAGGCCATGCTCTGCCACCAATAGCACAAACACAGACCGGGTGAGCATGTGAAACAGTTCATTTTGATTCTCAGCTCTATATCGCATGGCTGCCTTTCACTAGCAGTCCTAGGTCAGCCCACAGGGGACAAGGAGTGTGGGTCCATGTGTGCATGCATGTGTGAGTGTATGTGTATGTGTGTGTCATGTGTGCCCATCTCCTCTTGTAACAAGGCTACCACTATTCACTCACAGGGACATCCACCCTGATGACCTTACCTAGTCCAGTCATGTCTCAAAGGCCCTACCTTTAGAGTATCCCTCCTCCCTGCCTTGTCTTAGGGATACACTTAAGTCATATCAAAACCATAGCAATCTCTTTATTCTGGAAAAACAGGCTACAAGGAAAACTCAATATATAATTCCTTCCCATCTTGGGTTCTTGACTGGATTTGCTGCTTATTTCTTAGATACAAGAAGGGTTGAGGAGGGGCACATATATTCACTTCGTGAATGTTAATAGTGTATGGGGGTGGTAATACCATCCAACAGGAACCGTGGAAGTGCCATCTATATTAAGACCAGGCCACTTACCTTGAACAGAAAGACTGACTAAACTGAGCTACAGCTGTTACTAGGCTCACAGTGTAACAGATGGAAACAGTGGTCCCTTGGGGAATACTCATTAAGGTGTGTTTGCATGTGAGAAACCTTCAGGGAGAGTCCTTTTCTGGGGTAGTGCTGATTCACACATCCAAGTATTGCACACTTTCCACTAAGCCCTGAGTTAAATTGCATCTGATGAAGTATTTTTACTTAACAAAGCAAAACCTAAACAGGTTATCATTATTTCCTTCAAAATCAATTGTCTATCATCAGGGAGACCAGAAGAAAGTCTTTACATTTTGTATTTAAAAACCAGGTATATAGGTATACACCTTTAATCCCAGCACTTGGCAAGCTGTGGCAGGTGGATATCTTGAGTTTGAGGCTAGCCTGATCAGTGAGCTTCCGGACATCCAGGACTAGGTAGAGAGATTCTGTTGCCTTTTTAATTAAATTTAATTTAGAGTGCTTATAAATCTGAAAGATTTCCAAGAGATGCTTTTATCTAAGACTATCTAAACAAACTTCATAGTGCAAATGTTTCCACCATGACTAATTTCAAGCCACCAATGAACAGCAAGTTCATAAAATTCTTCGGTGTAGGATTTAAAAATTAATTTTTGCAAGCCCGAGCATTGACTCCAGTAAGCACTCCATGCTAAAAAGTAATAATAATCTTGCTTCCTTCATTGTCTTACTATACTAATGGAAAGGACTTTGTAGAAATTCAGATCTCTACTCTTGAATATGAACTGTGGCACACAGCACAGCATACAGGCTGTGCTTGCATGTGAGAGCTCCAAAGCCTGTCTTTGGAAATGCAAGATGCTCTCAGGGGCTAGAGATGTTAGGGAGGGGAGAATCCTTGCATCTGTTCGATTTGCAAGCTCTCTTTCTCCCAAATCTTGTTCAGCACTCTGGGATAGGAAAGGGTTGGCCTTCAGATTCTCTGGAATTTGCTGTCTTGTATGTCTCAGATGCTTGATCTAGGGGCTTCTCTCTATTTCTAAGACACAGTGCTGTGTTGACTGTGCCTCCTACTTGTTGTGGATAGCCCTGGGGCTTTTTGTATTCTAATTCTGCCCTCATGGGAGGGGCTTCAGAGAAGAAGTGAGTTAACACCTGTGACTTCTTGTGAACCAATCCTCTAATGAATAAAAGAGCCAATCACTGGGTCTTAAGGAGGGACTTCCAGGTTGGAGGAGAAGAGAGAAGCAGGAGAGGAGAGTCTTTTTGGCAAGGGGAGAGCAGATAGGTAAGATGTAGCTAGTAGAGTCTCCTGGTTTCATGGCGGATCCACAAGGATTCGCCACCAGAGGAATCAGACTTTGATAAGGTTTACAAGATTAGGTTTTAGTTGATGCGCCCAGAGATTGAATTATTATTGTTTCTGAACTAAGTTTGTCTTGCGTTTTCCTTCACGAGGCAGCTCGTCTGGGTTCCAGAGAGAAAGGTACAGAACAAAGTGTGGGTTTGCCTGATGTGCACCACAGAGGCCATGAGGGTATTGAAGCATGGGCCGGGCATGGTAGAGACCCGCCAGTGGGAACCTAGCAAGCTGGGTGGAGAGATCGTGGAGCTCTGAGTCAGAGCTCCACGAGTTGAAAGCAGGTCAGCCATTGCCTGCCAGTGCATGGCCGGTCAGCCCATCAGGGATGAGAGAACCAGGGAACATGCGATAGATTCTTTCTTTCTTTCTTTCTTTCTTTCTTTCTTTCTTTCTTTCTTTCTTTCTTTCTTTGTTTTTTTTTTCCTAGACAGGTTCTTTCTTTTTTTTTAATATTTCCCACAATACCTACTTAATCTTGTTCTCTCATAGACTTTCTGAAACTTGGTTCTTCTTTAGTGTAGCAGCTACAGGAAGTGTTTTCAAATACAGCCTGTTGAGGTTTGGCCTTTTGCTGTGTACTGTAATGCTAAGTGCAGTCCCCCAAGACCTGGTCGTCCCAGAGATAAGAGAGTCCATTCGTAGATCCAAGTGATTGCTATGTGACCTTGTCCCCAAGTTATTTCTGATTGGTAAATTAAGATCCCAAGAGCCAATAGCTGGGCAGAAAAGGCATAGACAGGGTTTAGGATTCCCAGGCTTGGAGTTTGAGAAGTATGAGAGGGGGAAGAAAGGAATGGAGGAGAAAGCCACCATGGGTTAGGAGTCAGGAAAACATGGCTCTGGGACTTGGCCAACTGAAGTTAAGAGCAGCCCAGATGAAACGTAGTAATAATTCAGGGTATTGATAGGAAAGTAGATTCCAATAGCATAGAGAGTAGATATCTGCCCAGCTTTTGTGCTGTATAAGGCTTACTGTAAATATAAAGGTTGTGTCTTTTATTTGGGAACTAAATGGTCAAAGATGGGGTAGAAACCCCAGATTGGAATTAAAAATAGCAATGGCCAGTGTTTGTCCTAGCAGTAGCCTTTATGTCCACATGTAGAGACATGGGCTTCTTAACTCCATGTAGAAGGAGCCTGATGCTCGTAGTCCATGGGTGTCATTAGATTCCTGTTACCTCTTGAGCCCCGATGGAGTATAGAGAAGATGTGTTTCTGTCTCCTAGATCTGTGACACCCCACCACGCACACACAACTTTGCTACCTTTATGTGTGGAATATGTGTGCATGTACCTGTGTGTGAGAACTGCTGTGTATATTCCATGGAGTTCAAGGAAAGTCAAGGGACAACCTTTTTTTTTTTTTTTGTTTTTTTTGTTTTTGTTTTTGTTTTTTCGAGACAGGGTTTCTCTGTGTAGCCCTTGGCTGTCCTGGAACTCACTCTGTAGACCAGGCTGGCCTCAAACTCAGAAATCCACCTACCTCTGCCTCCTGAGTGCTGGGATTAAAGGCGTGCGCCACCACTGCCCAGCAAGGGACAACCTTAAGTGTTGGTATTCACCTTCTACCTGGTTTGAGATCCTCTTTGTTACTTGCTGTTGTGAATAGAGTCTAGCTGGTCTTTAAGCTCCAGAGACTGTTCATCTGCACATTCCAAGTTTTTGTGGAAACATTGGGATTATAGACACACACTACTGTGTCCTGGCTTTTACACAGATTCTAGGGGATCTGAACTCAGGTCCTCTATAGATTTCATGGCACATGCCACCCACCTCCTCAGTTCTGTGAGCCTACATTTGAGGTGAATCTTGTTTCTCCTTTTCCTTAATGTCTATGTGTGATCAATATTCAGTGTATTTGACCCTCCAGGGCCAGATTGATTTGAACAAGTTTATAAGCCATTTTTCTAGTTCTTGCAAGCTAGCTTCATTTCCATCTCACTGTAATACATTTCTATAGCTAGTTTCGGGTCCACTAGCACCATGGGAATTTATAGTTTCTATGACAATCCCTAGAATAATGGCCAGAGAGTGTGTGTTCATGTGAATGGGTAGGTAGGAGAATAGAATACTTGGAAACAAAGTGGTGACTTCTTGGAAGAACCATGCTATCTGCCTACTCTTCCCTTCCGTACTTTGTCCGTCTATCTATCTATCTATCTATCTATCTATCTATCTATCTATCTGACTGCTTATTTGCTGGAGTTGGGGAAGGCACACTATTTGAGAACATGGACTTTAGGTCTTCCTTTCACCAACACATGTTCCCCTGTTTGAATGTTCTCCTGTGTCATATTGGGTCTGGGGGAAGGGAGAATCTAGTGTTTTTCTTTTGAGGGGGGTTCTTCTGGGTGACATGAGATGTTAGTCAAGGAAAAATGGATCTCTTCCTGAGGCTGAGCCCAGGCCTTGACGATCATTGCACAGGACAAGTCTCTGGACTTGATCACTTCCTCATAACTTGTCTATTATCAATGTCTAAGTATTCAGTGTGTGTAGACTTGGCTTACCTTAAGAGCCTTTCATGGGTACTTTTGAGTCACATGAATAAAAATAATTGAGCTGATTGAAACTGTTTTTGTAAAAAAGCGTTGAGTTCTAACTCAGGTCCACAGGGGAACTAAACTTAGGGGGAAGCCGCCTAATTCACCTCATCCACTATCATAAACCTGTTATGTTGTCGTTAAAAAACTAAAGCTTTAGAGAACAGACAACCTGCAAGATGATGGCAGTTATTCATGAGGGCCAGGCAGTTCTCTAGAGCAAAAATAATCATCCCAAGAATCCTTGTCTACTCAGGCAACAAGGATGTCTTCACCTGGCTCCCTCAAGCAATATGGCCGCCCTTCTTTGAGCCACTTTGCAGCATCTAATCTGAGACAATGCCTAGGGAGACCTCACCTTGAATAGATTTTTTAACTATTGCATCTTTCACTTCCCACAATTCTTTCTCTGTTTGAACCTAGTGCTCATGAGAGTACCCTGACAATGGACATGTGGATCTCTGGACCCCTTTATCTCCATCCCCCTCTTTGTTCATCTCTGTTACTTGTGTCTTTAATTGGCACATCAGAATGGATAGCCAAACCTTGCTTGTTGGTGCCATGGGAACCCAGGCTTTTGCCCTGAAAACTCTGGTTACACACTCACTCTTTGAACTCAGGTGGTCCACTGTCAGTGCATCAGGGATGTTGATTATCCATCATACCTGCATCTACCGCTCATGTGGGGTCAATTATAATTCCTCTGCCCAGCATCTGCCTCCCTATCTTATGGGTAAGCTCAGTCTTCAGCTTCCTCCCTTTAGGATCAACTGATTCTACCCCATCCTCCTGAGCTGACTGGATGGCTTCTTTGTAGCCTGTAGACTGACAGCAACTGTAAGGTGTTTCACCATTAATAAAATTTCAGACTAGGGATTAAATGGTCAGCAACTCATTTCCTGTTTTTCATACATCTGTGTGAAAACTCCTTTCATCCTCCTAGTCACAGCTGCATGTGTTATGACCCGCTGACTGGAAATTCTCTAGCTTTCCATACAATTTACTCAACCATGTTCCTACATTTGACTTCTGAAGATGTTCTGGAACCTGGTAAATCACCCAAGAAAACAGAAGTTAGAATAAAAGTCAAAATAGAAGACATCTACTTTGAGAGGCTATAGGTGTGTGTGTGTGTGTGTGTGTGTGTGTGTGTGTGTGTTTGTGTGTGTGTATGTGTGTGTAACCCCATGAACTAGGAATCTAACTCAGAGCCTTGCACATGCTAGGTGTTAGGTCCAAAAGAAACTTGGAACAAATGGCTAACTGTAGTACAAGCAGACTTTCAAGTCCACTCAGTACCATGGATCCTCTCAGCTCTCCGCATCCTGCTCCCTACCCTAAGCCTCCCCAGCCGGTCCATAGGGGCTTCCCTTCCCTTCCCCCAGGTTCTGATTCCTACATCACCTTGTCATTTCAACTATGAGCCCTCTTGTCCTCTTGGTCCTCTCTCTCTCTCTCCCCCCTCTCTCGGTCGCTCTCTGCCTCTCTCTCCCTCTCCTTCCCTCTCTCCCTCCCTCCTTCCCTCCCTCCTTTCTTCTCCTCCCTCTCCTCTCTCTTCCCCTTTTTCTCTCCTCTTGGCTCTCCTGCCCCTCTCTTAGTTCTAACTCACTCTGCCTTTCGCCCTGGTTCCAGTTCAGTCTACTGGTCATGATTAGTCCACTCCCTTCTTTCCCTGCTCTGAACTCTCCCAGACACCTCTGGTTGTTCTTTTTTTCAGTTCCACAATTAAACCATCTCCTCAACCATACCTTGGAGTCAGTATGTCTTCTTGTCATTCATTAGGCCAATCCTCTACCACTAAGCTACAAACAAAGTTTGTTGACAGTCCTCACCTATCAGTATTAACTAATATTTCCACGTTAATGTCTAGGAAATACACAATTCTAATTTAGTTACTTGATGTTAAATGTGATTTTTTCCTTGAATACAGTAAGAGACTAGTTCTCTATATGCAAGGGTTGTTATCATGTTCTTTTAAAAATTATGTTCACTTGGGGATTATATTTTATGCGAAGGTCACGTATGATGCTTAGTTACTCCACTCCAACTCTGTCTCCAAGGAGTTGTTGTCAAGGAGTCCAAAGAGTTGTTTTCAAGACCACCTTCAAAGTGCTAGCAAGCATTTGCTGGGAGACAAGCGTGGGTTAATTTCAAAGAATAGAGGCCAAAGGAAAATTAATGATTATGTTTGTCTTCCTGGAAGGCATGGCATTTCTAATCTGTTACTTAGTGAGCTTTTCTGAAGTCACACTGAGTGTCAAGCTGTGTTTTGGTAGAATTGAAATAATCTGGAGCCACATAGATCTATTTATACTGGCTTAATTCCAAGAAGATGAGAACAATGAACTGCATATTTACTGGGAGAACTGGCACCACTGTTGAGCCAGGTGATTTCCACAGGGAACTAAGAAATACTGAGGAAACACATAGTTATGACTTCCCCCAGCCCTGATGGTTTAACACAAAGTCGTGGGTTGCTGTGTACTTCCTGAAATAGTGACAGTAGCTCTACTTTGCCTGTTAGATAGACAGACTGCATAAAAGTCAGGAGAATGAGTTTGTGGACCAGAAAAATAACAGTTTGGCCATTCTGTATATGGGCCTCAAAACAAATGAAACCTACTTGCTAAGCCTGGCTCTGCCATTTCTTAGCTTCATGATTTGGGGCAAGTTACTTAACTTCTTTTTCTGCCTGGAATTATTTGTAAGAGGGAGATGGGGAATGACCGGATGTTCATAGAGTAAATCAATGAAAGAATTTGTTTACATGTATAAACAAATGATACAGGCCTAGCAACGGAGGTGTACATGCTAAAACAACAAATACTCAATTTAAAAGAAAGACTCTTTGAGACTTTGAAAAGCACTAATTGATAATCTTCTCCCCTGTAGTGCTAGGGATTGAATATGTGGCCTCATGTGCCGAAGGTAGGCACTCTACTTCTGCATTTAACACCAACCTTGTGAATCCCTAGTGTGTTGGTGAGCTTTCCATGATTGTATTGATACAAGTTAGTACTCAGCTCTAAGAAGAAAGCCTTTGACTTGTGGTTCCTGGTCAGTTAACCTGGTTACTTTTGGTCCATAGGAGGTAGCACACCATGCTAGGGAGTACACATCCAGGCTGGGGAAAATACAAAGAAAAAGAAGGCACAGCCAGGGTCCCAGAGTTCCCTTCAAGGTCCCCAATGGCCAGAAGACTTTCTGTTAAGCCCCATTCCTTGTAGGTTCTACCAATTTCTAATAGCACCAAGCCTGAGATGAAGCCTTTAACACACAGTCCTTTGAAAACCATACAAAATGTAAACTATAGTGCTCCAAGATCTGCTTTTGTCAGTTAAATAGTTGCCAATGATCAGTTTGTGCCATTAGCAACTTTACCTCATGGCAGAAGGATGGTCATTCTCTTGGAAGAGGAAGTAGCAGCATATCCTGTCTTTACAGCTAACAAAAATCCCCATGCCAAGCTGAACCAAAAGGCCCAACACTGGAAAAAGTCTTTGTATGTGCACCCATGTCAACTCAGGTGTTAGGGGATGGTGGCTTATCCATAGCTGACTGTGTTTAAAATATGTTTTCACCTATCTACTCCATCAGGGGCCCTCTCTGTTAGTGTGACCATTGTTATGACCATTTATAAATACTGTAATCCCTCTTTTTCTGAAAATATGGAGAGATTGAATTTCTGTACTCTTCCCCACTTAAAATTAGTAACATTTACACAACTTGATTTGGTGAAGTACACGTGAGAGGAAATGATGACTCATGACTCATTTCCTCTGCTTTGATCACCACAGAAACAAGGTTGAATAGATATACTAGCCAATTCTGCCAGCCAGTGTGGGACATGGTTTGTGGCTGAGGTCCAAAATGCATTGACCAAAGGGATTTAGGGGAATGCTTACTACTGAAGAAGAAACTTGCCTATCCTTGCTGGTCTAGGCAGTACAGGGCAAGGCATTTACTAGTGCGTGAAAATGGATTCTAAAGTAGCCTAGCGAAACACTGAACAATCTAACAATCTGATGCTTTAAAGACAAAAGCACCTCTCCCAAGCAAAACAACACAAAAAGAAGACCCTCCAGAAGCCCCGTCTTAAGGATTCCTCTGTGTACTGTAGGACTGGCTTCTCCTCACCTCTGCTCAGTGTAGAATTGCTGAGTTTTCTCTTTCACAGCATCAAGTACAACTGGCATGGAGAGAATGGGATTCTGACCACTCCTTAACCATGGCTGCTCTTGACACCTCCCTCTCTACATCTCTACTTCCTTTTAGAAAATAAATTTAGTATTTGAGTATCTTCATGCCATGAGAAGGTTCTACATCATGTTTATTCCAACTAAAGAGTAATCCTAATATAAAATAGTACATGTTACACTTGACACATTTCTAAAACCTGCAGACCTGGTGATAACCCAGAGTGTCACCTTATGTGACTGGAGGTAAAGCTGCCAGCCAATGTCAATCTAAATAGCATTCCTTCTTCTCAGTGAAGGATGGCATCTTCCAGAACTTCGCTTAATCTCAAATTTGAGAAGGTCTTGAAGGCAGAAAGCATTATTTTGAAACACCAAAGAAGAGAATTCTTAACACAGAATAGTAGAATATTAGAGGAAAGATCCAGAAATCCTATCAGACCAGGAAGTACATCTTGCCAGCTCCCATGACCCTTTTTATTACTGGGGCCACCAGACTTTCTGAAAACAACAGAAGGTGGAAAAAATTAAATAACATAGAAGAGACATAAACACTGCCAAGTGATTTGGGTTTTAGCCAAGAGCTGACAATATCAGAAAATATTTTGCAGAAGATTGAGCATTTCAAACTCATATACTGTGACTGATTTAGGAACTTAAGACTGTATTTTAATTAAGCTTTGTTAGGGCGAGGTAGAATGGAAATAAATTAGAAAAACAAGTCTAGAATTTTCTTTTCTTTTTTTATTCAGCAAAGCATACACTTAAAAAAAAATACATAAAATCACCAAATAAGAAAAAAAAAACCACAAAAAAACAGACAAAAGAGCAAACATGGCACAAACATAAATGAAACATACCTAAATCCTCCTGCCAGGGGTGTATTTTGTTTCTGAATTACATTGTGTAAGGGGGGGGGTTACAGAAAATCATAGACTTGGTGATGTTTGCACACCTGGAGATTCTAAGTGAATATTTAGGAAGTGTATTTATTTGAAATAAGGAACCTTGTATTAGAAAACCGTGAATGGCTTTGTAGAACGCAGCTTACTAAATTAAGACTTTGCTCATATAAACTAGAGTAATCTCACCCTTGGAAAGTTGAAAAATATATATCTTCTATATTTCCACAGAGAGCAACCTGTAGTTAGTTTTCATCATGGGTGGGACTGAAGGACTGCTCGCTTTCCTCAGCTGGTGCGCCATGTCCCCTCTGGCTTGGAATCGCTGGAAGCACCCGGTTTGCTCTCAGGGGTTCTCCAGATAGAACTGGGTAGAAGGGGGAGGGGAGAGAATGAGAGTCATTTTGAGATTCGCTTCTCCCAGAGGCTCCTATGGGATGGTTCAGGAGAAGCCTATGATTGCTCAAGGAGTGGAAGCTAAGAAGCCTATGTTGGTGGGAGGCGAACTGAGGAGAAAAGCTGTGTGTGTTCCTATCTAATCAGGCTTACAACACATCAACGTCAGGGATCTGAAAAATGCACAAACACAAGATTGCAACAGCTTCGATCCCACGTGCTCTGGCTGTGCGAGCCCGCCAGAGCTGTTCTCTGGGGTGGAGCAGCTGTGACTGATCAAGTGAGCACATGGCTCTGAACAAGGCTGGAGCCATTTGCTTTCATGCAAACCTCCAGAGGCTCTCAGGTTTCTTTTGGGAGGAGCTTGGCTTGCTCTATCTCTTTTGCACTCAGCAAAATCGATTAGATATCTTTGTCTAGTCTCCTGGAATTTAATTGTGAAAACCTTTCTGGCTTCTCCAGGCCACACTCAAGTCCAAGCCGATTAAAGGAGAGTACCGGCTCGAGTTTCCCCCAAAGAGAAAAATCGACACGGCGCAGAACCCTCACTGTGTACAAGTCAGTAAGGGCAGGGGATCAGTCTATCGGGGAGGAATCCTGGCTTCCCACTTCTAACTCCTCTGGACAAATGGCTCCAGCTCTGGGTTTACATCACTATGAAAAATGACCCAGCATGTTCCCATAGCTGTTTTGACTTCCAGCGTTCTCAAACTCTTGGTTGGCCCCATTCAAACTCTAGCCTGGGGTAGAAAGAACATCTTGCCTAGTGACTTTAGGTAAATAAATATGCCAAAGTGTCTTAGGCATGTAAGCATGTTGTCTCATTTAATCCCTTGACAGTCTCATCATGCTGACGTTACTGGTGAAGCCACACAGGGGAAAGGGTTAGGAGCTTGTCTGAAATTCTTAGACCAGTTCCAAAATGATCTAACTTGTAGTCAAATGCAGAGGCTGTGTGTGTGTGTGTGTGTGTGTGTGTGTGTAACAGGGTAGGATTGTGTACAAAGAAGCTAAATTGACATCTAGTAAATGTTGCTTGTTTCACGAGGCAGATGATTCTCTATCCTTTAGAGTTTTTCTTTTGTTAGACAGTATCTATATAGCCCAGGGTGTACTTGAATTAGCTATGTAGCATAGGCTGGCCTCACATTCTTTGTCTTCTTGCTTCAGCCTTTTGACTACAAGCATCAGCCACCATGCTTGGCCTCTGGCTTTGCTCTTGGTTGTTCTGTATGCTACCTAAGTGATGCTGGAAAAGTCCTTTCTGAACTTAGTTTTCCTGCCTGTGTAATGGGAATAGTGATAAAATCTACCTCCTAATATGGATGTAAGGATTGATGAACTCATAATTTCTAGGTGTTTGGGGCCCCTATAATAAACATAGCAGGTGATATTTGGGCTCATTCAGTTTGAAGGCTACTAGTCTAAGAAAATATATTTTACATTATGAGAGTTTTACATAAAATACTGTGACATAAATAAGTAAAGCTAACTAAAGAAAGCAAAAGAACCACGCATGCTGGCTAGGCAGGAAATTCTACGCTTGGGAGGCTGAAGAGGAGAATTGAGAATTTAAGGTCAGATTGGTCTATACAGGGAGATCATGTCTCACACAAAATAGAACTAAACCAAACTAAACAAATCAAATACTTCCTTTCGGCTTAGGAACGTTTGGGTTGGATCCCACACAGTAAGGGAACCAGTCATCTTCAGAGCCCTGCCCCACCCCCACCCCCCTTTTGAGTCTTGTTTCATGTAGCACAGGCAGCCCTCAAATCCCATCATTGTACATCCAAGAGCAAACTTGAACTTCTCATCTTCCTGAGTGCTGGAATTAAAGCCATGCTCCAAACGTCCAGCTTAAAGTATATTCTCAGAGACATTGAATAATACATAGCTAAATAAACTCCTGATATCGTGTTTGTATTTCAAACAAAATTCCCCAAAGGGAGGGGGGATTATTTCCCATCCGTTTGTTTATTTATTTATTTATTTATTTATGTATGTATGTAGGCATTATCAACTTCAACGACCCATTAGGGATTTTTTTCTGTGCACAAGTATTGGCACCTGATAGTCTTTGGAAAAATAAAAAGAAAGTGAACGGCTGGTGAGTTTGTCTAGACGTGATATCACTGTGGAGAGAGCGGGGGAGGGGCTCCAGTACTTACATTTTTGGTCTGGAAGAGGTGCAAGACTGTTCCGAGTAAATGGGAGATCCTTGATTTTAGGTCTGTTTGGGGAGAGATGCTGAAGAGCTTGTCCTGGGAACAAATACATACCTGTCAATCATTCAAGACTCAGCCAAAAGCAAATTATAAAGTCTGATGGACCAGAGAGTCATAAGGTTGTTGAAGATTCCCTTAAAGTAACAGACACGATGACAATCATAATACCCACATTCTGTTATACACCACTCATGGTTTAAGTGAAAAAGCACCAGAAGGTATTAAAAAACAAAACACATTTCATTAAAATTTACACATGCAAGGGGAATGTCCCCAAGGGCTTTTTGTTTTACTTCTTCTTCTTTTTTTTTTTAGGTATGTGTGTGTGTGTGTGTGTGTGTGTGTGTGTGTGTGTGTGTGTTGTATGCATGCACTCATGTGTGAATGTGCAGTTAGCTTTTGAGCACTAGTATCTTAGGCATGAGCTACTCACTATGCTTGGTGTCTGGCTTTGCCTCAGTTGTGTTACAGGCTACCTAAGTGATCTTTCTATCATGTAGATCCTGAGGCTAGCACTCAGGTTAGAAGACTTGATAACAAAGCACCCTTACTGACTGAGCAGTTAGCGCCCTT
>JADRCH010000005.1:28663072-28674118 GCA_019843965.1 Rhynchomys soricoides | reverse complement strand
TATGTATGTGTGTGTATGTATGTATGTATACACGTATGTATGTATGTGTGTGTGTATGTATACA
Organism: Rhynchomys soricoides; assembly: GCA_019843965.1. Taxonomy (NCBI): domain Eukaryota; kingdom Metazoa; phylum Chordata; class Mammalia; order Rodentia; family Muridae; genus Rhynchomys; species Rhynchomys soricoides. The sequence goes on along the minus strand of JADRCH010000005.1, from coordinate 28,674,054 downwards.
TGTATGTATGTATGTATGCATGCATGTGTGCATTAATATGGGTATGTGTACTTGGGCCAGAACATGTTTGTGGAGGTCAGGGGACAGCCTGTGGGAGCGGGTTCTCTCTGCCTTGTGGGTTCCAGGGACTGAACTCTGTTCACCAGGCTTGAAGGTAAGCTCCTGTACCTTCTGAGCCATCTCACTGGCAAAAGACTCAGTAGTTCTAAAAACAATATATCCAATGGTGTTAAAATTCCCACAAAAGTAAAGATCAGAAGCTAGGGAAATCTGTTCATTTGGGGACAACATAATTGATAAAGAAATTTGCCACTATTCACTTGGGCTGATGAAAGTGTCTGGTAAGAAACCCTGTGAGGTTAAGGAGGCAAAATCCGACCCTCAGACCATGTCCATGATGCCATTCTGAACACTTCTTTGAAGAGTTGTAAGGTTGGATGATGCGCACACTAGTCTCCTCGCCTCCAATCGCCTTTCCTCTCGCTCCTAGATCACCAGCATATACCCAATAATACTCCCAAACCCTGGCCAGGGGGAGGTGGTCTGAGATTTGGGTCCCTGCCTCCTTGCTTGGTCCTGTTACCAACCAACCCATTCTTTTTTTTTCTTTTTTCTTCTTTCTTTCTTTCTCTCTCTCTCTCTCTCTCTCTCTTTTTGTAAACACCAATAACCGCAATATGGTAAAGATCAAAGTGTCATTTGAACAGCAATTAAGAGCCCTTTCCCTATTTTTGAGTCAGGGTACAACTGTTTTGGTTTTCTGTTCCAGGTAGCTGTACCCAAACCACACTTATATTAAATAAACGAGAAAAGAACAAGACTTCCAAGTTTTCCAAGGGTCCTCTAAAGGAAGCATTATTAGCTCGGCCAGACCAGAACTAACTCCAAAAGGAAGGCTCAATTGAAGCCTCAGCAGCCACCAAATTGTCAAGGTGGTAGAACCATGTGTTCCCTCTCTGCTCTTTGGCAGCAACAGTATAAAAACATCATCCATGCCACAGGCCAAAAATTTCAGTCCTCTCTGGGGTAAGCAAAATCGTGAGAGGTTTATCTTTGATATCAACAAGTAACCACATGCACATCCATTATTATCCTGTGATGAAAGATATACACGCATATTTATGTACATGAGAAGGAGACACAATCCTCTTTAAAAGCTTCATGCATCAAAGTCTGTCAATGCTGTGTATAAAATAGGATGGCTGGGGATGAAGGGTGTCTTAGGATTTGATCGCCATGACCATGGCAACTCTTATAAAGGAAAACATTTAGTTGGGCCTGGCTTAGGGTTTCAGTGGTTTAGTCCATTATTGTCATGGCAGGAAGCATGACGGCATGCAGGCAGACATGGTGCTATACCAGGAGTTGAGAGTTCTACATCTGGATCCAAAGGAAGCAGGAAGAGAGAGTAACACTGGGCTTGGCTTGAGCATCTGAAACCGCAAAGCCCAACCCCAGTGACACACTTCCTCCAACAAGGCCACACCTCCTGGTGACCAAGCATTCAAACACATGAGCCTATGGGGATCATTGTTACTCAAACCACCACAAGGAGTGGCTCAGTTGGTAAAGTATCTTTCAAATAGAAGGATCTGTGTTTCCCTGAACCCATGCAAAGTTGCTGGATGTGCTGTTGTAATCTTGTGACCCCAGCACTAGAGAGGTAGAGTCAGGAGAATCCCTAGTGTTCATGCCAGCTGGTCTAACTTAATTGGTTAATCCCAGGTCAACAAGAGACCCTGTCTCAAACAGGTGGATGATGTTCCTGACGATGGTGTTCAAGACTGTCCTTTGACCTACAAGGCATCTGCATACATATGCACACACGAGTTAAAAATAATTGATAAGAAAAATCTCACAACCAAACAGAAACATGACCCTCTATACTTAAAAAAAAAAAAAAAAAGAACTTAGTTTTTCCCTTTTCAAACTTAGACAGAAATATGGGTTAAATAAATATATAATTTTCTCCCTATAATCCTACTATAAAAATACCTGAAGTATATTGATAAAAAGGAAGCGATGTAAATAATTCTGCATAATACTGGGAACAGTGCCATCCCTGAGTGCACTGGTTACGCAGGGCTAATCAGTTATTGTCATGTGAGAGTGTTGGCTTCAGTTTCTTAAGAGAAACTAGAATCTTAAGGTTAAGTTTTAAATATTGGCAATTGATTGGCAACAACAACAACAAAAAAAAACCAAGGCACATGTGAGTGAGCAGAGTTGGAAGTTGCTGTACAGACTCAGAATCCCTTATAAACCAATTTTTTTTTTCTAGGTAAAAATAAGAGCTGGGCAAGGTGTCATAAGTTTATAGTCCAGCACTTGAAGGGTGAAGGCCAGAGAGGAGTTAAGGTTGTCTTCAGCTATGTAGTAAGTTCTATGCTTCTCAAAAAGTAAATGGTAAAATAAGTTACGTAGTATATTAGTATGTATAATTAGGGGAATATTAATATATATGAATAATATTTGTATGTATATAAAATATAAGATTTTTAAATTATTTTTTTGAGAAAGAGCCTCACTATGTAGATCAGGCTGGCCTTGATGCACTCATAGAGATCCACCCACCTCTGGCTTCTAAGTGCTGGGATTAATGTTGTGAGCAACAAACTCTGCCAAAACTTTTAGTATGATAATTATTACAATGGTATATATACATACATATTTATGCTTATTTGTAGAAATCATTTTTAAAACCCAGGACAAATTTACTTGAGTTTGAGAGCAAAACAGTTGCACAGAAAAGCAGAGACTCCTGAAAACTGTCAGTAGCAGGGAGAGAGAGAAAGAGAGAGAGAGAGAGAGAGAGAGAGAGAGAGAGAGAGAGAGAGGGCTGTACACAAACGTGTAAAATGTATCTGGAAGCATAAGCAAAACCGAATGGCATTGGTAGCTGTGGATGAGGTAAGAAGGGGGGAGAAAACGGCCATGCAAGCCTTCGATGTGTGGGGAGACATGAAGCATAAATGTGCAAATATGTCGTCGTTCTCCACTGGTACAAACGAGGCCATTTGTCTCAACGAAGGCTTGGTGGGGTGGATCTTGAGTAGGGACTGAATGGTGATTTAAAACACACCACTGTCAGTACAAGCAAATGAACGTCTTGGGAATGAGTGCGTCACACAACCCCAGGAAAGAGTGCCTTTTAGAGGAACTAGCAATGCTCTTTCACCTCAGCCTACTGAGGGTGGAAAAACTCAAAGTTTTCACTTCCCAGAAATCTTCAAACTAGGACAAAATTAAAAGTGGCTGTGGTTCTCATTTTATTGCTCTTGCCTGCAGGCGACTCACCTGGCAGTTACTAGCTTAACTCTACATGAAACACTCCAAGTGTGTGGAAGGCCTTGAGGAGAGAGAATGAAGACCATTACCTGGTGAGGGATTGTGTAGATGAGGAAGATGTGGTGGCCCAGAGAGCTCCTGGTGACCAGGCTGGCCAGCGAACAGCCTGTCTAGTAACTTATCAGAAGACACCGTCCAAGCTTTGCAGGAGAACACCTGCCTAGTGTCACCTTTCCAGGGATTGTCTAGTGACACCTGGCAGCCAGTCCTATTATTTAATAAGTCCTGTTCACTTCGACTTTTCTGAGAACGATGGGCAGGATGCTGAGGACCAGAGCTCAGGCCAGAATGGGAGGGGGCTCCATGGGAGGTTGTCAGGAAGTTACCCCCCAGGGTGATGGGTGGGAGACTCTGTGTTCTGATTGGTGGAAGCCCCTTCCGGGCCAGAGATTTCTTTTCTGGCAAGAGATACTTTGAATTCTCTGAGGTCCTCTTCTTAAAGACAACCATGTCCACCTGGTCACCAGGCTGATCTTGGCAGTTGGTATCCACGACGCTGTCAAAGGTGGTGATGATGTCATTGACTTCCGAGGTGTCCTCCTCCTTAGGTCTGGCCCTGCCCTGGTCCTTCTGATGGGCTTTCTGCTCCTCTTTCTTGTTTTTGCAGAAGATTTGGTTGAGCATGCTGAATCGTCCTTCCTTCTTTTGGGGTTGACTGTTCTGGGGAGGAAGCGGCCTAGCAGGCTCTGCTCTAGAGAAACAGGAAAGAACAAGAATGCCATGCAAGGCCAGGAAATGGGGGAAAGAACAAGATATGACACCCCCAACCCCATTCCATCTGCTTGATCAGCTAGGCTGGGCTCATGCACAGATGCCCATGGTCTTCAAGTCAAGGTTTTGCACAAGCTCTCCTTGCAGAAGTGGTACCTCAGCACTCCGCCCCTCTCTCCTCTCTCTCTGAGATGGGGACTCCACATAATGTAGCCTCAAACTCATAATCTGTTTGCTTCAGTTTCCTGAGGTCTGTGTTCATGGGCATGTGCTACCCACATCTCTCAGGGGCTGGGTTCACCCCTCCCCCATTTTGTTGTTGTTGTTGTTGACCACATTATCCATGTATGTAATGTAACACCACAATGCATGGAAGGAACTTCAGTCATTTCGCCCCAACTCTGCTCTCCCTCCCTCCCCGCCTCCCCTCCCCTCTCTTCTTGTCCCCCTCCTTTCTCTTCTCCCTACATGTGGGGATTAGAGGTTGATGTTGTGTGTCTTCCTCTGTGTCTGTCAACCTTATTTATTTAATCGTTGACACTTATTTATAATCGCGTGTGTGAATATGAGTTCTCTGAGAAGCTGCACTCCTCATCCACCCCACCCCCGGGGGTTAGCAATGTTTCAAGTCCAGAGCCAAATTATCTCAGGACGTTTTTAACTCTTTTAGTGGCCTCTGATGGTGACCACGTCATCAATCTTGCGGTACGAACTACCAACCAAACGGCTGGGAATGTCAGAAAGTACCTGAGGCCCTTAACAGAAACTACCTGCTCCCTTCTAACCTGCCTATCAAAGGTTTGCATCAATGTATTTGCCTTGGTTTGCAAACTTTCTTTGTTCTATTTCTATGAAAATTTCACCTTGGAACATAGACTTTGAGGTGAGCTGAATCTATGCTTCCAGGCCATGGCCACTTGTATGTAGCTCCAGAATAACCCATCTCTGATCCCTTTTGAGGCAAGAGTTGTGTTTTTAGGCTGACATCTGTGTGGATGATGCACGTAAGTGTGGGTGCTTACATGCCAGGACATGTCTGTGGAGGTCAGAGGACAACTTTGTGAATCTGGTTCTCTCCTTTCATCTTTGTGTGGGCTTCAAGGATAGAACTGTACTGCCAGCTTGCACGGCAAGCCCCTTTACCTGCTGAACCATGTCTTCAGCCCAACTTTAGTTAATTAATTAATTAATTAGAGACAGATCCTTTCACTGAATCTGAAGTTTGCATATACAACCAGATTGGCGAGCCAGCAAACCACAGACAACTCTTGTCTCCATTTCCCCAGCGCTGTGAGCTACTATGCCTGGCTTTTTACATGGTGGCTGGGGGATCAAACTCAGGTCTTCACATTTGTTGCATAAGCATTTACTGACTGAACCATCTCCTCAGCCTCCGGAAGCTATATTCTTCTAATTAACTCATGGCAATCTGTCGTTAACTGTCAATTGATTACACTGAAAATAGCTTAACGTGACAGTCAAAGGTGGCATATGCGTTAGAGATGAAGTGTAATACCCCAAATTAATCTATTAAGCTCCACTTGACCAAGGACCAGGTAACCTCCTGCCTGGAATGTTGGGAATTGTAGTTCCTGGTATATAACAAATGTCTCCTGTGATGGACTATAGGTTTCTCTTTTTAAACCCCTGCAAGACTTGAGGCCACTCAGCTGGAAGTCCCAGGGAGTGGTTCCGACCAAAGTCTATCTTTTGGTTGGTATTTAATATGTAATAAAGCTTGCTTCAAATTTGGCCCAAAATGGTGGAATTGGTTTTTCTCTGGCAAATCTCAAGATTAACATAAGGTGTAAATTCAGGCCTCATATGGCAGAAAGAGGCGAGGAGCTGCAGACATAACTGTGGTTTTCTATTTCTTCTGAGTGAGAGTTCCCGGGATTCCTGCAGCACTGGGCCTAGCATACCTTGCCTGTTTTATGCTGTTTGTTTTTCACATCTAAAAAAACCCTAAATAAGGTTCTGAAAAATGCTCTGCTAAAGGAAACAGGCAGGGGAGACCTAGAGCTTGAGCTCCAGGGAAGGAAGTTGTGTGTGCCAGAGGTTGGGCGTGGCAGAAGTGAGCAATGTTCAACTCACAAGCAAAGTCAAATGTGAAAAGGGTAGCAGCAGCTGTCTGGTGGCTGGCTCAAGCTGAGTTTCCCTGAAGCATTGTTCTGGTTAGTTCTTTGGAAAGCCTGTGCTACTCTTCGGAGGCCACAAGCCAATGCTTCCTGCAGTAGGGGTCAACCATGAAGCTGGACCCCGTGCTGGACCCATGTGCAGCTGCCAAGAGGTCAGCTACAGTATTACTCTTCGGAGTGAGATGCTGTAGTCTGTTTAAAAAACATCAGCACTAAATTTGGATGCACACAATGGATATTTTCTCACTATGAATGTACACACACACACACACACACACACACACAGAGCCATTTCTATTTTTAAATTGTTAATACATTTTCATCTCTCTTTCACTGCGGAAGTTACATGGTCCAATGAATGACTGCCCAGAATAACTCCCCAAGTTACTCAGCTAGCCCCGTAGCAGAATATATGAACAACGAAACAACACATGGGATTCTAGAAATTCTTAGTGGGCGTGGCTAAGACACGAGGTTTTCCAGAGCGTGCATCTTACTATCATATAAGCAGCTGAGAAAAGGAAAAAGCTGACTCAATTTTGTATTAATTGTCTTCACTTCTGTTTTTACTTACTATCAATTTTTTTTTGTTTGAGTGCGTTACTGATTAAACATTTTGTTGAGGCAGCTATGCATCAGTGTTTTCAGTCTCATTCTACAATGAGCACCTAAGGACTGACATGCTCTGTTGGTAGGAACATGTTAGTTACCCAGTAGATCTGAAGACACTCTGCTGCCTTGAGGTTTGATCCCCTACACACACACACACACACACACACACACACACACACACACACTGTAGCATTCAGGATTCTATGTTGAAAGCTTGCACAGATTTGTATGAAACAAAGCCCAGAGGGACACAAAACCGTAGATTGAATGGTAATTGGTCCTTGTGTGACAAGAGGAGGGAAAATTTTGATGGAATTAATTAATTTCTCTCTTTATTGGTGTTGGGCTTTGACCAGATGAAACTTTTGTACCACAGTGAAATCTTTTTAATTAAAATGTGGTTTTAGTTCTAACATGTAGCAATCATAAATTTATCATCACTTAAACAAATAACAAAACAATTTTTTGTTAAAATGTTCTCAGTTAAATATTTTGACACCATAATGGTGATAGGTATAACTCAGAGTTTAAAAGCTCTTTGGCATCTTCAGGAAGTTTCGAGAATGTAAAATAATCCTGGAAAAAGTGATTTACGGCAAAAGCAGGAAGAAAGGGAGAGGAAGAGGGGGTCTAAGTTCTTCGACCCACAGCTGACGGAGTCAAGCTTGTTGTTGCTATCATCGAGTTCCACACAATGGAGACCACTTCACTCTATCATAGATGACAGCAAATGTACATAATTAATTGGATAATTAATAATGCTACTTACGTAATTCTCATACTGTTAAATTACTGCAGTCAGCTAGATGGCTCAGTGGATAAAAATGTCTGTCACCAAGCCTGATGACATGAATTTCAGCCTTGGAACTCACATACTGAAAGCTATTCTCTGACCTTTACACCTCTCTCTCTCTCTCTCTCTCTCTCTCTCTCTCACACACACACACACACACTATTATTATTGCTGAATTTACATGTTGGTGGTTTATAAAAACTCTAATTTTATAGATCTTTGACAGGAAGACACTAGATACACTCACCGGCCTTCTCGGGAAAGGAGCCGGACACAGGCTGTGTGACCACAGTACAAGGCGTAGGCCAGGGGCGTGCTCTCATTAATGTCCCTTAGGTTGCAGTCCATGCCCAAGTCCAGCAGTGACTGGACACATTCTGCCTTTCCAGCAGCTGCAGCCCAGTGCAGGGGTGTCCTGGGGGAATGACAGAGAAGAAGCACAAGGGGCTGAGTCAGAGCCTTCCAGGCTTAGCTATGGCTGGCTTCCAGCCAGAGTCAGGCAGAAGGAGGACAATCCCCTTGCTATCCATAGTTGAAAGGGAGTGTATGGACCCAGGATAGGGAGCTAAGGTGTGTGCAAGAAGCTCTCTCCACCTGTGCAGTCTCTCTGCCTTTCCATCTCTGCTTTTCCTGAGAATGTCCGAGAAGAGGAACTATGAGTGGTTTTAAGGCTCTTTGACCACAGTGCCAACTGCCTTCTAGGAATGCTGACTCAATTTACCCTCTTACAGCTGAGTCCTTACTCTTCAAATGCAGGAAGTATGTCACCATCTTTAAAATATTTTTTAATTTGGTTGGCAAAATGATTCTTGGATTTTGTTTTCCTATGTGTTTCTTTACTAGAAAGGCTGAATTTGCCATTTGAATTTCCTCACTGAAGTCACTCTTAATGCCTTTTGTTTATTTTTGCTTTTTTTTTTTTTAAAAAAAAAAAGGTAGATTCATACTGTATAGCATGGACTAGCCTTGACTATCCAGTCCTCCTGTCTCAGCCCCCCTCCCTCCCTAATGCTGGGATTATAGGAATGTGCCATACTATAGACAGTTTCTATTTTTTTATTAACATTTTTCTTAGTAATTTAAGTGGACTATTTACATATTAAAGACACTGATCATTTATAGGTCATCTATACAAACTTCAAAAGTTTTGTTATTCTATCTTGTTTTTAGTGATTTTTTTTTCTATAAAAGTGGAAAGTATTCACATTTAGTTACATTTCATTTTATCTCTTTCATATATAGAAAGTACTATCTTAACCAGAAGATAGATAATCAGCAACACTTAACAATTATTTTTTAAAATTGTAAAACCAGTGTTTTCTTAATAAACTAAAGACGACTCAGACAACAGGAAGAGATATTTACAAATCACAGTGCAACAAAAGGTTTATAAGTAGAATGTGTGTCAGCTTTCAGAGAAAGCTGACGAAAACAAACTCGCTTGGAGAACAACAGAAGATTAGAATAGACATTTCACCAAAACACATGTGTGGGTGGTGAGATGCTCAAGAAGAAAAGCCACAGGCTCAAAACACTTTGTCAAGGCAGCTTGGAGGCACACACCTAGAGTCCCAGTATCCAGGAGAGGAAGAAGTGAGTTTGAGGCCAGCCGGGGCTACATAGTGAGTTCCAGGCCAATCTGTTCTAGATAGTGAGACCTGCTTCAACAACAACAACAAAATTATCATTAGGGAAATGCAAATTTAAATGGCAAAGAGATACCACCTGCCTGTTTAAATGTTTAAAATAAGGCAAAACCCCAACAATGCTTGATAATAATTAATGGTGATAAAAAGGCTGAAGACCTGAAATTTGCCTACAATTTTAGCAGAAGTTTTACAAGCTTAATATATCCTGTAAATGTGACCCAGAAATCCCCACTTCTAGATACCTAGGTAGAGAAATGAAAACTTGGCTCTCAAATGTTTATAGCAACTGCACCATAACTTCCCCAAACTGGAAGCAAGCCACCATCCTTCCATGGGCCAGTGGGTAAACAAATTGTGGCTCCACTATATTATAGACTATGACCCAGTGACAGACCCAACAAGTTACCAACATGTGGCAGTCAAGATGAGCCCCGAGTGCATTCTGGCGTGTTGGATGCCGCAGGGGAAGTTCTACATCTGACCCTGTATGACAAGTCAGACCCAACAAGTTACCAATGTGCGACAGTTAAGATGAGCCCCGAGTGTATTCTGGCGTGTTGGATGCCTCAAGGGAAGTTCTACACCTGACCCTGTATGACAAGTCAGAGCTGAAGTTAGTTCAAGTGTACTGAAGATGCCGGACAGAACTGCCTTCAGGCTACATCCTTAAACACATTTTGTGCCTACACTTGGTTTCATTTTAAGATGCTTCATCATAGTTATGAGAGTCTTCCCAAATCTCAACAATTCAGAAATGTGAAATACTTCCCATCACAGCATGGCGGCTAAGGGGCAGTCAACCTACAGTCACATGGATAGGACATTCCAAAAGGAACAAATTATAAGGAGAACTAAGCTATGGTTGCCAGGACTTAGGATGGGAGGGAGCCTGTGTCACTATAAACAAGGCAGCATTAGGGCTAATGGGGCTGTTCTGACTTTTGTTTGTGTTTGCACATAATCTATGCAAGTTAAAAGTTAAAACCAAACGGGATTATTTTTTTTTAATGGCTATAGATTAAAAAGAAAAATCAGTAATTTTTTCTAGATTTATTTAGATTAAAAATAAGAAATGTGTTCTGGCATGGTGCTCACTTTTGTAATTTCAGCATCCAGAAAGACAAGGCACCATGATTGGATGTTTGAGGCCAGCATGGTTATATAGTAAATGCCTATCTCTGGCTATGTGTGGAATTATATGCTTTTCTAATATGTGCCCCATTTCCTCAATACCATTTATTACTGTGATTGTACGTTCTTTTTGGCTTTTTTGTTTGTTTGTTTGTTTGTTTGGAGATAGAGTTTCACTGACCATCCTGGAGCTCACTCTGTGAACCAGGCTGGCCTTGAACTCAAAGATTAGCCTGCCTCTTCCTCCCTGAGTGCTGGGATTAAACTCGGGCACCACCATTGCCTGGTGAATGTGACTGTGTATTTTCCACTTTTCTTCTGTCCTCTATTTAAGGGCCTGGTTGGCTTTGAACTTTATCTTAGGGGAGAAGTGTAGCAGAGTAAACATGATGAATAGTGTTTTCCTGCTTCCAGAAGCCAGGCTCGAAACTGCAAGCAGATCTGAAGCAAAGACAAAATATTTAACTGCACATGTAAAGGGAGTTGGATTCCCCAATCCTAGACAGAGAGTTCTCCCTCAGATAAGGGCAACACTGCGCTGAGAGTATAGCTCTGTAGGAGAGCATTGTGTACCGTGTAGGAGAGCATTGTGTACCGTGT
>JADRCH010000005.1:28627107-28663062 GCA_019843965.1 Rhynchomys soricoides | reverse complement strand
TACCGTGTAGGAGAGCATTGTGTACCGTGTAGGAGAGCATTGTGTACTGTGTAGTAGAGCATTGTGTACCATGTCCTGGGCACTGGATTTGAACCCCGGTACCATTAAAAACTGAGGTTGATGAGAGCATAAAGGCCTACTGGACTAAACAATAGGTCCCAGGGCTCAGCTTCTTAGTGGAGCTAGTGTGTTGGAGGGGCCTGTCAGAGTGATGTGTCAGCCAATGGGACCCCCTGCAACCCACCCTCACCATGCTCCCATGAACTTCCCGGAAAGTAAATCCTCATCAGATCTGGAAGGACAAAGACATGTATCAAGAGGGTCGACTCTCCCCTCTAGTCTTATATATTTTGGTATTGTGAAAATTCTATAATCAACCAAAAGAGACAGAGGTTCAATTTTCCTCTAGTCTAGTTAGATGATAAACATGAGACGTTACAGGGCTGGTTTAATAATTCATGGGTACTGTGCTTGCCTAGCATACTGAGGGCCCAGGTTAAATTCCATACTGGAAAAAAAAAGGATTAAATTATAGATAATATAATTGTTATTATTTTTAAAAATCTTGATTGTAACAAAGCATTCATACTTTATATAATGAACATTCCACTCTTTTCCTTGGATGCACTTTTATACTGCAAAGAAGAAGAAAATGAGAGCGGTTCACTTACTGGGTTGTTTGTACCTACAGCACATACCCCAGCACCTAAGCTCCGTAGGGTCTCAGCCAACAGTTGCTAAAAGGATGCTTTGATGATACCACCCTCTTTATTATCCCATGGACAAGTCAACTCTGGGTAACAGTGTACTGTGACTTTTCAAAGCTCTACGAGAAGTGAGAATTTGGACAGTTCACTTGATACCCTGTTCCAGGGGCTTTTAAAGCCTTCCAGTGTGCATCAGAACCTTCCATTTAAAGCAGAAGTTTTGGGGCTCTATGGCTAAGCTAACATATACCGACAGTTAACCTTTGAGTGAGGTTGGAGTACAGTGAGAGTTTTGTATCTCTTCAGAGTGTATTAACTGTATGCTTCTTCCTTGGCTGTAGTTATAGGTTGTTTTGTGCTCATGTGCTTTTGGATTTGTAGACTTGTGGTTGCTTGGAAATTTCTCTCAGATCAGAGGTGATGAGTAGCCTTGGCCATTAGACTTTTGGAAAACACGGTGGAAAGGGACAAGACACTCGAATCCACTATAGTTTTAGTCAAGATTGGATAGGCCATATTTTGGATGATATAATGTCACACTGCCAGGCTCTGACTTTTTTTTTCTGGGGACTGAGATTAGGAGGGCAAAGAGAGATTATTACAATGAATGAGGTCTCCCTTGCAGAGAATGACTAAGCTTCTTGTATCTCAGTTAGGAAAGAAAGCAGTCCTAGGGCAGCAAGGAAGGCATGGCCATGGCAGGCTCTCCTTGCTCTGGGGCCAAGGTCCTGGGCATGCTGGAGAGGGCCAATCAACCCTCAGGCATGGAGCACCTGGAAGTGGTCAGAGAAGGGCCTTGGACTGAGTATCTCAGTACATAGTGTTCCCCCTGGTCCCACATACTTGGATCGTGCTCTCTGTCTGTTAAATATCCCTCTGCCCTTTATGATATCTTGGAGGAGTGATTCTCAACCTACCTGATGCTGCATCTTTTTAATATAGTTCTTCGTGCTGAGGTGACCCCCAACCATAAAATTACTTTTGTTATTACCTCATAACTGTTTTGCTACTGTTATAGGTTATAATGTACGTATCTGATATATAGGATATCTGATGTGTAACCTCAAAGGGGTTGTGACCCACAGGTTGAGAACTGCCACCTTAGAAGGGCAATGTCTCATCAATGCAGTGACACATCACACTGCATCTGAATATGACAAGCAGAGTTTGTTCCATTCTACTTAAGAGAGTTCTCCAGACAATATTTTAAACATGATACTACAGCAGATTATTCTTTCCATTTAGAAGAAAAATTGTCAATAAACTCAGTCAATAAAGGGTTGAACACTGATCTAGTCAGGCTTAAAACATGCAACAATTCATTCTGAAGGTTTGTGAAATAAATCCTGCCTTACATTTCCTGAGATAAATTGGTTTTGTTCCTCTGTCCATCACAGAAGTGGTGTGGAGAAATGAGAGGAACAGACTGACAACCTCTGATTCACATACTGAGAGCCTCTGGGGCAAATCTGTGACACCAGTTCTGAACTGTCTGAGCTCCCGTGATTTAAAGCAACTGGCATTGGGCAGTGTGGTGGTCTCTGGGCGGTGAGGGATGATGATGGGTGGAAGGGGTCAGGGTTGCTCCCAGCTCTCAGTAGCTAAGAGTTGATTTGTGAAGCCTATAAACATCCCTGGAGAATTCCCAGAAATGTACAGGGAGGAGAATCTGATAAAAGGCTCTCTTCCCTGAAGAGAAACGAGTTGTTTATTGAAGTGAGTTATGACTTCATAGACTGATGACATTTGGGGCATTTAAAACATGTGGGCTGCTTCTGTGGTATTTGTGAAACGGCATTAATCTTCGGTGAGTCCTATCAGATTTAAAATACCATATATTATGTGACTTAGCTTTCCCCTGCATTTATTTATTATGTGTGGGTATGTTCATGCATGCTTATGTACCATGGCACTTGGATGGAGATCAGAGAATAACTTTGTGGGACTCTGTTCCTTCCTTCCATTATATAGGATAAAGCTAAGTTTATCTGATTTGGTGACAAGTGCCTTTATCTTCTGGGCCATCCTGCTGGCCATTTTAAAAATAGGGTGTTTTTGAGACAGAGGCCCATGCTACAGCCCATGCTGGCCTGCAGCTGGTGAGCGTCCTACTTCCGCCGCCCAAGGCTATGGTTTCAGGGTGTACCGCCATTGCCTACTTTCTGATGTGCCATGATATTCAGAAGATGAGTGCTCCACATTTTCCCCCTCTCTGCTTCTTCCCCTACCCATCTCCTATTTCTCCTTTTGCCATAAAGTTTTTTTTTTTTTTTTGAAAATCTTTCACTAGAAAAGAAAAAGAAGAGGAAAAGAAGGAAAGAGGTCAGGAGATGCCTTAAGCTTGTGATGATTTTTGAGCAGGTCAACTATTAACAGAAATGTGTGGTTTCGTGGGAAAGACAGAGTCTCATGTTTGACATGACACGGCAAGATGGAGAACACAGGAATGGCTTAGCCAGTGGCTTGGAGCCTCCTGGAAACTAGACTTGCCTTCCCACCCCGCCTAAGCGACTGTATTGGTTTTCCTCTCTGGGCTTGCTTTCTTCCCTGAGGCCCAGGATAACGGTTGTGATTCTGCAAAATGGAGAGGATCTGCTCTGGGCCGGTTCGAGCAACCTTTGACTAGGCAAACTGCCTTTCTTCTCCTGTGCTAAAAGATGTTCGTTTCTCTTTATGGATCTCTCATGTCTCCACTCATCTTACTGCCACCCCCACCCCCGTTCTTGTCTCATCTTACTGACAGCCTCCTTTCTTACCTTCTCATGATCAGCACTTGCTCTTAGGAAAAAGTAGACTTCAACTTTAATTAGAATCATCAGGTTAACCAATTCCAGCTTCTGAGACCTATGTGGAGTATAAATCACTTCTCCCCCCCCACACACACACAATGCACATGCACAACCCACATGCACACACACACACACACAAATATACACACATACACACACATGCACGCACAACCCACATGCACACACCCACACACACCCACACATACACACAAATATACACACATACACACACATGCACACACATACACACACACGCACACATACCACACATACACACACGCACACACATGCACACCCACACCCACACATACACACATGCGCACACACATCCCCACCCACATACACGTACACACACACACATACACACACGTACACACACACATTCACACACTAAAAGAATTCAAGCTATGGGGGGGAGGTGCTCTTGGGGGATGTCAAAGATTATGATACTCTTACTTCTCACTTTAGTAGAAAATGCTAAATACATCCTCAGAAAGTTTGTAATTCTTACATGTATTTTCAGTAGTTTTGCTTATTGTGTTTTTTTCTTTTCTTACATTTCTGTGGACTCAGTGCCTAAAGTAAACAAAAGTTACTAAACAAGTCATAGTAGGTGATGAGCACTATAGTCACAGGATGCTAATGCAATCTTTCACTGGGTCACAAACATGCCCCGTGACAAATCATTTTACCTTTCCAGACCCAGATTTCTTTTCCAGCCATCATCAATGACTGAAAAGAAAATCCTCATTAGTAAGGTCCATGATTTTGAATTAAAATACCTCTTACACTCTGGATAAGAAATTGTGGCCATTACAATATAACTCAGGAGAGAAGAAAATACGAACTTCATTAAGAACCAGAGCCTACATAGCTCAACAGAAAGCCTTCTGAGAACACTGCCTGTGTTGAGTGAAAAGTGGAAAATCTGACAGTGCTGTAGTCACCTCTCTCCATAACAATGATTTTTCCTCCTCTTACTAAAATAGAGCAAGGCTTGTGTCACAGGCACATGTATTACCAGCAATAAGGATATAGTCGGAAAGGATAGTGCCTTCGACATCTTTATTTTAAGATTAACATTAGGAGGAGATGACTGGTAGTTCCCAGCACTTCCTGAGTTGCCATGGATACCTGTCATCCACATCCAGAGCCTGCAGGTTACACTCCGGGACCTTTGCCAGATCGTTGATAATGTCACCGAAACCAGAAGCTGCTGCGATGTGGACACATGTCTTCCCACTCTCATCGTCGTAGTTGATAATGGATGGTCCCTGCCGATGGCTCAGAATGATGGAGCACAGAATTCTATTTCCACTCTGCAGAAAGAGTCAGAGAAAACCCATCATGAATAACCCTATGCAGGTTCCTGTCTACATGGTGAGAAAGAGAGATGGGGAAGAGAGAAAGAGAGAGAGAGGAAGAAGGAGGAGGAGGAGAAGAAGATGACAGAGGATAGCTGAAGGAAAAAATAGAAACAAAGAAGAAAAAAACAGATTGGTCACATGAAAATTTCTCTCCTCAGAGGATGAGGACTAAGAGACCCATCTGCCTAATATATACCAGCTTGTCAAGTACTTGTAGGCATGGCCAACCCTTTGACCATCCAACATGGCAACTGTGTCTAAAGTTCACACTTTAGAACTACATAAATTACCCCCCCCCAAAATTGTCAAAAAGCCTTGTAATGTTTTAATGTTTTAAATTTACAGTTTTGTGATGGCAGATACAGGCTTGGAAGGATGAAGAGTGTAAAAGGAATGAGCTTCATGATCATGTGGTTTGATCTGTGGAGAATTTGACTATGATCCTTCTCCCTTCCTTCCCCTCTCTCCTGGCTTCTCAGAAGTTCAGATAACAACTTAGCTTGGCTTTAGTGCGATGGAGCATAAATGTGGTGAACCATTTTGATTTTTTTGTGTGTTCTCTTGGGGCCAGTACAGAAATCTAATCACAAGCAATGGGCCTCCTACGATTTGTACTTAATTTCTTTGACAAATTTCCATTTATCTCAATTCTCTGCCAGGAGTTTTGTCTCCAGCTGGGGCAAATGTCTTTCACGCCTAGAGAACTGATGATAGACTTGACCACAAACATCAGCTGACCTCAGAGCTAGCCTGACAGGTGGGTCACCTAGACAACAAATTGCTTGTTAGATCTGCTCGCTTGACTTCCTCATTTCTGCGGACATGGTGGCTACGAGGACATTTGTACACTTAAATTCAATAGTAACACAACAATAAGAGCAATGGTACAGGGATTCAGAAAACCAGCTTGTTCCTCAGCCTGGCACGCACCTTGCTTAAGAGACTTCTACCACACTTCCAGATCCTCTCGGGTCCCCAGGATCTATCCTGCCACAGGGCACATGCTGAGCTTTCCCCTCTCATAGGATAGGGAAAGGCCCTGCCAGAGCAGAGGGCACCAGCACAGGCTGGGCAGGAGTAGGCTCCTGACACAGGAGTTTGGGGGTTAGAATTGTGTGTGTGCAGGCTTCATTGCCTAACCTGACTTGTCTTACAAAACTTGCAAATTTCAAGGTGGTGACCACAGAACATCATTTCTCCAGCACCCTCCTGGACCTTGGTCACATAGCTGGGAAGTAGACTCTGTCTACAAAGTGCATGGGTCTCTTCCTCTCAGATCCCCCCTTCCCACTTCCTTTCCTTCTCTGCATCTGCCTTCGTTCCACAGGACTTGGCTATAACTTGGTCTGTGTCTGCCCGGCACATGAAGCCAGTCTCTTCGATCACATAGGGGCTTTTATCAATTTTTCTAGAGTCTTTCACATGGCATATATTTTGAGGGGTCTGGGACACAGTTGAAAGCACTAGCTCCCAGAAAAGGAAAACAGGCAAAAGTGCCAGCCCAGTGGGTGAATTTGTTTACAGTTTCCTGGAAGAGAAAAGGAATTCCAGTTGCCAAGGTGATTCAAAGGGCAAACACTCCAGTTCAGCTTCCCCTCTTTGTATTGAAGGGAGCTGCCACTGCAGAAATATAAACAGATGGTAGACTTATCCTGAATGTGTGTAGCACCGTGCCATGCACTAGAGTCCCAGACTGTATAACAAGGAAAAAGGGAGCTGAGCACTGAAGTTAACTGTTTCCTGACTGTGGATGCAGCGTGATCAACTGCCTCCAGCTCCTGTCGCCACGCTTCCTCCCATGATGTACTGCATCCCCTCAAACTTAAAGCCAAAAGTAACCTTTTCATCCTTCAGTTGCCTTTGTCATAGCAACAAGGATAATAATTAGATGGGGAATAAGTTGCATGGTGCCTTCCTTTTACAGGAAATTCTATTCTTCCTGCCTTGAATGAGTAGATATAAACACCACACCACTCCTCCTGTGCTAGTGAGTGTACAAATGGAAGCCAACAGTGTAGTGTCTGTGCTAACATCTCCTCAGTCACGTCTCCTTAAAGGCCTGTGTGCTTATGACGTTCTAAAGCTGTGGCCAGACAAATTAGACTGGATCGGAGATAGTGAGTCTGCAGAGGAAGTGTTTGAGAACTGGCTCCAAGGTGACCAGTGGGAGAAAAGAGCCCAATATCTCTGAACCATTAGAATCTGAACTGTTCTCAGTTAGCTTTTTGGGGGTCAGAGTCCTAACTATTGTAGTAAGATAGTAGAGTGGAGAGAAATTACCGTGCCTCGGAAGAGCTGTAATGACATTTGTGTGGTATGGGATTGTCTAGGTCGCATATTTGAAAAGACAGATGCAACCCAAAACCTGAAAACTAAGTAGCAATTATAACAAGTTTTCAGGATGTAAGACATATTTTATACAAAAGACAAAATTATTTTTCTATATGTTGGCAATGAACAAATAGAATTTGAAATTAGAAACTACTGTTTTGTATGTGGTTTGTCTTTTATAAAACTCATTCTGAAATTCAGCTTCCACTATAACATCGTCTGTGTGTGACTCTGTGTATGTGTGCTTGGGGGTAGGTAGGGGAAAGCAGGGAGGAGAGAGAGTGTAAGAGCTGGAGAGTATGAGAGAGAGAGAGAGAGAGAGAGAGAGAGAGAGAGAGAGAGAGAGAGAATATGCCTGTCTATGTGTACTGGTACACATTCATGTGTGTGTGCATGTGAGGTCCAGAGGTTGATGTTGACTGTCTTTCCCTGTCACTCTCTACCATATTTTCTGGGACAGGGTATCTCATTGAACATGGAGCAGTGAGTTCCAGGGATCCTCATGTCTCTGCATCCCAACACTAGGATTACAGGGATACCTTTATGCCTGCCATTTTATGTGGGTGTTGAGGATTCCAACTCAGGTTCTCAGGCTTGCATGCAATCATTTTGCCATCTCCCTGGTCCTCTATCCACAGTGTAATAGTGCTGAGCAGTGGACCATTTAAGAGGCAGTTAGATCAGGGTAGTGGGGAGGAGGTGTGCAATCTTAGGAGGTAATTACTTAGGAGGGTAACCAGAGAAGTGTACCCTGGTTACTTTGAGAGCGGGTTGTTATAAAGTGGATCCGTTTTCCTGTCTCCTCTGACTTTGTATGCTCTCACACACGTGGTGTTTTCTTCCTGGAGCAGTATGAGGCTCTTGCCATGAGGCTCAGCAGTATGAGCATATCCTGGCATCCTACTCTTGAACTTCCATACTATGATCTAAAGAAACAGCTTTTCCTTTGAAATAACCAAGTCTCAGTGCTTCTGTTATAGGAAAATAAACCAGACTAAGATAAAAACACAATGTCAGCTTAGAAACATGGCTTAGCAGTTATGTACACTGATTGCTCTTTCAGAGGCCCTGGGTTTAATTCCCTGCACCCTCACTGTCGCTCAAAACTGTTATAACTAACTCTAGTTTCAGGGAATCCATTCCTCTTCTTAACTCCACAGACAGCAGGCATGAACACAATGCACACACATACATGAAGGCAAAAAACTGATATACATTTTTGAAAAATGCCATGTAGGTTAGCATCCTCAGCAGGAAATTCTTTAAACAAAGAAAGTTATTCCATGATCTTGTTTGGGAAAAACTGTTGACAAGATGCCTTTATCTCTCAACTTGATCTTCAGACTCAATAAATTTTCAATAAATATTGATCAACTGACCCTGAAGATTATATGAAGAAGCAACATATCAAGAAAAGACAACCTGATATTGAGAAAGAACAGTAAAGTTGAAGGACCATTATTATCCCACTTTAAGACTTACTATTGTCCACAGTTGTCAAGACAATATGGTATTGGCAAAGGAACAGAAAAATAGGCTTGAGATAAGAGCAGACACCCTGGAAATAGACTCATATACATTGTGTGAGTTTTTGTTCTTGTGACAAATACTTCAGAGAAGAAACTTGGAGGAAAAAGTTATTTGGCCTCACGTTTTCATAGGTTTTAGTCTATTTCACTACCCTTTGTGTTTGGCTGGAGAAGAAAGACAAGGCAGAGACACACAATGAGCTAGTGTTATCACAGGGAGCATGGCCCTGCAGATCTGGGATAACACCTTATAAGATTATCACAGACAGCAAGTATGGTGGTTTGAACAGGAATGGCCCCCATAGACTCAAGTGTTTGAGTGCTTGACCCATAGGGAGTGGCACTGTTAGGAGGTGTGGCCTTGCCACAGGAAGTGTGTCACTGTGGGGTGGGCTTTGAGGTCTCAAAAGCTCAATTCAGTCTCCCCTTGCTACCTGAGGATCAAGATCTACATCTTGAGGACTCTCAGTACTATCCCAGCACCAGGCCTGCCTGCTTCCCGCCATGATGATAATGGACTGAACCTCTGAACCTGTAAGCCAGCCCCCATTAAATGTTGTCCCTTATAAGAGTTGCAGTGGTCATGCTCTCTCTTCACAGCAATAAAACCCTAATGAAGACGGCAAGTAGCATACTTCTGCTAGCCCAGCTATAGCCACATAGTGGCATCCTCTAGACAGATGGGAGAATAGGAAAGAGGCAGTGGCCATTACAGCATATGAAGTTAGTTTGTGGGCCTGATGCGTCAAATCTTTACTGCTTTGGTTATTTGGGTCAAATATAAAGGCTTAATCATTTCCAAGCATTGTAGTTTCAAATATGGTCTCATTGTACAGCCCAAGAGAAAAGCAGGATGCTGAGCAAAGGAATAGAGGACAATGGGAGGCAGACTCATTCATGTGGAAACTCTTTTAAAAGAGGGCAGTGCTGGGCCTGTGCAACAAGGCACAAGACTACAGAGTACCAATGTAGCAAGAATTTCTACCGTTGCTCCTTGTCTTTGCAGTATAAAGGGCAGAATACACACCTTGGGAATTTACTATCAATACTAACCATGTGGAAGGGAGAGGAATCACAAGTCCTCCAGAGCCAGGATTCTTTACATGTTGATATAGTTACCCACTGTCAGTGAGTAAATTGAAGAAAGCTGTAGACTCTTCCCTCAGAAAAATGAGTGTAAGCACATACCACCTGCACATAGAATATTGGGCACCACTGTGGGGTACTAAAAGAAACCTTTTTGTTATTCATTTTACTTCCAGTGACATATTTATAGATGCTCCAGTTTAAAAAAAAATATTGATCAATGGAGCAAATACATGAGGCACTTCCTGTGTACAATTGTGGCCAAAATTCACATGCTGAAGATAAAAGTAGATAAGATATTGGTATCCATTCACATGAGTTCTTCTATGACAGTAATTCTTAATCCTAGCAGCACATTTAAATTTTGTGGGAGAAGGAAGGAGCTCTAAAAATATTCATGTCTGGGCTCCACCTTAGAACAGCTGAAGGAGAATCTAAGAGTCGCACCTAAGCATCTGTATCACTTAAAAGCTCTCTAGGTGAGCCTAATAGGTATGGCAGGTTGGGAATGCTATCATTTGCATCATGATCATTGACAGCAGAGATTGTCAGCCTTCCTAATGCTGCAACCCTTCAATACACCTCCTCATCCTGTAGTGAACACCAACCATGAAATTATTTTCATTGCTGCTTCATAACTGATACGAACAGGTTTTGTAATGTCAATATCTGTATTTTCTATTGGTCTTAGGCAACCCCCATGAAAGGGTTGTTCTCACCAGCTGCAGCTTGAGAACTGCTGATTTAGAGAGTAGACTCCTCAAATACGACAATCAAGTCTCTGTAAAAGTTAGAGATTATAACAAAATAAGCCACACAGATATGGGTGGCTCTCTCCTTAGATAAAGTCTGGGCTGTCATGAGAACTGAGTGTGTTCTCTGGCTTTAGCCAAACTGCCACCTAGAGGATAGGAGCAGAGGCTTCATCTCCAGAGGGCTAGACTCAAAAGGTCTCAGATGGAGTTCAAGATTCTGCCATTAGGCAAGGCCTACTGTTGGGTTCATTCCATTGCAAGGGCGAATTTAGGTGCTAACCTATGGCTGGTGTAAATGTAAATGTCACTTTTTATTTCCTCAGATGAACTGGAGATATGAGAGCCATTCCCAGACTTTATGGATATATGGCAGAGCCCAGAGCATTTCTAACTATCCCTAGGCCTAGGCCTGGAAGCTTCTAGCCTCTGTACAATCTAATCTTCTGCAAACTCAGACCTTGAAGGCTTCAGCTTCCAGCCTCTGTCTGCTCACCTAGACCTAGAATGTTTCAGCTTCTGAGACTTACTGCTGAATAACCACTCTTTCTAGTTCCTTCTGAACTCTGGTTGGCTGGTTCAACCCAGCTGTTCTGGCTCAACCTCCTCTCCAAGATGACTGACTCAAATTGGCTTCTCTTGTCTTCTGACTGAACTGCTCTGCTTGGAAAGACTGCCTGTGAACTCCATGAACTGATCTGTTCTACAATGAACTCAACTTAGCAGACTGAACTCTCCCCTCCCCACTGCTCTTTAAGTAGCCTCTCTTTTCCCTTCTCATGAGAGTTGGGCATATCCTATCTCTGACTCATTCTGTCAAATCTTTCTCTGATTTGTCACTTTGTCTGCCCCTCAATTAGACATCATTGTTTGGGATTGAAGGTGTGTATCTCAGCCAGAAGGCTTAAAGGTGTATGGATCCTATCTTTGGATGTGATCCCTTGCCAGAGCAGCCATATTGCTGGGTTAAAGTTCCTTTACAGGCTGGGTAGAGGAAGGGGGGCACATAATGCATATCTATCAGAATTTCCCAGGAGGAGATTTTCCAAAGGGCACATACCCCAGAGGCAGGAATCAGAGTGCAAGTGGATCGAGAGAAATATGTAGAAAATGCTTAATTCTCAGATACTATTTTCACCTACGCTCAGAGCCAACACGCACAGGGAATTGCTTGGGTGCTGAACCAGATTCCTTGGGAGCAACAGTGACCCCTAACTAGCCAGAGGCAATTTCTAAGTGTCCCAAACAGAGCTGGCAGAGCGGGGGCAGGGCATATGCTTAGATAATGAAAGTATGTAGGTGCACACCAGGGCAGGTGGGCATGACAAAAACAAGCCCTGCTCACTTTGTAATGTTGCCCAGGGCTGGATCCAGTGCTCTGTGACTAGAGCCAAGTTTAGAGGCACAAAACCAGATCACAGTTTCCAAATCGCTTGTTTTTCCCTTACCTCAGGCACATGTGCGAGTCCTGAAACTCGCAGCTGCTACCCTGCCAACATGAAAACACCAAGTGAAACTATATCTGGGTAGCAGAGATGACTCACAAGGCTGGCAGGGTTCTGAGAGGCTACCCTGACTGGCAAATGTAGGCATCAGAAGCCAAGGTTGCTGAAGGAAGCACCCAACAGCTCTTTGAGGGTTTGAATAGGTCTAACTCTGCTCATTCGTTAGCCATCCCTTGGCAATAGAACAGACTTCAGAGCCATCAGCTGCTTTCACGCGCTCATCTCAGTCTGTTTGACTTTCTTTGGACTGTAGAGCTCATAGGCCTAGGCTGCTATTTGTGGCCATGAGGACTGAGGTGGCTCAACTCCTGTGACAGTGGCACAGGAGTGTGACTCATTGTTTTCCGCTGTTCTGTACAAAAGTCAGGATCATCTGCAGTGGTTGGCTATGAAGGGCTGGGATGGAAGTAAGTCGGTGAGCTCTGGTCCAAACACTGAAGAAATTTGCATGGTAATCTTCTGAGGGTTTCTGAAAGTTGATAGTAAGCATTGAATGGTAAGGGAGAACATTTGCATGTTTGTGAGTGTGTGTGTGTGTGACTTGCTATTGTCTTCTGGACATAAGAGGAGGGTAAAGGAGCAGGGACAGCCCTCCTTGATCTAGCATATTAATTTCAGATAAATACCAGGACGAGCGTGTGGGATAGTTCCCATTTTCGTGGTTGACCTGTGCAGGAATTAGTTAACATGGCTTTACATCATTTAAAGCTGAGACAAGCTCACAGCCTGCTTTCTCACCTGGACAGCCCAGTGGAGAGCTGTTTTAAAGTCCTTGTCCACAAGGGTGGGGTCTGCCCCCTTCTTCAACAGCATTTGGGTGTGTTGAGGCCGGTTGTGGAAAGCTGCCCAATGGAGTGGTGTCATCCCCTGAAATAGAATGATCAGAAGGGACAGACATGAACACAGGCTCCCAAGAGAAAACCAGATACATTCTTCAGAAAACACACCCATTGCTGTTTCTTTGTACTTCATTCATTCATTTAAAAGGTCTGTTCAAGGGATAATTGATGATTAACTTTCTGCCAAGTTAATAGGTGTTGAAGATATGAAAGTGAGTGTAAGAATCAGGATGCCTGCCCTCATGGCGGTTGGGCTGTGGTTAAAGGAAGACAGACAATAAATGCACATGGAAAAGTCAGGGGATTTCTCTGATTAGCAGTGGTCACACAGAGCATAACCAAGGGAGCATGGTCTGTTCTAAAACAGGCTTCTGTGAGACAGATTGAAGGAAGAGGGATGCCAGCACCAAGCCACATAGCTGAGGATATGCACAAGGAGATAGCAATCATGGAAGAATACAAACCCCCAGTGAGTCCTGCACACTGTGCGACTGCTGAGGTCCCAGTGCCTAGAACAAAGACTGAATGGATAGCTATGGGATGAATGAATGAATGAATGAATGAACCAGAGAAGAGAAGAGATGAAATCCTGGAAGGCTGGTAGGAATACCAGTCCTGCATTAATCATTTGGATTTTATTTCCCATCACTGGAAACACAGTGGTGGATTTCAAGTGGTTGTTGGAATGATCTGATTCACACTGTTGTAAGCAAATCCTTCCGTGGCAGCTGGGAGAATGGAGCTAGCTGAGTCTATCTGATGCAGCTCAGCCTGAGAACTGAAGGTCATGTGGTTAAGGGATGGCCTAATGGTAAGTGATTTTATGCTGGGCAAGGGTAGCCTCAAGAAACAGTGGAATTTGGAAGAATGACAGGAGAGATGGCCTCTCCGTGATCACTCCTTTCACCCACGTGAAAACATTCAATGTGAACTGAGTTTAGGGTTCCCGGAAAAAGGCCAAGGCACGAAGAAGCTATGAAGTTTCTCTTTTACAGTTATTCCTGCAGACAGCATGAAGGCAGGTAAGATGACTGCTGTGCTGCACAGGATGAGCTGAGTACAGGTGACAATCCTTGATCTAGTCACCCCAGAGTATTTATTGATCCAGAAATTCACATAAGTTCTTATAGCTGTTACCTTACTTTATCTTCCAAACTGCCTTCTGGTTTAAAGGCTGTGGGAAATCCCTCCCCATGTTCCCAAGATATTTCTTCTTCTCCCAGGACACACAGTCAGACCACGTTCTAAGCTTTCTACACCTGGGTCTGCTGTGCAACTGAGTTCTAACCATTGGAAGATGGACAGGAGGCACAAAGACTCCCTTGAGGCCTGGTCCAGAGAGCATACCTTTCTCCACACCTCTTTTCTCATCTCACTGAGTGTGGAGGAGGACAGGGCTGTAGACGAGGATGGGACCACACCACGGCAAAGCCTGAGACCCTAACTGAAGAGAGATCATCAGAGAACAGATCCACCTCACCAAACAGCATTATCACCACCATGGGAACCAAAGTGTATTTTTGTGCCAAACCATTGATATTTTGTGTCACCAGAGTAGCTAGTGAACCCTGATCTCACCATTGTCCTCTAGAAGAAGAAATAGCCCCAGTGAAGGGCTCGAGTCAAGTGAGAGCAAAACTGAGCCCAGAGTGTAAGGATTATGGGGTGCTAGGATTAGGGTGCTAAATCTCCTCAACCAGTTTCATATTTTAAATCTGTAATTTACGGTCCGTTTGCAGGTTTCAAGTTTCAAGTGTCCTCTAATACTGAGTTTCTAGAGCCGGTCTTGGGGCTGTTTAACAAATTGATTCCATATGGGAAGGAATATTGACCTAAAGATGTTGGGGCTACTTGATACAACTGCTGCATTTTCTCTTGGAATGCGGAGTCACTCCACGAATTTCTATGGATCTTCTTCATTTTCATTTGGGCCACTGAGATTAAAATTCCAAGCACAAGGGAACTGGATTATTTTTATTTTATTTCACATTGATTACTCCTTCTCTGGTGAAATTCTGTGTCAATCACTGGCTTCACGATAGCTGAGCTTTTGTCTGCCTGTCTTAATCCCCAAAGCTCTGAGCAGTGTTGGGAGCATTGCAGGTGCTAAGAGAATACTACTTAATTAAGTCAGTGAATGACTTCTAACTGTTCTTGACTACACTTATTAAGTCAGTGAATGGCTTCTAACTGTTCTTGACTACATTTCTTGATTTTTGTACAATTTGACTTTGCCTTGTATTAATTTGTACTTTTGTGTGTGTGGTATATGTTCACGCATGTGCTCATGTGTGCATGTGGGTGGAAATGGGTGAGTATATGTGACTGTAGAAGCTGGATGTACTGGCTGGTTTTGTGTGTCAGCTTGACACAAGCTGGAGTTATCACGGAGAAAGGAGCTTCAGGTGAGGAAATGCCTCCATGAGATCCAGCTGTAAGGCATTTTCTCAGTTAGTGATCAAGGGGGGAGGGCCCAGCCCATTGTGGGTGGTATGAGCCCTGGGCTGGTAGTCTTGGGTTCTATAAGAAAGCAGGCTGAGCAAGCCAGAGGAAGCAAGTCAGTTAGAAACATCCCTCCATGGCCTCTGCATCAGCTCCTGCTTCTGGACCTGCTTGAGTTCCAGTCCTGATTTCCTTTGGTGATGAACAGCAACGTGGAAGTGTAAACTCAATAAACCCTTTCCTCTACATCTTGCTTCTTGGTCATGATGTTTGTGCAGGAATAGAAACCCTGGCTAAGACACCAGAGGTTGATGTCCAGTGTCTTTCTGGGTTGTTCTCTACCTAATTTTTGAAGCAATTGAAGTTAGAGCTCACTGAATTGCCTGAGCTTGCTGGTAGGTGAGCACCAGGGACCCACTGGTCTCTGCTTCTGTAATGCTAGTATTACAGGTTCACATAGTGCCTGGCTTTTTATGTGGTCCCAAACTTAGGGCCTTAAGACTGAGCAGAAGGATTTTGATGGCTGAGCCACTTTCCCAGTCCCAGCTTTGCATTTTTATATACACATAAGAAAAGAAGATATAGAATGAATTCTCCATACAAAATGAACCTGTTTAATGATTGCTGTTACCAACTTATCAATCTACCCTTCAGAACTTTTTGGTGCGTGTTTCCAAAAGATCTCATTCTTGGAACCACTATTAACCTGGGAGATGGCTCAGTGCATGAAGTGCTTGACTCAAAAGCATGAGAACCTGAGTTGGGATCCCCAGCAGCCATGATAAAAAGAGCCACGCCTAGCAGCATGCATCTGTAACACCAACATTGAAGAGATGGATGGAGGAGGATCCCGGGGCTTGCTGGTCAGTTAGTCTAGCTGAATTGGTGAACCCCAGGTTCACAGAGATACTCTATCTCAAAAACTAGGGTGGGGCATAATTGAGAAAGACATCCAATACTGACCTCTAGCCTACACATATGCACATATACACAAAAGCATGAGTGTACACACATGACACACACAAAAGGAAATGTGCAATAGATAGCCATGTCTATATAGAACTGTGACTTAAGTGGTGGGAATTCTCTGTGAAACCGTGGTTATAAATTAAACTGTGGTAACGAAAGCTAGCAATTGTGTCCTACTTGGACTTGCTACATTGTATTCTTTTAAAACAATTAAACATCCAAGGGCAACAACTGCCTGTGTTGGTAAGGGAGTAGGACAATAAGAATGCTACTATGTTTTTAAAACATTTATTAGTTTCTTTTGTATGTGTGTTTGTGCCGGAGCACACGTGGAAGTCAGAGGACAGCTTGTAGCTTTGGGTTCTCTCTTTCCTGGATAGAACTCAGGCCGCCTGGCTTGCTGGCAAGCACCTTTTCCTGCTTAGCTATCTGGCCAACCCAAACGTTACCTCAGTGCATCTATTTAGCACCAAGAAATCTGTGTGTATCATCTCATTGAATTTTGATAGTGACCCCAAGGATAGGGGTTTTAGAATCATTTTTAAAGTGAGGAAGCTGAAGTAGACAGGTTAGGCAATTTGCCTAAGACACTGGCCGAGTACTCGGTGAGGCTGGAATGGGTTTTAGAATCATTTTTAAAGTGAGGAAGCTGAAGTAGACAGGTTAGGCAATTTGCCTAAGACACTGGCCGAGTACTCAGTGAGGCTGGAATTCAGATCCATGTGTCTGTGGTTCTGGAGAAAAATGATCTTCATTGTATTGGTAGGTTTCTATGCTTGGAAAGGAACTCAGGTGCTGGGCAAGTGTGTGTGTGTGTGTGTGTGTGTGTGTGTGTGTGTGTGTGTGCGCGCGCGTGTGTGTGATCTTAGCTGATTCAAGTCTTGTCACTTTATGCAGTGGTGGTTCTCAGTAGGGTACAGATTGTCTTCTATAGTATTAGCTGTGCTATTTGTCTCTAGGTTTCTTCTAAAAGTATAGCTAGCAACGTTTTAGAAATGTCTCCTTTGCTGTTGTTGTTTTTGAGACAAGGTTTCTCCATGTAGCCCTGGCTATCCTAGAACTCACTCTATAGACCAGGCTTACCTCCAACCTGCCTGTGCCTCCCAAGTGCTGGGATGAAGGGTGTTTGCCACTATTGCCTGGCTAAGGTTAATATTTTAAATGTAATTTTTACCCTGCTTTCGTTGGTTAGAAAGGCAGTTGGGCATTGCCAACCATCTCCAGCAGAGTTCACTCTGAAGGAATAGTAACTAGCCTCTTCTCATTTCCCCTTTTAAACTGAGCTTTGGGATTAAAGGCGTGGACAATTACTCCTGGCTAGAAATAACTCTTTTTGGCCACCAACTATGACTTGCCTTAACTTCCCTGAACACTATTACATTGTAAACATTTGTAAACTTTCAGTTAAGAGGAATTTCCTGTTGCTGTTTTTTGTTTTTTTCGCCCCCAAGCTGAGCTAATGAGAAATAAAAATAAATCCTAGTAGCATTCAAAGCTTTCAAAAGCTCACAGGGAAGCTGGGTAAAACATCCAGGCAGCTGGGCAGCCACAGATGTTGTGCAAGTCATCCTTGAGGAACATTTTGCTACAACTGCTTCCTCCTTGTGTCAGTTTCTGTGGAACCTGCAGGCAGCCCGGCTGTGCTGGTGAAGGTTCTGGGGATCAGATAGAGGCAGGCTTCATTCAGGCTTGGAAGCTGGTCTGTGCTAAGCGGCGGGAGACATCGCAATGAAAACATGAAACGTGAAAACACGGAATCTGCCTCAGGCACTAGGCATGCAGCAGGCGTGCAAGATTTGTTTTCTATAAGTAGTAAATTCCAGCTTATCAAGGATGGGTGTGAGATGGCTACCCTCATCTGCTTTTCCTACCGTCTGTGTTCTCGGCTCCATTGAGGGTTTAGTTAGATCATGGAAACATTCAGGAGGTGAAAACTGAAGAATCATAGACATGGTGTGCAGAAGTCCCCAGATGGCCTTGGTGACAGTGGAATTCCATTTTTATGAAAAATGAACAATCATCAGCTCAAAGACCCGAAGAATAATTCACATTAAGTAAGGAATATAAGCTCTCAAGAATGTGTTTCTTTGACATAGGGTGTGTCTTGAGGTTATGGCAGGACTCAGTGCCGGTTATAGCTGGTGGGGCACAGGAAGACTGTTGTGAAATGACACTCTTGTGCAGATGAGTAACTCTGTGTCCTGTGCCCAGGACATGCCATTTCAACTTCTGCTTAGCTGACAGGTACTAAAAGAATCTCAGACCTCCCTCTCTGACAACCATTGCTAATTTTTTTTTCCTGAACAAGAAATTCAATTCATGTGAAGCAATTTTGCCACCTCTCCTTAACACTGAAGGACACAGAGAGTAATGTTGATGTGACCACACGAAGCACCTGGCTTGTCCTAGGTGTTGCAGAGGACAGGACAATAGCAGGAAGCTGAGAGATTGGCAAAACATCTCTACACCTCGAAGGCTCTAGAACTGCACAGAAGCTCAGCCTCTTCCTCATTGACATTTAAAAACTGAGTGAAAAAAATGAGGACGTGACTGTTCATAGATATGAACTGAGAAGCTTTACTGTATACGAACTGGGCCATGAGAGGATGGGGGGAGAGAAGAGAGAGAGAGCAAGAGAAGGGAGATGGTAGGTAAGAGGTGAGAGCGTGCCAGGAGACCAAACAAGAGGCCAGGAGGCCGGGTTTCCAAGATGGCTGAGGTTGTTCATTGAAGAGAAGCTGGGGGCAGGGAAGGGGAAAACCTGCCCCTGGGAGGCAGAGGTTTAGGGTAGGGGTCGGGCTGAGAGGTGTTGGGAGGAGCCACAGGTACTGAGTGAGAGTTAACCAGCGCCTTCTTTGATATATCAATAGGCACCTCAGTTAGCCATTTGTCCCTGGTTTCTTTGAGATCTAACAAAAATTCACATAACATTAACCCCCAGGCACATGTGGGTATTCCCCACAAAGTTATTGAGTATCCCTCAAGGGGAAAAAAATCAGATTAAAAATGCATTAAAATAAAACGAAACAAAACAAAACAAAAAAAAACAACAACCCAAACTCCTACAGATAAGAAAGATCACTAAATTGATTCCCTATCTTTGCCTTAGAGTTGTCTAATCTAGAAAACCAGCTAACATCACAATAGCTAAAGGTTACAACTCGACTCGAGATAAGTAACTGAGGTTGGGTCTTAGTTCAAGAACCCTCTCTCCTCAGAGTTGCCCAAATGATACAGCCACTAAAAATGTCTTTAGAATGGAGATTTCTGTAATATAAATCAGGCACTACTGCAAGGGAAAAAAAGATCATGAAGTAGAAGCAAATTCTAACAAGAACAAACATTCGAAATAAGTAGAAGCTGGGCATGGTGGTGCATGCCTTTAGTCACAGAATTTGGGAGTCAGAGACAAGCAGATCTCTGGTTTGAAGCCAGTAGAGTCTACACAATGAATTCCAAGACAGTCTGGGCTACATAGAGACACTGTCTTGAAAACAAACAAACAACAAAACAAACAAAAGCAGAGAAACTAAAGCCGTGCTTATTTTTCAACAGAATCAAATAGTCCCATTCTTCTAGACTTGGTGAATCACAAGATCAGGAATAAAACTCTCACAAGACACAGTAGAGACTTAGCAAATACTATATGGGCGGGGTGAGGCTAAGTATTTCATTCAATGCCCAAAATGTTTTGAGGAAATTTTTTCTTTGAATGACAACTCACTGGAGTATCAGTTATACCCATGGATAGAAATAAGGATGTGAGGTTGTGTCAGAGAAATAAGCCTCATCCTCACTGAGCATCTTTCCAATTAGGAACACTGGAAATGACTTACAGTTGTCAACTGTGTTAACTGAGCCTGTTACCTGGCCACCAAATACTTCTGTCTTACCCCAGTGACCACAGCCACCTCACAGTATCACTTACATACACCACTACTTCAGAACTGTAGATGTTGGTCCCCACATCAAATCTTATTTAATGCATCAATAAAAATTTGTATA
The DNA here is from genome assembly GCA_019843965.1 of Rhynchomys soricoides. Lineage (NCBI taxonomy): Eukaryota > Metazoa > Chordata > Mammalia > Rodentia > Muridae > Rhynchomys > Rhynchomys soricoides. Next base: position 28,642,741 of record JADRCH010000005.1, on the reverse strand, counting down.
AGTCAGACCTAGTATTGAGGTCCGGCAATCCCAGGCATTTAGGGAATAGTAAACTCAAGGACAGCTTGCACTAGAAAAGTAAATTCAAGGCTGGCTTTATCAATCTAATGATAGTTTACATAAAAAAAAAAGGAGGTTGGGGATGTAGCTTAAATAGGCTACACTGTAGGTTCTCTGTATGAATATAGGTTCAATACCAAGCACCTCAAAAGAAACAGTTCACTAAGAAAACAAACAAAACCCAGCTTCTACACTACTATTATCAATTTGCTCTTTAAAACATTCTGACAACTGTATTTCAAAACAATTGATTACTTTTGTAATCCTATATTTTTTGTTTTGTGTAATTTCAGATATTCGTCTGAACACAGGTCCACAGGCCTCAACATCAGGTGAAACCTATCCATGCAGCAAAACACGAGTAAGGATTTCCCACTCGAGTCTATAGGATGTTTTTGAAAGATGCTAAGTGATAGAAAATATTATTTTGGGGGAATAGATGCTGGAAATAGCTAATGCCACCTAGAACTGTTTGATTAATAAAATATGTAACTGAGTTAGGTAACAAAACAGAAGGGAAAGGGACTTTAGTGTAAAAATAACATGAATTGTGTGACTTTTTCTTGAATTAAAAATTTCTGTTTCTATTTATAATGTATATTTATATGTAATGTGTGTGTATATATTAATGTATATCATATCAATTAAGATAAATTATTTGTATATATGTATCAGTTTTTAACAATATTTATTTGATTATTTTAAAGTGTGTGTGTGTGAGAGAGACCTTCATACCAGTCAGTGTCTGTGGCCTCTGTGGAGGCCAGGGAAATTCAGTTCCCTGACGCTGGATTTATAGGTGATTGTGAGTCACCCTTACACAGGTGCAGGGAACTAAGCTTGAGACTCCTACAAGACCAGTACATACTCTTAACATACTCTTAATCACTGAGACATCTCTCTAGTAACACACACACACACTTTTTGATATCCACTATGTGTGAGTTACTGAGATAGAGTCAAGAAATACAAAGATGGGAGAGACATTGTCCTGAGAAACTTACAGAGTTTGGTGATTGGGGATAGAGGGAGTTAAGGGCTCCTCAGTAGGAATGACTTTACTGCACTTTAAAATACAGTCACTTTTAATGTAAAGTTTTGGGGTATTTAAGATACTCTAGCATTTGCCTTCTGTTAGCCATCAAGGGTGATGTCTAGAGTCAGGGACTATTTCTTCTGATTTTGCTTTTGGGCACACACTGAATGCAGAAGATGGGACTGGTGCCATGGATCATGTCCAGAACTTCTGCTTTTGCAAGTTGGATTTATTTTCTCAGAGTACTGTTATAACTGGTATTTAGATTATGAGGCTGCACCTAAAAAAATGTACTAACATAAAATCATGTATAAGATCAACACTGCTTCCTAAGTGCCAGGCATGCTGGTGCTTCTCTGCGTGGGTGCACTAAGAATTCTAACCCAGATACCAACAGCTCACGGCCCCTCCTGATGGGGTACTCTTCGTATGAAAGCTAAGACGAGAGCAGGAGAGGCTAGATTCCAGACAGCCAGCAACTTGATAGTTTCCTCTCTGAACTACACAAGCCTCCATTGATTTTTTTCTGAGAGCCTTTTAGACTACCTATGCAAAGGACACCTGACCCATCTGGCCTTCCCCACCACGAGCCTCTTCAGTGTGGGTAGCTTCTAAAGAAGTCAACTGTAATCAAACAGCATAGTAAGAAAAACAGGAAAAAAAGCTGATCACCGGAATAAAGAGTTGAGAAATGAAACCACAGACAAACTAAGAGAAAATGTAGTCCTCTCTAAGCTTCCAAGGGTAGATAGGCTTCTTGTTTTCTTTTTCATTTTTAAAGTAGCCAAAGCAAAAAACAATCATCTTAAATCATATTCACAACTTTGTGAATAGGCTACAGTGAAAAGTTCAGCAAACTGAAACTATATTTTAAACCTAGCCAAGACAGAGCAGCATTCGGGATATATAAAACAAGAAAATGACAAGCACCCATGTAGATTAATGGAAAGGGGATGCAAAGAGGCAGATCGTGAAAGAAGATACACGAAGAGTGTCAAATGCACGGAAGATGAAGTCTCAAGTGAGGAATGCAAATAAGTAAGTATGGCTCAACTCCGCTTGGAGAAGGGGGCAACTCAGCAACTGTCCGAGCACAAATCAGTGTTTTGGGCCGGGCAGTGGTGGCGCACGCCTTTAATCCCAGCACTCGGGAGGCAGAGGCAGGCAGATTTCTGAGTTCGAGGCCAACCTGGTCTACAGAGTGAGTTCCAGGACAGCCAGGGCTACACAGAGAAACCCTGTCTTCAAAAACAAAACAAACAAACAAACAAACAAAAACCAAATCCGCATTTTGGGCAGCAATAGGCAGAATGCATTAAACTAAAAAATGAACATGCTATTATCCAGAAATTATATTTCTAGAGAAAGTCTTCCATAAGCAACTCAAGGAGACTTGCATAAGACTGCATTTTTAGATTAGTGTGATGATGGTGGGAGGCAACCGGATGATCCATTCACAGGGGAATGGATAAATGGACCAAAGTGTTTTCCAAGTGCGGATCAGATTTCTACCCATGAACATGGAGAGCTGAAAAAGTAATCTTGAAGAACACACAGAGTGCCATACCTTCTGTGTGGTAGTCTCTGGTTTCTATGACTACGTGGAAAGATGGGGTGGGTAAAATGATTACTTGGAGGCCCAGGTGGTTGGCTGGAATTTGTGAGGCAGAGGCTTTCTAATATTGTGTGTAGCACTGAAGTCAGTGACTAGAAAGAAAACATGAGTATATAAAAACTGGACCCCAGAAGGACTGTTTCATGTCATGGACTCATGTAGGGCAATCTCTAAAATGATATCCATTTTCTTGACATAAGAGCATCACATTCTAGTTTTAGAATTTTTTCAGAAATTGATTTTTCCCCTGTCCTCTTTTTGTGACTCTTCCCATCTGTGGGCTTCACATCCATGGATTCAACCAAGGGAGGAATGAAAATGTTTGTGGAGATCAGTCTTAATCATGCACAGACTTCTTTCTTGTCATTAAACGATACCATCTAACAACTGTTACATGTTGCTTTCAATGCCTTAGGAATTTATTGTCATCACTGTCGAGATTTGAGGTCTGAGAAAAGATGAGCATAAGCTACTGGCAAAAACTACACCGTTTTATAGACGACACTCGAACTCCTCATTTTCAGTATCTTAGAGAGAGCTCAGGACTAGTTCCTCATAAATACAGAGAGCTGACCCTATATTAAATTTACATAGGTTCATATAGATGCACACAGTATGAAAAACACAGGTTTGGAAACATTAGTGGAACCATTATGTGCAACTTAAAAACCATTTTGTGTGACTTAGAATAAACCTGTAAGCCTGCCACCAAGAAACGCTGGTAAGAAATAGAAGCAACTTCTAATGTGTTAATGGACCAGCTATACAACACCACATGGCGACAAACTACCATGTTAGTGAACTAGCCCCAAGCTGTGAACCCTGATACTCCAAAGCAACCACCCATTGAAACAATACACAACTTGGAACTTTGGAAATGGTCCCTAGGATCTTACTGCCAAGCACCCAAGTCAGGGCTTCTATAGCCTCTGTGTTAATGACCCTCATCATCAGAGGACCTGAGACTGGCCTCTGTGTGTGGTCCTGGCTCCAGTGACCTTTGAACTTCTGGCACTGTTGCTGAACTCACACATGTCTGCCCAACTGTTAGCACTAGCCATTGGCTAAGACCTTTTACAACCTCTACCAGTGCTCTCCTGCCGGCCACCCACACTGAAGGACTTGCTGCGGAGGTGAGTTAAGCTGGCAAAGCTCCTGAAGTGTCCTCACCTTAGAAAAATCCCCATCTAATCCTTCAGCAGCATTTCCTGCCCAACCAACTGTCCCTTGCTTGGTGAGATGTCTGTAGCATAGAATTATCAGGGTGTGAGTAAACCAAGCTAATTGGAAAGACAAATTTTGTGTGGACATCCTAATTGCCAAGCACCTCACAGCCCACAGGTTACACGGTCTACAACAGGAAAGCTAATTAGAGGGAGGTTTCGGTTGGATGCAGACCTGCTGAGACATTGGTTTAAGAGTGAACTGTGACATTGGATAGAACCTATCACCTTTAAGACTGCTGTTTTCTAACCGTAGACTTCGGTTAGTCTCAACGCTGCTATGATAGGAAGAGAAATCGTTGTTTTGAGAGGGTCTCTCTATGTAGTCCTGGCTGTCCTAGAGTTTGATATATAGACCAGGCTGGTCTTGAACTCACAGAGATCCTCCTGCCTCTGACTCCTAAATTATCCTGGGATTAAAGGAATGCACTGGTATGCCCCTCAGTTTTTTGTTTGTTTGTTTGTTTTGTTTTTTAAAACAGAGATCACTTTGCCTGAGGAAGAACCAGAGGTCTTTTAAAGATCTGCGTTCACCTTGGCTTCCCTGGGTAGAATAGGGGCGTATGATTTGTTTGGGACACTACTGGTTCAGCTTCAAAGAAGCCAGAGTTGCAGGACTGCACATGGAGTCCGGCTTCAGGGTATGAATAGCTGGATCACCAGCTGCCTAATTAAGACCCACTTTGGGGGTGAGGCTGGGGCTGAGGTAGGGGAAGTGGTTGGCAGCTTACTTAGGGTCTAGACATCCCCAGTGTGCAGACACAGCACTCTGCTTCACACGTGGCCACAGACTGATCAGTGCACCCATCTCGACTCTGATTCTCCTTTTTAAAGCAGAAGTCTAAAAAGGTTCACTCCTGTTCTCTGAGTTTTGCCTTCGAGTCTTTGAAGATTTGTGGAGTATCCAGTGTGTGACCCACAAATCAGGGAGATGTTCAACCTCAAACCCTAGTTGCAAACAAGGGCTTTTGGGTATGGTCATCAGGATGGTCAGGCATTTGATGACAGGCTCAAGACAGATGGGGGCAGAGATGTAAACCAGGAGGAAGCTATGGGGGGCTGACTCCTAACTCAATGTCTATGACCAGCTGGGTCTATCAATGCCAGTGGAGTGTGACTCTTGTATGTGCATGTCTTTACACTAGACTAGACTTTTCTCAATATTACCAACCCTTCTTACTGAAGAGTAACCTAGCCAACCAAGTATGTGTTTATATAGAAAGCTCACTAAGAGCCCAGCAGGTCTTTCCGTTGGATTTGGAATGCTTGTAATAGAAATCTATTGGCTGATGAAAATCAGCACTCATCCTTGAATGTCTTGACATAGCTATAATAAATAACTATAAGAAACCCCTTAGCTGCTCTGGGGCAGCACTGAAGGGTCTGACCTGGAAGACTTGGATTCCTTCTGCAAGGCTGCCTCAGCAGTGTGAAGGAAATAACTGACGAGCAATGCTGACCTGGAACTATTCTGTCTGTCCTCCTAACTCAGAAAAAAACACACCTGAAGCCACTGTTTGTTATTTATGTTTGGGGGACTCTAGGAGACAGGAGAAGGAATGCCCAGAGGGAAATAACTAAATTCCAGTCATATAATTAATGCCTAAGAACTCAATGCAAGAAAACCTCTCATGCTAGCGCTCTGCCTGAAGGTAGGAGCAGAGAAGCTTGCCTGCTGAGAGGGGTGTGCAAAGGATGTCTTCCGTCCTCCCATGCGGAGTGTGGCTGGGGACAGCCGACTCACCTCCGTGTCCTGATGGTTGATCTCACTGAGGCTGGACTGCTGCAGCAGGACTATAAGAAGCCTGTTGGGAAGAACAGAGTGGATCAACAGCACGGACAGCCATGGGTGCTTAGAATGGGTATTAAAGCACAATGCCAGGGGTAGAGTTGGAGGTGTCCGAATAAAAAGAGGCTCTTCCCATCTATCCAAGAGAAAGATGCATGGGAAGCCTTTAGCATGGAAAACGGAGGAGCACATCTGTCTTCACCAGCTTCTCACTATTAGCCTCCTCTGTCGCCCATGTAGTACTTCAGTAGCCAAAGTTGTTATGTGCTGCCTGGCTTTTATTCCCTTTACATAAGCACTGCGGTGTTTGCATTTATACCATCACACACTGGTAAAACAGGGCCATCTGAGCAGGCAATGACAGGATCCAGCGAGCAACACAGTGATTCTCAAGTTCAATTTCACTGCCCTGAACTTGGTTGTCTGAGGTCAACAACATTCCCTCCGTGAGATAGAGACAGTTGGCGGCACTGGTTCTAGGACCAGGCTCTGGAGCCAGACTGTCTGGGTTCATATGTCAGTCCTGCCAAACTCTGTGCTCTGAGCCAAGTTGCTTACTGTCTTTGTGCCTAAGCTTCCTGTCTTTGGGGGCAATAAGTCCTGGTCTCACAGTTCAGAGAGGGGACTGTTTGAGATAATATGCCTAAAGCATGTAGAATATGTCCGAAAGACAAACGTGGTATTTCCAGAAACATTAATCCTAGATCTTCCAGCCTTGGGCCCCATCTCTGAACCACCAGGGAGATTTTAAAAATCACAAACAGCGGGACTGTACTCAATGGGTCTTGGAAAAGCCTAGTGGATACTGTTGAAAAGCATCTTTTCAGGCCATTCTGGTAAATAGCCCTGTTTGGAAACCATTGAGAAGGTTCTGGTGATTGGTCAGTGAACTCCGATGATGAAGGTTGAGAATACGCAGGCAAAGAGGTTCAAATGATTTTTATAAGAATTATTTGAAAAAATGGAAGCTGTTTAGTTTTATTCTCCATTCTACTTTTCTTGTCCCTATGTATGTCCTATGTTCCTATGTATGTACATATTTATGTACATGCATGCATGTATGTATATGTGTGGAGTGTGTACATGTGTGTGTACATGTGTGTGTGTGTGCATGCATGCTTGTGTGTATGTGTGTATATATGTGTGGACTGTGCATGTGTATGTGCCTCTGGTGTGTGTGTGTGTATATGTGTGGAGTGTGTATGTATGTGTGTACTTGTGTGCATGTGCGTGTGTGCCTGTGCGTGTGTGTGTGTGTGTGTGTGTGTGTGTGTGTGTGTGTGTATAGGACAGGGGTGGATATCAGGTGTCTCCCTTAGTTGCTGTTCATCTTTTAATTTTGACAGGGTCTCTCGCTGAGCTTGGAGCTCACTGATTGTCCAGGCTGCCCTTGACAGTGATCCCCAGAGCTTCTCTTGTCCCTGCCTCCTCATCCCCAATGCTGGGTTGTAGAGTTGAGTTGCCATGATTTCTGTGCGTCCTCAGATCCACACTCGGGTCTCTGTGCTTGATGGAAGCCATCTTCCCAGTCCTTCCATCCAGTTTTTCACTCATCTCAGCTTAGATGACATCTCAAACCCTAAGCATTAAATTACTACCAACAAGAGAGGAAAAGGATGCTGGACCAATCATGCTGCCTTCGCAGTAGACACGATGCAAGGAGAGTTTGAATAGGAATGAGGTCATCCTTATTTGCTATAGATATGAAATGGCTTGTGAACCTGGGCTTGAATCTAGCTTTTCCACTGTCTTTGGGGAGCTAAGCTGCTGCTGAAGCTTAATTCCCGCCTCATTGATGAGTGACCTTCCTATGCATAACAGCAGTGGAGTGAAGGGCCCAATGGCTGTGGCAGGCTGAGAATTCCTTGCACAGAGATTTGTAGGAAAAGACTAAAACTGTGAGCAGAGCATCTCTTTTACACTTTCTGAATTCCAGACTCATTCCTTTATCTGATAGGAAGTCATTATTAAAATAATTGAATTGGGGTGACACATTCAGTTTCTGTAATTGTCTTGCCTCTGGGTATATTTTCCACTCTGGTTGCTTTATGGGTGGGAATGAGACTGAACTGGTGACTGTTTCCTCTCTGTGTTTCTCTCTAGTGGTCACTTTTAATCTCTAGGGTCCCTTTGGTCTGCAGTGGGTGCAGAAGTAGGAGGGGAGTCAAGAGATGAGCTAGGGCAGTGGTTCTCACCCTTCCTAATGCTACGACCCTTTAACATAGTTCCTCATGTTGTGGTGACTCCAATCATAAAATTATTTTTGTTGCTACTTCTTAAATCTGCTACTGTTATGAATTGTAATGTAAATATTTGATATGCAGTATATCTGATATGTGACCCTAAAGGGGTCATGGCCCACAGGTTGAGAATTGCTGAGCTAGGGCCAGTGTTAGTCTCTCAGCTAGCCCCAGGTTGAATAGCTCCTCTGTATTCCTTTGTGGATCCAGTGGCGAGAAATGGCTCCCAGGAAAGTAAGGCTCAGGGGAGATTGGAATAGGGGTAGAGAGAGAAAGATGGGTGGGCTCCAAGGCCGTGGGATAAACCCCTTTCACCATAGGCTTCTCACATTCCTTCTCTCTGTAATCCCTGGCTCTGGGGTTGACCCTCAAGCATGACATTAACCAAATCTCCACACCTATGACTTGGTTGTTTAGTTAGTGGGAGCACCACAGGAGGAGGGACAAATCAGATTAACTTCTGGAAATGATTTCTTGCCCCTTTTAGATTAAGGGGTAGTAAAATTTTTCTGTTCTTTTGGAGAATTTAAGTTTTTTATTTTGTTTTGATTTTAGTATCTTGCCATGTATCCCTAGATGGCTTTGAACTCCGAGGTAGCATAGGCTGGCATTAAAGATGTGGTTCTTCTCCCTCAGCTCAGGATAACAGGCATGTATCACTCTGCTAGGTGAATGGAAAGCACCATCGTCTCTTGCTAGTTTCACTGGACTTTCCTTGGTTGCTACCTTTTAGAACCCCCTGACTTCTCTGTCTGATGGGCCAACATATTCTCTTTAACTATTTAATTTCAAAGTCTTCAAGACTCATTGGTCTTCAAAGCTAGACACAGATATCCAGGTGAAGATCTCTCTCTCTCTCTCTCTCTCTCTCTCTCTCTCTCTCTCTCTCTCTCTCTCTTTCTCTCTGGCAATGATTCCTTATCCCTTTTAGATTAGGTGGATAAATTTTTTCTGTTTTTTTGTTGTTTGTTTTTTGTTTGTTTGGGGTGTTTTGTTGGTTGGTTGGTTTTTAGTATTTTGCTATGCACCTCAGGCAGGCTTTGAACTCATAGGTAGCATAGGTTGGCTTCTCTCTCTCTCCTCCCTAAAACTCACCACACTGCTATCTAAAGCTACCACATAGCATTCCTGTGACTCAGCCTGAATTAGGAACTAGCTATTCTCTGTGAAGCCTGGTGACACCTTGCTGTTCTGTGGTGTGGGGGTCATCTGGCTTGGTTTCCTTGGGCCTCAGCTCTGGAACACTTACTGGCCTCAATTTTGTTTTCCTAGAGCTCCAGCATGATGCCATGGTGGCCAGAAACATTTCTTCTACCATCCCCACTGGAACTGTTCAAACTGCCTTCAGATCTCAGAGCAGGAGCTCCCAGCCACTACATACCAGGTACCAGGACAGCAAACAGGGATCCCCAGCAGGTGCCTTCCCTCATCAGGGCCATGACTGAATAATGAGAGCACAGAGGACTGCTGCTGGAATCTTTGCTTCCTACCAACTTCCAGGGCCTTGGACAAGTATAACATTCTTGAGGTCTCATTTGTACGCTGTATCCTGCCCTTAGCCTACAAAGAGACTCTGGTTTGCATCTTTATATGTATAATGAAGAGCATACCTTCTAACTCCTCAAGATTTGTTATAATTTTAAGTGAGTCAATGCTTATGAAGCACTGAGGATCATGTGCCCACCTCTAACTTTTCTATATTGGTTCATTTAATTAAAAAACAACAAAACAACAACAACAACAACAAACCAAACAAACCAAACTCTGATCACCCTCAGGATCAGCAGGAATCAGCTAACGATATCATAGGATCAGTTTACCTCTGCAATCTTTTCTGTTTTGTTGACCCTGCAGGCTCCCAGCCTTGCATGCAGCTCAGTGACGGCAATGAATAGAAATAGTCCCCCAAGCCAGCCACCTCTCCTTCCTGTCCCTAATGCCATCTGGATGCAAGAGTGTGCTAAAATGGAATATCCACATCAGGTTGTAGCATTAGTAACTTATAGGATCCCAAGGTAGGGAGCCAGGAAACCCTTTGGCTGTAGTCAAGTGTGATGAAAATATGCAGAAATGCTGACAATGTGGCGATGGGGCGGGGTGAGGGGGTGAAAAAGAAAAGAAAAGAAAGAAAATCTGCCTGTTACCATGGATACCATGAAGAAGTCCTTCAGAGCATGGTGGCTTCTTCCAGAGGAAATTGCTTCTTGCCTTTCAGTGCTAGCGACTACAGGGCTGTATAAACACAACTCTGTCTCTTTGGGACTTTGTCCCTTCTTTTACCCAGCCAAGGGTACAAGAAAAGCTCAAGGGCACTGAAAGGGAGAAAACTTGGACCTGTTGAGAAGCAGAGAGCTCAGAGCAGACCCTTGGCTCCTTCGCATTCATCAGGCTAATGTATAAATCACATATCCCTGTGTCTGCTCCACTCCCCACTGCCCTGGGCCTTAGGTGAAGATGTGAATCCAAGCCAACCGGAGAACCTGAATCTCTCTGTAGGCTAAAGGCAGAACTTAAGTGTCTCTCTGGACTGTTTAAAAGCAGCTTCAGTCTGAGGCTTTCCTGTTAATAGCCTCCAGTGAGTGTCACACAGGAGGAGCTCGCTGTTTTGGAAACCTAAGGGTCAGCAGATTTTTAAGCCAGTGTAAACAGCTTTTCCCAAGGTCTCTGGGTGGGTGGATGTTTGTACTGCTTACTAATATGAAGAAAATACAGATGGACCTGTGCTCACAAGTTGCAAAGGGTGTTTCTGGCAGAACTGAATAGCCTGAGTTTGATTATGCAGTCCCAAAGCAGTCTGTTTCCTTGAGTCTACACAACAGGGAATGAATGTTCCTATCCCAGCATTCTTTGCAGTGAACGGGTATTGCATGCTGCTACAGGGCTGTGTGCACAGATAGCTGTGTGTTTGTACAAACCCTCTGCAGATCTGAGTGTATCAAGGTGGGAACTGGTGGGGTGGCCATAGGGGATGCTAGCATGTGGTACTCATGTCAGTCTATGATCACACTCACTTTGGTGCTTTCTGAATACAATATGCTAGGTACTATGACCAGTACAATGGCTTTTATATTTTCCTCTAATTCTGTCTCTCTTCTTATAAGAAAAGAAGTGCACCCCCCTTATTTTCTAGAAAAGAAACTTAGCTGCCTTGACATATTAACTTGTCTAAGACAAAGGGGTTTTGAGTCCGATGAGGCCAGAGTCAAGTTCAGCCTGACTCCGAGCAACTCTTGACCTCAACCCAACAAGGATCTCAGGTGGCATTTGGTTACATAAATACAAACAAGGCAAGTGAAGAAATTAGCTAGAGAAAACAGGGGCAGAAGATGGGAAGAAAAGATCTACAGTCCTGTGTGTCATAGGCAGGTTTCAAACCGAGGTTTGAACTTTCTAAGCACAGAAAGCGAGGCACGGGATCCTAAACCACAGAGTTCCTATAAAACAGATTCCAACTGTTTTCTCTGGAGTGGAGCCAACCTTCCCTTAGCGGAAGTTTTTTCTGTGGTTTCTTATATAGGATTTTTGAAGATGTTGTAACGAATAAAATATGATCTGATTGTGAGCCAGTGGATTTTGTAAGACTGTTTCTCATAAGGCCTGGCAACACAGGCTGAGGGCTTGCTGATAAAATATGATCATGACAATAAGTTCTGCAAGGCCCAAAATGGTAGCTTTCAGAAGGCTAGCAGACTCAACAGGCAGGTTTTCTTCAAGCATGTCAGTCAGTTAGCTCCCAGTGGTCACAGTTCCTCATCAGTGAGACAAGGATACAGGTATGAGGGGTACAGAGGAGGGGTGTGCTAAGCAGCTCAGAACTGAGAGAGCTCTAAGACTTTTGCTCAGAGCATGCTTTAACAGTATCACCCTCATCACCATGATCTTCATCTTCTTCATCACTACGATCATTTGCTGTCAATTTAATTCAGACCTAAGCCTTTGCTAAGCCTGTTATAATCTATGTATAGGCTGATGAGATGGCTCAGTGGGTAAATATGTTTCCTTCCAAGTCAGACGGCCTACGTTTGATTTTTGGAACTCACATAAATGAAGGAGAGAACTTCTGAAAGTTACCCACTGATTCACCGTGTGAGCCACAGTGTACACATACATGCACACACACACAAAATAAATAAATGAATGCTTTTATTTTAAAGGTTGTGTTCATTTAAGAAGCTAGGCTCACATGTCTTAAGGGGAGAGACTCTGATTCTCCAGTGCAATCACAGTGTTGGAAGATGCCTACAAAGCCAGACAAGGTCTGTTTCCTCAGAAAGCAATGCTAAGTGTTGAGAGGTCAGCTTGGAAACTTTGAGATATTCCACCAGAGTCCCCTCCCCCCTCCGAGCACATGGAAGAAATAGGTTAGAAAGCAAGTAGGCTGGAAGGGAGGGGCTGATTAAGCCCCTGCTACCTCATTCTCTAAAGACCAATCAGTTTAAAAGTCACACTGTTCTGCCAATCACATTGTACCTAATGGTAGTTGCTCCAAAATCCTATATAAGGTCCCTGAACGGCCTCCATGAGGTCACCCTCCAGTCTTGGTATGTAGAGCTACCTCAGCATGCTGATGAATCAATAGATTTCTCTTGCATTTTGCATCAATCCCCAACTCCGTGTGTCCATTCAGAGGGTCTCGGGTAAGTTAGGACTCCCCAGAGTCTTACAAGTGTATGCTGATGCTCAAAGAGGTGGCTGCAGCCCAACTCTGTGACTTGGTTAGTTTCTGCTTCGACCACCTAATGCAGATATAACTCTGTCATAAGTTTTCTCAGTAAAACAACTGCTAAGTATCTCATTTTGATCAATTTACTCTCAGGAGGAAGCCTTTAGGATAAGCTCCTCCCCAGAGTATCTGCAGGTAATTCAGCTACTTTATTTGCTGTCTATGGGTTGGTAAGGGTTTGACCCAATCCATTTTGAAGAAGACTCACTAACACAAAATATTGCTTTTAAAATACTTAATCACAGCTTTGGATTTCAGAGTTAAGTAGCATTGTAAAGCAAGATTTTACCATTCAGAATCAACTATCCATTTACAAAAAGAAAAACTGTATCTTTAGCACATAGAAGGAGGTTTATTTTTTTGGATTAAACTCATCAGAGGAGGATGTTGGCTGGGTCATCAGGTATCCAGAGAAGAAGCCTCAACTCTTTGCTTTCAAAGTTCTACCCATGTGGAATATATCCTAGAGTGTTTAGACATACTGTTGTCTACTAAGTCCATGGAGCTGGGAGGCAGTGGTGCACACCTTTAATCCTAGCACTGGGTACGTGTGGGGGGGGAGTGTAGGGGGGGAGTAGTCAGGTGAATCTCTGAGTTGGAGGCCAGCCTGGTCTATAGAGGGAGTTCTAGGACAGCCAGAACTACACAGAGAAAAGCTGTCTTCAAAAAACCAAAACCAACCAACCAAACAAACAAAAAAGTCCATGGAAGAGGGCATACACTTGAATGGAGTTTCAACTAATTATTTCAATGGTTGAATCTAGCCGACTCAACTGATCTTGAATGTAATTTTGATTGAGAAGACTTAACTGACACTTCAGGCATAGATGGCAGAGAGAACTTTTTAATCTATAAATCTGAGTTCCCAATTCATGGATCGGAATCGCCAGGGGCAGAGAGATTGCCCACCCAGGATTGTATTTCCTGAGGGTCATTCCATTCAAGCGTGTGCAAATAACTAGTCCTTTTAATTGGAAGAAGAACAGACGTGAGTGGTGACATCTTCCTGAGGTTTTGCAAGGCTGAGCAAGGCACCTCTCCGCTCCTCTTTGCCCATCACCAGATCAACTGAGAGACTTCCCGTGATCTTTCAGGGTGGTAGCATTATGAGAGGAGAGGTGATTGGATCACCAAGTGGAGGGGAGCCAGACACCAACACTGACCTTTGGGTTTTATTTACTGCAATCACTATAATTTCTGCAGCTTAAGTAGGCATTTATCTTTCAGAATGCATATCTTTTAAAATTATACAATAGAAGCAGATAAAGTCACTTAAGTTCAGTAGTCAAGGCTGACTAATTCTTGCAGGGTGTGTTTTTAAACTTATTTTCTCAAGATCACTCCTGCAGAAACAGTATACATTTATGACTAAACGTTTGTACAAGCTGTCTAAAATAAAGTCTTTTCCTCCCTTCCTTTCTTCCCTTTTTCCTCCTTCCCCTCCCCTTTCCTTTTCTGAAGACAGACCATCTGCTTACCTACGGTTTTTACTGATAGTTAATGGTCTGGGCTTGCTTGAGTAAATTCTGTTATTTCTGGATATGGTCCAAGATAACAAGCAGCAAGTCTCAGGGATAGACATGGAATTTCCCAAGCCTTTTACTTTCTATAAAAATGACTGAAGAAATCCTGTTATTCCCCCGCCACACCCCCATACCCCTTCTGGAGGATGGTTTAACCCCTACAGCTCCACAGAGCTTCAGGTCTTCATTCTGGCCCTGGGTGCTGAGGCTGAGGCTTACAATATCAGGGCCTGGGACTGGGAGATGCTGAATTACTATTAAAGGCAGTGTTGTATGCAAGAGCCGAGTGGCAACACTGTTATTTGTAGTAGGAAATGCCGTCACCAGTTGTAGTAGGAGTTTTCAAAATGATGGAGAGAGAGACCAATTCAACCAGTGAGGAACGAGGAACACAGTTGAACGGGGACAAGTTTTCCCTTCGGTTTCTCAATTATCTTACCAAATCGTGTCCTCCTCAAGCACTGACTTTCTTTAAGTAAGTCTCTTCACATGAGCTCCATGCATGTAACCTCCTGGTTTTGCCTCTAACACCTTGGACTTCCGCCTCAGGCTCCAGTGCCTCTCCGGCTGTGCACTCCATTTGGACATGAACCTTACTGACATGTCACGACAGCTTCAGCTTGTTTGATTTTCTACAAACACTTGTCATTATTGGAAAGTATCTTGTTCCTTTGTTTACTAGTGAGTCACTTGATTCCTTTGACAGTATCTGCTCTAGGACATCAGTGACTGTCTTGGTTACTGTGGCATGGTTAGGGACTAAGACTCTGCCTGGTTCATAATAAAGGTCTAGTAATAGTTAATTGAGTTAATAATTGACTGTGACTACTAGAATGAACGAATGAATTTATGCATTCCAGTGACAGTCAGTAGCCTTTCTCCTTAATTAAAAGCCTATGAGGAAAGAGGTTTCACTGGAGGGGGGAAGTAGGTTGGAGTTTAAGGTTATGCTAGAACATTTAGTGTGGTCCTATCTGCAAAAAACGGGTAAGTCTCATTTTTATCAGCCACAGAGGGGTAGATTCCCTGCTCTTCTCCCGCAAGGTCTTTTCCAACTGGCATGCTATGACCTGCTTACCTCACATCAGGCTCTGCAGTGGCAGCATGCAGCGGCAGGCGGCCATTTTTATCTGGGATGTTGTGCTTGGCACCGTTTCTGAGCAGACTCACACAGCCTTCAAGCCAGCCCTGAAAGACAGTAGCAATGGCATCGTTAGGTAGCACTGCCGTACATAACACAGGTCAACATGCTTTCGATGGGTCTTTTTCATTTTGTTTTGGTTGTTTCTGTCTTTTTTTCTTCTTTCGCCACTTTTCTCCTTTGGCTACTAGCATGTTTAGGTTGAAACCATTAAGGACTGTAGTTCTAACTCAGGTACCTGAACAGAGAAGGTCTGAGCTTCCAGTTCCCAGGTTTCCTATATG
>JADRCH010000005.1:28593394-28627097 GCA_019843965.1 Rhynchomys soricoides | reverse complement strand
CCGTGTCCAGGACCACTCACTGGGTAACTGCCTCACATGAGCTGCTCTATTTCCCACAGGCCAAAGACAGCATGTGACAGGCAGTGGTCACCTGCCTGGGCCTCTCAGCATGTGGCTTAAGTTCCATTCTGATTCAGATAAAAACACCTACTTCTACAAACTAGATTTCAATGCCACTTCTTTGTCCCAGTCTGCATGTCCCAGAAACATTTCTGTGTCTAATGTGTAGGTCTTCACTCTTTATTAATTTATGTTCTTTTTCTAATAAGGAGAGAGCATGTTGCTTACTTGAGTTAGCCTCACTGTGCTTAGATATGTAACCTGCATACCCTGCCAGTAGCTGAGACTCTAATCCTGAATTCCTAACATGAAGCCATAACGAGCATTCTCCAACGGATGGAAACCCCTTGCAAGGTTTTGCAGGCCTATGCATTTCTTGAGAAGCCGTGTGAATCCCCTGCATCCTAATTCTACCAACTTAAACTTATCGCCTTGTTGGCTAGCATTTCTGACTGGGTAATTTTTCCTGCTATCTTATGCTAAAGGACAGGAGTAACCCGAGGTTAGCCCTGCCCAGATTTATACTGCTTTCTTGGTTTATACTTCTTTAACTGATTCAACATTGCTGATAACCAAGTCTGCTTCTCATTCCTAAAGAAGGTCTCCAACATCTATCTACAACCCCCCACTTCTTGTCTACTTATAAACAGACAGCTAAACAGCTGGACTTCTCCTTGAGAGGAGTGATGTGATAACCTTTTACCCAAAATCGGTTTCTTCCTTCCTCTATTTGTATATAGTCAAGCTCCGAGATGTCCCGGTAGGATGTGATGACTTAAGAGTCTCTTCCTTAGTGTGACAATATTGGAGCACCCAACCCCCAAGGGCTAATAATCTTATTCAAGTAAGAAAATAAGAGTAGAGTGAGAACCTTGTGGTTCTGAAGAGTCTAGACATCATCTGTCAAGCAAGAGTAGATCAAACTCCTGGCCCAAAGCAGGCATGGATATGCAGACCCAGAATCCCAGAATTTGGGAGGTTAACAACAAAGAGGATCAGAAGTTAAGGGTTGTCCTTTGCTACATAGTGACTTGGAGGCCAGCCTAGACTACATGAGACCCTGTCACAAAAATCAAAACTAAATAAATGTCCCAGGCTATAATACCAAGTAAAGCTCTGTAGAATTGACCAGCAATATCTGTCATAAGTAGAAGCAAATATTTGGAGACATTGTCAGTGTTGACTCACAGTTTACTGATGTATTAAATCTGATCCTAGTTTCTAATATCCAAGTCATCATGTTCTCTGCTTAAAAGAAAAAAAAAATAATCAGGGAAATCCAACAGCAAGGCATTTTGGGCAAACTTCAGAATTGCCCAAGCACTAGACTCATTCAGGTTTTGAAAAAGCAGATCTTTTGGTGGAGTAAGCTTTGAAATATCTAAAATATTTTGCAATGTTTCCTGGAACTCAATGTGTGTATGTGGTTTCTTCGTTCTTTTTTTTTTCCCTTTTCTTCAGAAAGGAAATTTAAAAACCAATGAAGACATTTGAAACACTTAATACCATTCTGAAGCAACAGATGAGTGTCCTATCTACCTACTACATGCTAGCTGGCTCCACCTTTTCCTTCAGGTGTGATAAGCTTAAGTTACTGTTTTTAACTACACCTCAAAAACATGGATTGAGGCCCAAAAAGGTGAAGTGATTTGCCCAAGGTCCCAAGTCTACAAATTTATTTGTACCCTGAGTTGAGTCTCGGTTTCTAAGTGCCTCTTTTGCCAAGTTTCTCTTAATGGTCAACTCTAGACATTGCTGGATTTCATGACAGCCCTCAATGCTCCTCTTCCCAGAGAGCCTTGGGGACTCACACAGAGGCCAGGCACAGTGAAGCAGGCCACCCCACCCTGTATATTGTTAATATTTCCCGCACACAGCTCCTTAAAATGGCAAGAGCTGCCTGTAAAGATGCCACCTTTCTGCATTCCAAGTTGCCCTTCATAATTGATGTTCAGTGGGATATTTCTTTCCAGTCCTTTCAAAATCTGAATTTTAGAGTTTAGAGTTTTTTAAAGACATATAATTCGTTCCTACCATATTAAAGAGTCCAATGGCAGTCAACTTTAGAAACCATCACCCTTTCCTCTGACCAGTAATTAAAAATTTTGCCTGTTGTTTGTTTGTTTGTTTTGTTTTTCTCAGACACCAAAGGTTTGTATCAAGAGCAGTTATGTATCAAGAGCAGCATATGTTACAAGGGAGGTGACTGAGAGGGTGATCTTACATCTGTCTGAGATACAGAGACTCACTCAGCTAACACATACAGAGCAATGGTCTTTAAACTCAAGTAGATACCAAATTTGCCAGGTAGATTAATTTAACCGGCAGGCTCCCATCCTCCTCTGTGCCCATGCTAACTAAGGAAGTCTTAGCTACCCCAGGACCTGCCTCTCAAACAAGACCTCTAAGTGATATTGATCCAAGAGGCCTGTGGACCACATTTCAAAAAAATCGTTTGTGGGTCCTAGAAACAGAATTTGCAAAGAAAAAAAAATTTAAGTGGCCTCTGAAGAAAATCTCTGGGAATTGAGCAATGCGTCATTGCACACTCTGAATTGTGTGGCAGGAAGGGTGGTGTGTTTGGGGAAGAGAAGTGTTTTATTTCAGTGGGGCTGAAGGGGTGAATCCGTGGGGGGCCTGGTTGGGAGAAATCCATGACTATCAACTGGCCATAGCAGCAAACCCAAGGGGCAACAGATGTGAGGAGGTAGTGGCCATGTTTCTGGACAAGAAGGAAAGCAATAAACTGTCCCCACAGCAGGCTCTGCTTGTTTCACATGGATTTAAGCCAGCCCAGAGCTTCCAGAAGGACCACAGAGAGCATCTGAAGGGTGGGGGCTAGAAGATTTTCAGTGAGTCTTAACCATGCTTTGCTTTGATGTTGGGCAATGCTGAGCTGAAATCCCTAGTATGAGGGATGACATTACAGTTGCTAATGTGAGCACTAGCTATGAACGGAGTAAGTTCTTCACTTGGTGTTGCCCTTGTGATCCTGGCAAGTCCCCAACTCCCACATCTCTGACTCCCATGTCCCCGATACCCTCATCCACTCACCCTTCCCAGTTCTCATCACTTCTCACATTCTGCAGCCTGGGGCTTCCACTCAGTTAATGTCCATCTAACCCCACCCTGCAGATGTTAACTGAATCTTCAAACTGTTACCTCCCTCTGGAGGTTATTTATGGCAGCCTTGTTAGAAACACCAACAAGGGCCAGAAATTCTGATATTGATATAGAAAATAACATTTCCCTGGTGGTCACATCACCTCTATGTTAACTTGTGAGTTACAGAGTGAGTTCCAGGACAGCCAAGGCTGCATGGAGAAACCTTGTCTTGGGAAAAAACCATCAATCAATCAATCAATATTTTTAAAATGGTACTTATGACCCATACAAGCCTTGAGGATAATGAGTAAAGCCTACAGCCCTATTCTTGTTGACCTACTGTATCGGACCATGTGTAGAATCCACATGACATTTTTAGTTCCCTTGTTCTGTAGCCCCATTAAGGAAAAGAGATTCATACCAGGTAGGTCGCTAGGCATAAACTGGTGCGGCCATAAGCATCCTGCGTGTTAATGTTGGCGCCCATCTTTAGCAGCAGTTTCACTGTGTCCACTTGACGTCCCGAAACCGCATGCATCAAGGGTGTACATCCTGGAATGAGACATTGTGAGATTTATGAGAAAGCCATTGGTCCGTTCATTCATTCTGATTTCTGGTAGTGCAAATCCAGCCGCTGGAGTTTGTGGGGTTGAGGAGAGCCGAAGATGATGGTTTCCGTTTATATAAACGATGTCTTCCGGCTCCCTCCCCTCATCTGTCTGTGACTCTCCCCTCTCCTCATGCTCAGTTGTCTGTAGTAGTTGGTGGATTAAAGCACTTTTGGCAGGTGAACAAAACTGGCTATTGTTGCCTCAGGGATGTGAATAACTCCAGATCTACCAGGGAAGTTTTCCCGGACTGACTATGCTGAAGTAGGTGCAGAACTTGGACCAGCACCTGGACCAGCTCTTGGTCCCCCCAGGTAACCAGGTTCAGCACACTTTTGGAGGTAGCAGGTGGTAAAGCAGTAGCCTAGTGTTGGGTTACACAAATTCTCAGTAGGATCCTCCTCACTGAACTCTTTCTGAATCAACACCACCGAAGGCATTTTGTTTTTCGGTGTGTTTTCTTGCTGAGTAGAAATAGAGATGAATGGACACATTTTGTTTAATTTTGAGGGGCTGTTGGAACAAGCAAGGAGTGTCACATTCCTTCGTCACATTTCTTCAGACCAAGAGGCCAAGCTTCGATCCCACCTCTTGCTGAACTGAAATGTGTTTAGATTCTGTTGAGCTGGAGACCCATGTTGAGCTTGTGGTTCTTCTCTGGATGAACCCAGCTATGGTCCACAGAGATCCCGAGGATGTATGGATCTCTGGACCACCATTCTCCCTCCTTCTTAATATTGAAGCAGCAATGAAGTGATTCGTAGAGCAGTCGGTTCTTCCTTCTCCTCGCTTCTTTCTCCTTTCTTCCTACCTCCCCCAATCTCTTCCTTCTTCCATCTTTCCCTACTTCCTTCCTTTCTCCCTTTTCTTCTTCTTCCCATCTCCCTTCCTATCAAGTAGTTACAAGTCTTGTGGTGATGCATGCACTCTGGAGAAAAACAGACGCAGGCAGATCCCTAAGATCAAGGCCAGCCTGGTCTACAGAGTGAGTTCCAGGATAGCCAGGGCTACACAGAGAAACCTTGTCTTGAAAAACCAAAAATAAATAAATAAATATTAAAAGTCTAAAAAACTAAGAGCTATGTACAATTATTAGAGGGAAAGGAAAGGACATAAAGAATAAGAAAATGAGACAACTTGTAAATCTGAAATATTCAGTAAATAAAACAAATTAAGTTTACATAATATTTTTATAAAATATATGTTCTCTCTGACTAGTTTAAATTGATCTTGAGATTGTACTTTCTATACAAATTTCTTCAGAGAACAAAGAACAAAAGTTACCTTATTAACAGACAAGATTTACTATAAAGTTGTGACAACTTAAACAAGAAATGGCTCAACGGTTTAGGAAGGAGAGTTCAGGAGACACTCAGACTTGCGTGGAGCTTGCTGTACAGTTCAGATGACCTTGTACGTTGCTGGGGAGGGCCGAGGCATTTAGTAAGTATGTACTGACAAGCTGGCTGTACACAGGGCCAGGCTTCCATATTTTCTTTCAAATGGTGACATTTTGCCTGTACATTGAGTCTCTAATCCATCTGGGTTAGGTGTATGCCCTCATCTTGTACCTGTGATCTCTGAATTTACACCTTAGGATTGTCTATAGTGACACGTAAGTTGTGTGAAAAGCAGACATTTCTGCCATTCTCTTGTATATGTGCATTTCCTTTTCTTGCCTTCTGTTCTAGCCTTTTGAATTTATATTGCATTGAAATTAGGTGCTGAGTGTGGGCATTCCTTCTGTGTTCCTGATCTTGGAGTCAAAACACCAAGTCTTTAACAATTGAGTAATACTGTAGATAAGTGGGGGCTGGAGAGATGGCTCAGCGGTTAAGAGCATTGACTGCTCTTCCAGAGGTCACGAGTTCAATTCCCAGCAACCACATGGTGGCTCACAACCATCTGTAATGGGATATGATGTCCTCTTCTGGTGTGTCTGAAGACAGCTGCAGTGTACTCATATAAATAAATAAATAAAACTTTAAAAAAAAATACTGTAGATAATCTTAGAGAAGAAAATTGCCTGGCATAGACTTGAACTCATGACTCTTGTGGTTTAGCCTCCCAAGGGAATTGAACTATAAGCTCAAACCACTGTGCCTGGCTTTGTTCTCTCACACTGAGAAAACTCCTTTCCATTTCTGCTTTCTGAGATTTAAAATTACAGCTGTGCACTGAATTCTACAAAATGCTTCTGTGCCAAGTGATATGATTTTTCTTCTTTAACTAGCTAGTTTATGATTTTATCAAGTATTGATATTATGTAATTTTAGTTCATAAATATAGCTAAGAAGTATTTTTCCTCTTTTCTCTTTTTGAAAGAAATCATATAAAATTAATGCTGATTGTTCTTTAAAATTTTTGTAAATGTGTCAGAGAGATGGCTCAGTGATTAAGAACATTTGTTGCTCTTCCAAAGGACCTGGGTTTGGTTCCCAGCACCCAGGTGGCTCACAGCTATCTGTACCTCTAGTTCCAGAAGATCTAACACCCTCTTCTGATCCAAGCCATCAAAATTGAGGCAAAACACTCAAACCCATTAAATAAATCTAAACAATAAATAAATATATAAATAAATAGTAGAACTTATTGACCATTTAGGGCTGAAGGCTTAGGGATTTTTAAATTATTAACTTAAATTCTTAAATAGTTATAGGAATATTCAATTTGTTTCATAATATAGTTGTTAACAAAAATTAATTATGCATATTCCTGTGATATTTTCATGTATAGATACAGCAAGTACTAATGGAATCTAAGTTCTCCTCCTCCCAGTTTCTTTTATTGTGAGCAATTAACCCATTTAATCTAAATTGTCAAATTTATATATGTGAAGTTGTTTGCAGCATTTCTGTATGATCTGTAGTGATGTCCTTGGGTTTATTCCCAAGAGTGGGAATTTGTATCTCTTTCAGTTAGTTTTTCTTGTCAGTGTTGCTACAGGTTGTTCCTTGTTTCTTTGATTTTTTTTTTTGCTACTGTTTTTGTTTTTAGTTTCATCTTTTCTTGTTTCCTCTATCTCCCTCTGTGTGTTTTGAGATATTTCACTCTTCTTCTTCTAAGCTTCTAAGGCAAGAACCCATACAGATGACGGTGTTGAACCAATGGTGGAAGTGTAAAGTCATGTAGTAGTATAGAAAGTCCTATCAGTGATTTCCTATGATAAGTCTTGGCATTTTGCCTACAGAATGCAGGTTTTCAGAGGCTTTTATTTTGTTCGTGTCTGTTGGCATTCTGTGTTGCCAGTGTCTTCAGCCCCAACCCTGGGATATACAAGGCAAAAGGACAATCCAGAGAACTCACTGCCATGCCCGTCCTTGGATCTCAGGACTTGACCCTTCTCTTGGTTTCCAGAGTTATTTTAGTCATCATATCCAGAGTTCTTAGTTGTATTTAGAATTGACATGAAATACAGCCATGATGTCATCCCAAGGGCCAAATTTTTAGCTCTCTGAAGGACCATGACACTTACATTTCTCCAATATCCGTTTCTGCTCTTCCTAGATACTTGCTATAACTACTGGTGGTCAAACAGAGGGCTCGGTCCCCAAAGTGCTTGCTGTGCAATCATGGGGAACTGAGTAGGTTCCCAGAACACGCATAAGAAAGTCTGGCATGATGATTTGTTCTTGTAATATTAGCCCCAAGGAGATGGAGACAAGCAAATACTTGGAGCTCACTGACCAGCTAGTTTAACTTACTGGGTGAGTTCCAAATTCCAGTGAGAAACCCCATCTCAAAAAATAAAATGTATGATACCTGAGGAATGACACCTGAGGTTGACTTCTGGCTTCCACAAGCAAACACACACACACACACACACACACACACACACACACACACACACAGACCTACTTTGCCATTCCTACAAAAATACTGGGAACAACCCAGTTCATAATAATATGGGAAATATAGTAAGGGAAAGGTGCTGAAGTTCTGTGTCCAATGTCATTATGCTGAGAAATGCCAAGGGATTCTACAGGGCCACAGGCAGGACACCTGCAGTATCTTGTGGTCAGCCCAAAAGAATTTTATTAGCGTTGCTTGTCTCAAGAGACCACCTCTGAAAGGATAAAGCATTTCATCCCAGGTTTTAAAAACTGCACAAGCAGCCCACCTTCACTGTCACAACATTCCAGGATGGATGGGTCCTCCCGAATCACAGCAGTCAGAGAATTGACATCTCCATTCGATGCTGCCTGATACACCATGGTCAGGTCGACTTCTTCGGATGAGTCACCTGCATGAACCAGACACTCTGTTAGTGTGCAGTTAGTTCACCCAAATGATACCAAAGACCAGACTGTCACCCATACAAGTGAGTCATTAAGCCTCCCTCCCCATTGAATCCAAGCTGAGGCTAAGTCAGCTTAGTCACATACGCTCTTCTGAAGGGACACTTCTGAAGAAAAGTGGACCACTCTAGGTCATTTGCAACACCACCATATGTTGTCAAGGAGCCTTGGGGTTAGACACTCTTTGACATTTATGACTCTTTGGGCATTCAAGTTTCCCAAAATTAGAGAGACCAGCAAGGGAAGAAGGCCATCTTCTTGGTTCCAATCTATTCTTCAAGATCTGAAGCATACTATATATCTTCTCTTTTGCTTACTTCTTGTTTAGAATCAGGGTCCCATGTAGCCCAGGTTGGTGTTGAATTTTCTATATAGCTGAGGCTGACCTTGGACTTCTGATTCCCTTACACCCACCTCTTGAGTGTTGGCATTTGCAGATGTGGGCTGCTATGCCTGGTTTTTATGCCATTGTTGGGGATTGAAAGCATGTGCTTTCTAGGTAAGCCCTCTACCAACTGAGCTACATCTATGGACCCATTACCTGTCTTCTTAGTACCTCAGTTCATCCATCTCTGAAAGAAGCACTATGCTCCTCCCTCTCTCTCTTCCAGAGATGCTCTGAACCTTGATCTTTGCTGACTTTATCTCCAGATGCCTTTATTCTGTTGATATACATGGAAGGCACTGAAGACTGGAAAGGGAGAAGATGAGGCTCTCTTTCCTTTGCTCAGCATCTAGCAGTAGCTGCCTCCTTCCCAACAGGAGTTTCTTCCTATGCAGAATCAGCTCTCATGTGGCCCCTTCATAACCTGTCCACCACTGCTGTCCTTCAACTGTAAGGTGAGCAATCGATAGCTTTTCATTGGTGTTCATCCACTGCATTTATATTTGAATCTTGTGCCTCATTTTGCTGATTTTTCCCTCCATTAAAGCCTGTTCATTTCAACCACCTGGGTTTGTGTAGATGCTATTTCTAGAAGAACTCAGGTTGTACAAAACTGCTTTGAATGAGTGAGTCAAGTGTTTACTGTGCCTTTGTGAAGGATTGATCCAACAGATTTTACTGCCAAAGATGACAACAGACTGCAGTCAGGTGACTCC
Organism: Rhynchomys soricoides; assembly: GCA_019843965.1. Lineage (NCBI taxonomy): Eukaryota > Metazoa > Chordata > Mammalia > Rodentia > Muridae > Rhynchomys > Rhynchomys soricoides. Next base: position 28,617,925 of record JADRCH010000005.1, on the reverse strand, counting down.
AGGAATGCACAGAGAAGGCTAAGAAGCAAGTTCTCTTGTGGAGATGCCTTGGGATTGGGGGGGGGCTATGCCAAGCCCCTCTATTGGTGTGGTTCCCAGGCTTGTTTTCTCTGAGTGTAACTGATGTTCAGAGAAAGAATCTCAACAGTCAGTTTTAAAGTTGAGTTTTTCTTCTAATGTGGACACTACGGCCATTGGCCTTTTGGTTCTTTGAACTTTAGCTGTCATGAGTTCTAAAGTTTTGGTTTGTTTTCTCTGTCCCAGTATTTCTGAGAAGCTATTAATGATTTTTAATCAGCTAGCCAGTACAACGCAAGCTCGTTACTGTGAATGGCTTACTTAGGACAACCTTGTTTTGTAAAGTGAGTGACTGCTTTCTAACTTGTCCATATTCGGCCTTGTGTTTTGTATTTTGAAGCAGGCTCCCCTGCTCATTTGCATGGCAGGCGAAGGGTGTCTGGGACAAATACCACTTGTGTGCAGTTGGTCTGATGACTTTGGAGCCAGATACCTTGGGTGCCAGCCAGGCTTGTGCTAACCAGCTGTGAGGAAGTGTGAGCCAGTCACCCTCACCTGGCTTAGTTTCCTTATCTCTAAGGTGGAGATTTTGACAACACTGACAACCGTCTCCCTTAGAAACTCTCTCCCTTGGGTGGAGTGACACTGTGTTAATATTAATCATGTGTGCTTAACAGCAGCCTGGCATTTGGTAAGCATTTTTTTGTTTTTGTTTCTGTTTTCTTCAAGACAGGGTTTCTTTGTGTGGCCCTGGCTGTCCTGGAACTCACTCTGTAGACCAGGCTGGCCTCGAACTCAGAAATCTACCTGCCTCTGCCTCCCGAGTGCTGGGATTAAAGGTGTGCGCTACCACTGCCCGGCTCTGATAAGCATTTTTTAGTACTTGCTACTTATACTGTTCCACTTAAAATTTTAGTTTATTTAGACTGTATTACCTGTCTGAGGTATATATTTAAAATGGACCGCTTGTGAATGAAGGCTACTAAAGAACCCATATGTCGCTTAGATTTTGTTAGAAATCATCACATAAGTCAGGACATTTTGTTAAGATGATTCCCAGTGTTTTTGGGTGTGGGAACTAGGGCCCCAACTTAAAAGATAGACCTACTTTCTAATTATACGTGCACATTCAAAGATGCTGGTGGTGATCCCTTGGAAGGAGAAGTCTGATTGGATCAGGAAGCTGCTAACAGTGACAAGCGATCTATGGAGCTGTTTGATTCTTTTTGATTTGAGATAGGGCATCACTGTGTAGCCCTTGATGGCCTAGAACTCACTATGTAGATCAGATTGGTCTCAAATTCATGAGGGATCTGCCTGCCTCTCTTCCTCCTGTGCTAAGACCATAAATGTATGCCATCACACCAGATTCAACTGTGGGTTTTTATAGACTGCATGCTACGTAATAACATGTTTATGTACCATTCATGACTGAGTGCTATGGTAAGATATACACAACATCTTCATCATGATGTGGAGCTGCACTGTCCTAGAATTAGAATCCCAAAAATATTTTGTCAGAAGGATTTGAATATCACATTTAATGGGAAACATATCAGAATCTGTCAAATATCTGTGGAACTCATTGGAAGATGGCTGAATCTGTCCTTTCTGTTACCCAATCTCCCCTCACCCTGATGCTAGCTTTACTTTGAATACTCTGGGATGGTCATCAATGCTCCACTTTCAGGCAAATAGCCACTTCAGTGGACAATTTTATCCTGACCCAGAAGCAGAATATGTGACCTGGAACGAAGCTATTAAGAATTTGCATCATTGTCACTGAGGTTCAAGGCTGTGAACCCATTAGAGTTTATAAAAAAGCAAATACACTCCAGCTGCGATTGTGGAGAGCACTGCTTGCTCCTCCCACCCCCACCCCCACCCCCACTCCCCACCCCGTTCCAAAGACCATGAATTGGGAAGCTTGCTGTCAGCTTCTGAATGGAAAGCCCGTGAGAAGAATAAAGATGGAGCAGAGAGCAGAGCAGAGCTGGGGGAAGGAAAGAGTTGAGAGCTGCTGACACCATTTGAACACCCAATCAACACACCTTAGGCCAACAGTATCTCTGGGACATGTGTCAACACACCTTCTTATCCATTCACTTGTTTATTTTATGGCTCGTCACCTTGTATTCCCTTGTGAATATGCTTTAGTTTTCTTTTCAGTCTTCGAGAGAGTTCTAAACAAGGACAATTTTAGCAGTGGCACATTTGCAAAAAGAAATTAGATGGATATTGGCTCTACAGGAATTAGTGACATCTTACTGATGTTTACCATGTCGAGGGAGTGATAGGGCCCTTCCATGCTGCACAGGTCAGGGTCACACTGAGATATATGACCTGTGTGTTAAAGGAGACTGGAGGAGGGTGGGAAGAGTAAGAGGAGAGGGGCTAGAATGAGGTGTAGTGAATTTCCTTTGTGTATCCTGAGTGGTTTAAGAGAGCAGGTTGGTTAGTTCTGGAGATAATTCCATGAGGTCCTGATAGTGGTGGAGTTAGTTGACTTTGCATACACAACATATAACTTACTGCTTTAACCGTTTCAAACGCTACAGCTCTCTGACCTTAGGGCATCCACAGTATTGAAAGGGGCTTATGTTTAAGCCCCTTTCACCTTCTAAAACTCTGTACCCATTAAATTGTAAACCCTGTTTCCCCTGCCCAGCCCCTGCAAAGCACAACTGTACTTTCTGTGTCTGCCAATCTGACTCTAGGTTTTTAATATGTGTGGAATCAACACTATTTGTTTCTTTGTGACTAGATTATTTCACACAGCATGTCTGCTCATTCATGGAGGAACATGTATCCAATTTTCCTTTTGAACACTGAGTGATAGTCTCTTCTATGAACCAAGCATATTTATTTCTCTATTCATCTCTGATGGACACTTGTTTTTTCTTTTCTTTTCTTCCTTTTGGCTATTATGAGGACTGCCTCAGTGAACATGTGTGCACAAATTGCTTTGGTAGCCTGCTCTCAACTCTTTTGGGTATACCCTAAGAAGTAGAATTGCTGGATAATGTGATTATATTGTTTTTATGTTCAGTTTTTAACTATCAACTATACTGCTTGTGTTGATTCATTTTTTGTCAACTTGCCCCTAACTAGAGTCATCTGGAAAGTTGGAATCTCAATTGAGAAAATGTCTCCATAAGAATTTGCTTATAGGCAAGTCTATAGGGCATTTTCTTGATTTATGATTGATGTCAGAGGGCTCAACCCACTGTGGGTGGTGTCATCCCTGTGCAAGTGCTCTCGCACTGTATAAGAAAGCAGGCTGAGTAAGCCATGGGGAACGTGTAGTAAGGACTGTTCCACCATGGTCTTTCAGCTCTTGCCTTCAGATTCCTGCCCTGGCTTCTGTCAGTGACGGTCGTGACCTGACAGTTGTAAAATAAAATAACCTTTCCTCAAGTTGCTTTTGGTCATGGTGTTCTATCACAACAATAGAAACCCCTACTAAGAAACTGTTTTTCAAGGCTGCTATACCATTTTATACCACACCTGCACACAGGTTCTAATCCCCACGTCATCATTGTGCTTCCTTATAGTGTGTGAAAGCATGTTATCTTTTATAACAGCCATCTCTTTGAATATAAAGTGGCTGAGTATTTAGCCGTGGTTTTGAATTACAGTTCCTTAATGCTTAGCAATGTTGACATATTTTTCATGTGTCATTGGCTATCCCTTTATTTTTGGAAGAATGATTATTAAAATCCTTTGTTCACTTTGGAATAAGGTTGTTGTTTTGTGGTCTTGGCCTTTAGGGATATATGAAGAACTTTGCTATTGATATTAATGCCTGTATCAGACGTTGGATGCACAGACTGCTTCTACTTTATAGCTTTCCTGTTTGCAGCTAATAGTGTCTCACAAAAATTTGTCTATATTTCTCTTTTGTTGCCTGAGCATTTGGCATCATGTCCAGGAAATCCCTGCCAAATCCATTGCTAGATGCTCTTTCTTTAAGCCCTTTTCTAAAAGTTTTATGTTCTACACATTATGATTGGGTCTTTGATACGTTGTAAGGTGAGAGTTTAAAATCTTTCCTGTTATTATCTAGTTTCTTAAGCACCATATTTTGAAGACCATCACTGAATGATCTTAGTGCTCTTCTTAATTCTTCTTAATTTTATTTTTATTTATTTTTTTCAACACAGGGATTCTCTGTATAGCACTGACTGTTCTAGAACTTTCTTTGTAGACAAAGTTGGCCTCAAACTGACAGAGATCCACCTGTCTCTGCCTCCTGCCGAGTGCTGGGATTAAAGGTGTGCACCACCACACATGGCTAGCACCCTTCTTAAAAACTAGCTAACCATGGATATATGGAATCATCTTTGAGCTTGCGGTTCTACTCCATTAATTTGTATGACTATTCCCTTCCTGCCAGTACCACACTTTTTGATTATTCCAGCTTTATAATTTGTAAAGGTGAGGCCTTTCTCCAATTTTGTTTTTCTTTTGTAAAACTGTCTAAAACACCTTGGAGTCCATTAAGATTCCATGTGAACTTTTAGAATGAAATTTCCCATTTCTATAAAAATGTCATTGAGTTTTTGTCAGAGATTGTACTTCTTTACAAACCAGTGACATCTTAATATGCCTTTGTAGCTCAGGAAACCCTGGATGTCTTTTCATTTGTTGGCATCTTCCTTAATTTACTTCAGCACCTCATTGTAGTTTTGGGTGTGCAAATATTTTGCCTTCTAGGTTACGTTTATCTCTAAGTACTTTATTCTTTTTTTTTTTTCTATTATGAATAGTCTTGCTTTCAAAGGGCCTTCATGCAAACAGTGCAACAATGAAATTATTCTGGACTCCTATGCAGTCAGAAGTAACAGTGACGGACAGAGAAAGACATTTGAATTACTAGAGCTTGATAGATGTGTTCCAGGTCACAAGATGAGGTAACAAGCATCCTGTTAAAGATGGGTAGTCTTGGCTAGAAGACCATCCAGGAAGTAGGCTGAGAAGGAACTCGAAGTGAGGCACGAAGAAGGGAGAAGTGGGGGGGGGGGGTGTCCTACAAGGCTGGTCAAAATAAACTTCTGAGTTGATTTAGCGTGGGCTCTGCTAGGAAACTAGCAAATAGGAGCTAGAAGACTCTTAGAGGCTAGGTAGCAATGCTCAGTCTAAACCATGCTGAGTGTGGATCCCTGGTCCTAATCTTGGAGCTGCTACAAAGAATTTCTGCAGAAGTGAGAAAAGATGTTGCAGAAATCACAGGTACAAAGAAAAGAATGGCAGGTGGTCCTTTGGGATCTAAAATTAGGGAAGGAGAGTTTCTTTTCAACGAAGGTCACAAACCCACTTAACATCATCCAGCAACTCTATATAATTGAACAGCACATGCCCCCCTTTTTTCTCCATGGATTTTTCACACATCCATGGAAATATGGATGTGTGTATCTGTCTGGCTTCTATCTTCTACCTGTTTAGCACCATGAATTCAAGATATCTCTATTGTTCTTCCCAGGGAGCAGGTTTTAAATGCTTCTCACCTCTGTGTTTGAAGCCAAAAAGATAGCCCCATGCACAGCTGCATGCAGAGGGATGCTAGAACACACACACACACACAGAGAGAGAGAGAGAGAGAGAGAGAGAGAGAGAGAGAGAGAGAGAGACAGAGAGACAGAGAGACAGAGAGAGACAGAGACAGAGAGAGAGGGAGAGGGAGAAAGAGAGGGAGAGGGAGGGGGGGAAGAGGAGACATGAAGGAATAGGAAGAACCATGGGAAGAAATATTGGCTGTATATCCTAAAACATTTATGTGTCTCTATTCATGGAATACAGAAAGAACCAGAAGAGCAGGCTAAAAATGGAATGTCTTGGTAATGTTCTGAACCTACTGTACTTTTCAGACTCTCTATAAGGAATTGACATTGTTTATGTTCATTGAAGTTAGCCAGGCTTTTCTTCTCTTAAATGTTGAGAGAGATGTGGCTTAGTAACTTTACATTAGTATTTCATCACCCAAAAAGTAGCTATAGCTTTGTACGATGATCGATTGCTGTTATGGTTTAGATATAATGTGCTTCCCTAAAAGGTTCACGTATTGGGGGTTGGTATCCAGTGAGTGATGCTGCTTTGGGAGGGTCTGAGATCATTAGGAGGTGGGTTCTAGCTAGAGGAAGTCATGCTGGGCATGGGTCCTTGGTGTTTCTTGTTCCCAGCCCCTTCCAGCTTCTTTATGATGCTTCCTTACTGCCGTGATGTGAATTTCTCTGCCTGCCACGCCTTGCCTACAGGATGCACCGAACCCTCTGTCACATGAGCCAAAGTAAATCTTTCCTCCTTTCAGTTGCTTTTGACTACTTGTTATAGCTATACAAATACCTCAGCGATACAAGTGAAGAAACAGAAATACCTCAGCGATACAAGTGAAGAGACAGTTCAAAGTCAGTGCTTTGAAATTCTAAAAACCAAAGAACTGTATTTTTAAAATTCTGATCTTCTAATATGAAATGTATGCTATGAGAAAATTAACACAATGAAAATAGCTCATGATTCATAAATGGACTGAAAGGTTGGCAACAGGTAAAGCCACTGGATAGATTACTCCTGAGGCCATGGCTAGGAGCTGGGGTTTAGTCAAAGGGAGTTTTGGGTTTGCTCAGCGAGTGACTTATGGCAACATAGTTATTATAAAAAGAAAAATAAAGGTAAAACTTTTAATGATGAAGGAAAACAAAACCTGGCTTCAGTAGAGCCTATGAACCGTGTCCAGTCTGCAGTGAGAGAAACAGTACAGACGCGGTGGGCTTAGAAACTTCACACGGTGACTTCTGACTGCCAACTAGTAAAATTTGAACTTACCGAAGATCCTGACCTTTATAAATTTTCTGGTAGATGACACACACCAAAACAAAAAACAAGCAAACAAAACCAAAACAGAACAAAACTAAAAATCCCCAAAACCCCTAAACAAGCAAACAAACCAAAATCAAAAAACAAAAAACAAAAAAAAAACCAGGTTTAGCAATGTTTTGGCTGCCCTGAGCATCTCAGATTTTACGTATCCATGGGTTCTACTTTAGAACTGTGGAGTTCTTTGAAAAGTCACTGATTGCACTCATTACTGAACCCATTTTGTTGAAATTGCTCTGAGGCCAGATTAACACCTGCTCTGCTTAAGCTGTGAGCCTTTAGTGGAAGGACCATGTCAGTATAAAGGGCATTTTAGCTTTTAGAATCTAAGCCAGAGGATTTGAGAGAGTTCCTTTAGTATATTCTATTCTGAGGATCCTTGGGTAATTGAACTCACCCATGACATTTGAATTAATTCTGAGCATTTACAGAGGGATCTGTAGATCTTATATTATTCTTTCAAATAGAACTGATCGCCTCTGGAGAATTTAAACATACCCAGTCATCCATAGACTCTGCATCTACTATAGATAGCAAACTTCTGGCTACAAAGGTGTAGAGTCTCTGTCCTTTAAAAGAGCATGATCCAGTGGGAAGATATGTCGAAGTGATGATTGCAGTAAAATCACTTAAAGAGATTCGTTCTCCTAATTTAGATTCCTCTCTCTTTCCACACAGTTATCTTGGGTATTATGGGACAGTAAGATAGTACATCTTGGAGCAACCTAGAAGGCCTTAACTATTTGTTAGGAGATAAGACCTTTGCACCTTTCAGGAGGTACCAGCCACCACAGCACCATAAAGGCTCCGTGTGACAACATTGCCCCCCGCTGGTGGTGAAGAGTCTTCATGGTCTCTGAGTTCTGAGCCAGGGGAATGCCAATGTTCTTGAATATAATTCAGAGCCAGTTTGGAACTTTCTAAACATACGAGAACAAGAGGGCTCTCTAGAAAATATTTCTTTCTCTCTCTCTCTCTCTCTTTTTTAAAATGGTTATTTATTTGTTGATTAATTGAATGAATACTTAATTTTAAAAAGAGAAGCTTGCTTGTTATGTAACCCTGGCTGGCCTGGGACTCACTATGAAGACAGGCCTCAAATGTGAAGTGATCCTCCTGCCTCTTTCCTGGAGAAGATTCTGAGTAAGGCATCTCTAAGGGCAATGGTTTTTTCTCAATATAAACTAGAAACAAGGCCTAGGCTTCTGGGGGGTGTGCAGGCAATATGGCAAGGGTTGCCACTGGACCAATGAGTGTAGATCCAAAAGAGGGATTCAAGGAAATTTCTTACCATTGAGAAACAGCCTTGGGGGCCTGTTCCAGGCCCTGTAGCAAAAAATATGAGCCATTTCAGCCAGTGACATGCAGATCAAAAATCCTCCACTCAACACTGGAAATTTGATGCGTGTTACTATAGGCAGCTTGGCTCTAGACTTGGCTACAGATAAACATCTTACTCCATCCCGCAAAACTCAGTGTTACAAAAACAACTACTGGAGTTTATGGTCCTTTGCCCTCAGGGACAGTAGGAAAATCTTGGGACGGACTGGACTGACTTCCCAGGGATTCACTGTGCGTCCAAGAATTATAGACGAAGATTTCAAAGGAGAAATTACAATTATGGCCTATGCAAAAAGAGAGATACAGTTTAACTCTGGTGATAGGATTGGTACTGTTTCCCTACATCACAGGCAAAGCCTCTCCAGTAGAAAGAACAGGAGAGTTTGGAAGTACTGAAAAATGTGTGTTCTGGCAAACACTTGTTAATGATCTGAGGCCAAAATTAAAATTGCAAATAAATGGGATTGAAATAGAAGCTGAGAGACACTGGGTTATAGAAAAAAAAATGTGGAATTAAATCAGCCTATATACTATAAAGATATGATAGCATAAGAATGGAAGCCAGTGAGAGTTTTGTGATGTGTATGTGATGGTGTGTATATGCTCAGCCCAGGGAGTGGCACTACTAGGAGGTGTGGCCTTGTTAGGTGTGGCCTAGAGGCATGGCACTGTGGGCATGGGCTTAAGACCCTCACCCTAGCTGCCTGGAAGTCAGTAGTCTATAAGTAGCCTTCAGATGAAGATGTAGAACTCTCAGCTCCTCCTGCGCCATGCCTGCCTGGATGCTGCCATGTTCCTGCCTTGAGGATAATGGACTGAACCTCTGACCCTGTAAGCCAGCCCCAGTTAAATGTTATCCTTTATAAGACTTGTATTGGTCATGGTGTCTGTTCACAGCAGTAAAACCCTAACAAAGACAGGGATGCAGATTTATTTATATTTCCACAGGAAATAAAAAGCTGTGGCTACCATCAAAACTTCCAAAGAATAGATCTGAGCAGGAGAATTCTCCTGAAAACCTGGTCACTGACCCAAAAAACACTTAGTTCATTGAAAATGTCTCTGTTTATAATTACCTACTACCCCCAGCATAATTAATGGCTTAAAACTGAAGAGGTGAAATATAGTGACAATTCTGGAATTTTGGTTTCTTTTTTAAAAAAACACAGAAATACTATAAAAATATGTTTTCGTTTTAAGCCCAGCAGCATCTGACTTCGATTTGACTTGTGCTCTGGCAGAGTTTTGTCTGCTGTAGATAGTTTTTTGTGATTATGTGATGTTTGGAATTCTAGGAACTTTTCGGAGGGGCTAGAGCCCCAATAGGTCTGGTTGTTGGTTGTTCAAGGGGGTTGGTCATGGTTTGTTAGTTATGCTCAAAGAAGAAAGAAAATAGATTCAAGGATCTCTCTCTCTCTCTCTCTCTCTCTCTCTCTCTCTCTCTCTCTCTCCCTTCCTTCCTCCTCCCTCCCCCTCTCTCCTTTCTATTCCATTCTCTCCTATCTAGTGATCAGGAGTAGACATAAAGGGTGCAAAAAAGAAGAATCCATAAAGTAACAAAGATCAGCTACAGGGTAGATATAAAAAGTGAAGGCTTACAGCTCATAACCTTTGGGCTAGAGCTGACTAAAGTGGTGGACGAAGGTAGCTCCTCCTTTAAGCAAATTTGGAAGGCATGCCTTGGCATCCTAAGAGTTGAAGCTGCCCTCAGCCCTCTCTGTGGACATGTAGTTTTAGCAAAGCTGGTTCAAGCTTTACACCAGAGCTCTCAGCATACAACTGTAAGATACTGAAAAGGTGACATCAGAAACCATTTCTTAATCTGAATCTCTTTCTGAAAATCCAGCACATTATTATGTATCATTGTGACTCAGAAAGTCTATTTGGTAAAACCAGGGATAAGACATCCTAGATTTCAACCCTGACTGCACATTAGGATTGTCCTGGGAATTTGCAACAAAAACTAAACAACAAAGAAAGAAAGGGAAAGAACCTGGTGTCTAAGTCTATTCTTCAATATTTTGATTTAAATGAGCTGTCATTTTATATTATTTTGCTTTCTCATTTAAAAATATCAAAATCCAGATAAGAAGAAAATATATACGGAAAGACAATTAGCATAAGATGATGCTAGTAGTGGTTAAGAGTACTGGCTGCTCTACAAAGGACCCAAGCTTGATTCCAGCATCTACACAGCAGCTCACAACTGCCTGTTACTCAGTCTTGGAATCTGATACTCTTTCCAGCTTCCAGAGGCTCCCTACACACATGTGGTGCACAGACATATATGCAGATCCGATACCCATAGATGTAAAAATAAATAATTTTTTAAAAGTTGGTGGCTTTAAGATACGTATTTTACTTATAGGCCTGGAGGGGTTGTATGCATTCCACCCCTTCCTAGGACCTCTATTCCTACCCACTGCATGATGTCCTAGGAGGAGGAGGAATGTTCATGAGAGATGAGCTTGGAGGTGGAGATCTAGCTGTATCTTCCCCCACCACCGAGACCATGAACTCTTTTTTGTTCTCCATCTTGAACCCCAAATAAAAAAGACTGAAGTCCTATTTCCAGGCATTCTGAATGGTAACACAAAAGATTAGTAATGTTCCCAAAGAGTAAATAAGGGGTTAACAGGTCCTAATAGCTGTGAAACAGGGCAAGGAATAGGAGAAAGAAAGTTCTGAAAGGTGCTACTTCGTGAAGTTGGTGTGGCTTTCCAAGTTTAGAATAGTGGCCTGCTGTCTGTGGCTGAAGTCTGGACTACTGTCGGCCACTGGGGCAGGGTCATTGACTAGACTGGTACCAGAGATCCCAAATTTCTCTCACATAGTGTTGCTCCTGAGGATTGAGAGACTGTGATAGGATTTGAGAAACGGAATGAAATTCTCTGAGCTCCTATATGAGTTTAGCTAACACCAGGGCCATTTGTAAAAAGGAGTTCATATTATTTGTGTGTGTGTGTGTGTGTGTGTGTGTGTGCGCGCGTGTGCACGCGAGCATGTGAGTGTGTGATGTGCGTATGTAAGTAAGGGGGTGTTGGTGTGGTGGTCAGAGAACGACTTTGGAATTGGGTTCTGTCCCTTCATTGTGGTTCCTTGTGGACCAGACACAAGTTGTCAGGCTTTTGCAGCAAGGGTTTTACCCAGTGAGCCATCTCTCACCGGCCCTGGAATTATTTTAATGTTGAAATAAACAATAGCTAACAGCTTTGAGCATAAAATGGAAATAATATATTATTCATAAAGGTATAACTGTGTTAATATAAATAGTTTGGGGGTTTGCCCTTTTCCACATTAATACTGATTATAAACAAATTACCACGTCAAGAGGTTTCATAATATCACTTTTAAAGCATGGCTAAAATGTGACTGGCTGAACTAAACACAGCTGATTTGATAATTTATTTATTATCAAACATTTAACTCCTCATTTGCCTCAGCCTCAAGGGTACTGTCTACTCTCACTCTCCATAACTACTGTTACTGCTGCGAAAGGACACTACTATATAGTTTTCGATGGCTACTTCTTTTATTGTTCCTAAAAGTCTTTTCATCTTTGCGGGCATTCATGAATTAGCTGTGTATTTTTTGCTACCATGAGTATAAACTGTAATAGGATGGTGTTACATTGTATTACTTCGAGGCATCAGCCTTCCAGGTCTAGAGGAGCTTTCTATGCAGTAAGGACACTAACCCTTCATCCTTTGGTGATGCTCCAGATATCGTCTCCTCTCTGTCACTTCAGTTCTCACTTGGCTCTGTTAGTTTTGCTTGGTTTTAAGAGCAGGTTTTTCAGCATTGATACAGTTGAAAACCTATGCATACTATATCAAAATTTATAACATTGCATTTATGGTTAGACAGGTCTTCCTTGGCAGCCTTTGACTTATGTGTAAACATTTAACTTTGAGTAACATGATTTTTTAAATTTACTTTTGTGCAATTGACTTTACCCAACTAGTCAGTTATTGGGTCATTCCTTTCCCTCCCTAGTAATTTATAGTGGCCACCTGGTTAGATTCTAGGTCATACATTTTCAAGGAGGAGCCCTGTTTATCCCTGGCTGTGGAACCATGATGTGGAAAGCAGGGACCTCCCAGAACTGTTGTCTCTGCAGTGATTCATGCGTGAGTTTGGAGATACAGCCAGTGTCTGCCACACTCACATTCCACAGACTCCTGTGGAAGGCTCACAGTAAAGGTTCTTGGAGCTTTCTTGTTGTTTCTTGCACAGTTTAAAATTCTAAAACTTTTGTGGGAACATTTGAAGAAATCAGAACACAAAGCTAGTGTTATCAAAAACTACTTCACAAGTACTTTCTCAGAACGTCTCTGAGAGGGGCCCACTGCTACTGTGGGGTTCAAGGGGCCTTTGAGGGCTGTGCTGCTGTCTTAGTAATATTTGCAATTATGAGAAACCCTTGCTTAGAATAGGCCAGGCACTGTGCTAAGCACTTTATTCATCTGATTATTTAATTCTCCCCTTGGGAAGAGGGAATTGCAATTTCTTTCATTTTGTGGGTAAAGGAACCCAGGTTCAGAGTAAGTGGCTTACCCAGAGCTGCATAGGGAGTAAATGGAGAAACCCAACTAATGCTGAAAGTTTATAGTCCCAGTTCTACCCTCTGACCCACAGATCCATGACCTGTAACTGCCCTGTCACTGTGGTCTGTAACTGCTCTTTCACCAGCATGCAAAGACCCCATATGATCCATTGAACTTTGACCTTTCTTTGGTTCAGGATGGACACTCCACATTCCCACATTCCGTTCTGTCCCATGGCAGCCTATCCCTGACTCTCCACCATTGTACAAGTTTTGTGGCTCAGAAATATCATCCTGTTAGAGTTTATACTCCCAAAAGATAAAACACATTTCACAGCCAACCCAAAGTTGGAAGCACAGCAGTGATATTGATCACACAACCAAGGAAGTGGCAAAGCTTGTGGCAGGGGACAAAGCTCTACAAAGTGAGAGGATTTCCTTAAAACTTGAAGATAGGTGCTAAGTAATCAAGAGACAGAAGATGCATATAGAAAAAGAGTGATGTTTTTTTACAAATTGGATTTTCTAAGCTTATTCTAAACTAAAGAAAGATGGGGGAGGAGAGGGAGAGGGAGAAGAAGGAGAGGGAGGGGGAGGAGAGGGAGAGGGAGAGGGAGGCACTTATGGATCATTTAAATTTGTAAACACAAAATTGCAAATTAAATTCTACTGGATAAAAATCAGTAATAAATTCCATTGCAACTAAAAAAACACAACAGCAGGACAAACTGATTTGTGGATATGTGTTGGCAAAATCTCCCCACCATTATTGGCTAAAGGGGCTGGGGTGAGAAAAGAACTGTATGTAGCAGCATCTAAGATTTACTGGCTGCCCAGGGAGATTAGCTTTCTTCTACTGTGGTTTTCGGATGCCAGCCTCAAACAAACACAAAGAGGAAACAAGGGAGCGGGTAAGAATATCGAATTTAATGAAAATAGATCATGTTGAAGGGAATTTCTTCTATGAAATACCTCAACATGATGAAACTGTAATGACTAGAATAAGGGTCCGCCTCAAAACGGAGTGATTGCCTGGGCAATATAAAGCCTGGCAACTCGGATGGTACCCAAGTGTTCAAACGGCATCCTTAAGGCGGTTCTTCTACGACCGTCAGAAAGTTGATCCCTGTTCACCCATCTCAGGTTTTCTCTGTGCCTAGTAGTTCCCTACCAGGTCAACCTGCTAATGGCCCAAAGCCTAGGAATATGTTTTCATATAATATTAAGTAAGCAAAGAATACGAGCATCAGGTGGATTTAGATGCCCCCTCTCACTGATTTAAATAGCCAAGATGTTTAAAAAAAAAATAGCTGTCCATTCTGATTCACTGTGGTGAAACCTAAGATCAAAGACATGGTCTCAGTGGTGAAACTGAAGGCGGCACCACAACCAACCTGCCAGGGACCCAGGTTGAAAAGTTATTTCATGTGCCTTTGTTTACAGCTGCCCTCCAAACTGTCTTCTGGAGAAGTGTCAACTTGTTGCTACACGGAACAAAGAGACAGAAGGAGGTCCAGAAGCATCTGAGATGGAAGCCAAGCCCTGTCCTTGCAAAGCCTCTGGCCATCACTGGGCTTCCATAGGTCACATTCCAGTGCTGTCTCACTCTCTGAGCCCCTCCTTCTTTCTCTTGTTCAGATGCCTAGGCCGTTCTTTGCTCCCTAGGCCAGCTTCTATGGAGACTCTTCCACCCTACCCTGGGCTTGGGTGGAAGAGCTTGGGCTGCCAATATGAGCTCAGGTTTCTTGGCCCATCTCCCTACAGAGAGAAGCCTAGCCTGGGGGCAGCAGACAAGAGGGAGAATCATACTCTGTCAAGAACTCCAGATGTCTCACCACTAGTGAGTGCTGCATGTTAAGAAAGGGCTGGTGGGATGGACTGCTGGACAGAGAAGGTGTGTCTGGGAGTAAAGGGTAGTATGAGGAGAGACAGGGAGCAAGGCCCTAAGTTAACATGGCTGCTTCACCCTTATCTTGTTGCCTTTGGCAGTCCTGCAACCTTGGGCAGACCAAAAATGGAGTCTATCTCAGAGAGGGTGGCAAGAATGAAATGAGATGGTTGGAATGCAGAATTTGTCACTATGCCTGCTATGTGAACTGAGATGCTACCTCTTCTTGTAACGGTTAATCTGGGTTAACAGTCTTGGCTGGGTTGTTTCTCTTGGAAGCTGATACCCATGAGTGCTGTGGAGCCATCTTGCTACTGAGGAGCTGGGGACAGCCTGTAGTAAAGCTATGAAGAACATATACATATTTTTTTAATTAGATAAGGAAATACTACATCTTTTGCCCTTTGCTTATTCTTATATTGCCTTGGGTTTTGTTTGTTTTTGAACAAAGTAGTCATTAATTTCATAAATAGGAAAAAATGGCCCTGTTAGAATCAATTGACATTGACTACTGCTACTCCTCCCCCTAGATGATCACCATAAAGGATTTGAACAGTACTGTGATAACTAGACACACACATCACTTGAGAGCAGTGCAGACTCTCACTTGAGCTATGAGGAAGATTCAGACGAACTACAAAAGTGCAACTCAATTTTTGACAAATGAAGAAGACTCTAATTTCAAAAATTTCATTGTCATACGAGACCAAAAGAGTCTACAGATGTGTACCAATTTTTTTTAAAAAGTGACATGAGAATTAAACAGAATGTCTCTAACTTAGCCTGGATTCTTTGCTGGAGTTGTGCGTAGTAGTATAAAGGACATTATTGCCTCAGCAGATAACACTGGGGTACATAGTGTAGACTGAATACACACCACACACACACACACACACACAAAGTTATTTTCAAAAAATGATCAGAGCACTTGCTTATTATGTGCCTATATTTTATGTTTGAGGGCACATTTAGAAATAGAAATGCTTCCTATATAGAGTACAATACCTTCTCTTTCCCAATATAACCAGTGACCCAGAACAAGCCCTTTAATGCCCAAGTGCTAGGCTCAATTTTCACAAACAGAAACAAATAGAGGACACTTATAAAGCACACACCTATTAGCAGAGAGTTAATCGTAGGGTGAAACTCTCAGGACTTTAATAGGTAGATCAGAAATCTGAGATGCAGATCCTTCATGACAGAACAGAGTAAGCAGACACTAAATGCCCCATGGGCTTTCTGAGCATTTCGAGCATGCTCAGCATGTGACAACCTCTGGAAGTAGTCTTTCTGTGAGATGCATCTAGCCCAGTCATATGCCACACTTTTCCCATGGACCCTGAGCCTCTTTGTACACAGATCTTTGCCTTCTCACCTTGGCCCATATCTGTGGGTGGGTAAGATGTTGGTTACGTCACAACAACAGCTAGAAGTTTAATGGTTTTCTTTTTTTAAGATGACAAAATGGTGCCCCCAAAGGGAGAAATCCATAGGGAAGGAGATAATCTACAGAGATGCGGTCCTGCAATGCAATGGAGTCCATGAACAGGGAAGATGGAGAACTCTGTGTGGAGATCCAGTTCAATTGCATAAGTTGAGAGTTAGACTCCTGAAATGGATCTGGTGACACTGTGGGAAGCAACTGAGTTGATACTGGAGACTTGGCTACCCAAGCAGGGCTTTCTCAATCCCTGGATACCATCCTTACACTCCGCCCCTAACAACAGAGCTGCCTTGTAATGGAGAATTACATCACTCTCCTAGTGTCCAGCCTCCTTAAGGTGTGACTGGTAGTTGTTTGGCTAATACCAGTCTAGTGCTCCCTTCTGTTCATCTCCATAAAAGGTGCTGGGAGCATAGAAGGGAAGGAATGCTCAGGTTACTAGAGGTGGAGTCTTCTGAGGTACTGATCTATGTGAGCCTCCACAGTCTCCGGAATGGACCAGTGCCTCATAGCCTGACCCCAGAGCTATCTGATGGGAAGAAAGGGGCAGAACAGAGAAGGAAGAGGAGCCAGGGTTGGTCTGAGATGGCCCAAAACTTTGGCAAAAAGATTCTTTTTCCCTCCTTCTTTTTCTCTGTTCGCTTTTCTTATCCCAGGGAGGAAAAAGGCTGAGCATCACCTTAGGAAATTGATTCTAACCCATTGATTGTCAGCTTGCTGTGTGTTCGCTTTTCACCTATACTGTCGATCAGAAAACCAACTTCAAATTCAGTCTTTCAGCCTGAAAGCATCAGCTGAACCCAGGTAAGGCCCCCTCTTCACCCCTCCTTTGCCTGCTTTCCCTTGCTCTCTTCCTTGGATGCTTTCAAATTTGCTTATTCTTCCTTTGCAGGCATCTGGATATGACCCAGCAGTTTTAACTTTTGCTTTTTCAGCAAAACGCAAGTGAGTCTCTTTGTTTGGCATTCTCATTTTAGACAAGAAGCTGAGTGTTAAAATCAGCACATTTGTGTGTTCATCTAAAATATCACAGGGTAACTTGCTTGTGAAAAGTAGCTCATCAATTTTATCTTTTTCATTGATGCCTTACTTTTCTTGTTAAATTTTATAGCTGTCCAATAAAACAACACTCTGTGGCAAAAAGAACATGGGGTTTGAAGAAAAACAGACTTGGGATTCCAGCTTTACTGTCCAATTTTGTGGTAATGTTGAGTTAGGTCATGAGCTTTCTGAATTGTGCTGATAAAAAGAAATAAGCAGAAACAGGCTGAGAGTAGAACTCTGTGAGTTGGTCTGTGTAGTCTTTAGCACAGGAGGCTGGCTTTGCAGTGCTCAGGGGACATCAGTTCTCACACCATGTTATCTACACACAGTGCCTGTTCAGAGTTGGCACCAAAGAGATGTTCTCTCTCATCTCTTACACACCAACTTTCCATATAACTCAAATAAGAATGTATTTTTACCAAAAAAAAAAAAATGCTATAATTTTGCTTTATGTCCTAGTTGGGTTTTCCAGTGTTCTACTGAACACCACAATCAGAAGCAACTTGAGGTAGGAAGGTTTGTGTCATCTGACAGCTCATAGTCTACCATGAAGGGAAGTCAGTGCAGGAGCTCCAGGTAGGAATCTTGAGGTGGGAACCGAATTAGAAGCCATGGAGGAGTGTGCTGACTGGCTCGTTCTCTGTGGAGTGCTCAGCCTACTTTCTCCTCCTCCCCTTTTTGAGATGGGATTTTTCTGTGTATCCCTGGCTGTCCTGGAATTCATTCTGTAGACAAGGCTAGCCTTGAACTCATAGAGATTTTCCTGTCTCTGCCTCCTGAGTGCTGGGATTAAAGGCATATACCACTTTCTTATACAGGACCTCATGCCCAGGCATGGTACTGCTCACAGTAGGCTGGGCCTACTGTGGTGATGACTCACATCAATCATTAAGTAAGAAAATTCCCCCACAGGCCAGCTATAAGCCAACCTGATAGAGTTCATTTTCTCGGTTGATGTTTCTTCAAACCTGATGACCCCAGCTTGCGTCAGGCTGACAAAAAAACTAACCAGCATATTTGATTCCTGAGAGTTGACTTCTATCATTTAACCTTAGAGATATGTTTATGTCCCACCTCCTGCAACCTATGATGATTATTTTATATGATACACACACACACACACACACACACATACACACACACACACACACACACACAATTGCCTTAGATGTGACAAACTGGGGTTAAGTCATAGATTAACAGGCATTTCTCCTGCATTTTCTGGAGCAGGAGTATGAGGCTTGCATCATGTACTGCACACACAGAAGAGATGCATATACACAGCCTGGTAGACAGAGATGGGGGCAGATATGGAAGCCGTAAGGTCATGACAGCCTAGAACTGGAAGAAGCAAGGAAAGAGTCTTCTCTGAAAGTTCTAGAAGGATTGTTCTCCTGCTGACATCTTGATTTCAGACTTCCATCTTCCAGAACTGGGGGAGAGATTTCTGTTGTTTTTAGTACCACGTGGTGGTGCTTCTTAATGACAGTAGCTCAAGGATACTAGTCAACTGTACTAACCCAAGCAGAAGACCAGACCTTCCCCATCCTCACAGCAATGCTTCTGCAAGAGACAGGCTATGAGAAGCCTGTAGTCCAAGGTGGCTGCACAGGCTTCACCCAACCCCACCAGCTCCATTTCCCAACAGCACTGCAGTAGACCTGACCCTCCTCACTCTGACCCACACAGGGAGTGACTGGGACAAAGGAGACAGTGGAAACCAGCCCTGTGTCCGGTTTTCTTTCTGAGCAAAACTTTACTTTGTACAAGTTGTGACAGGGCTGAAAATGTAGATAATGTAGCTCTCCTCAGTTACAAAGCACGCCGACTTGAGCAGGAACCTCTGTGTTCTGTAGTAAATTTTACTACAGTGCTTTCTTGCATGTGGGCTTTGAGAGGGAAGATAGCCAGGAGGGACGCGTGGGATCAAAGCTGTTTGTTGCTATGGTGAGGGGAAAAAGCACAAGACACAGGAATGGGGGAGCCTGGCAGACTCAGGTTTTCTCCTTTTGGAGTTTACAAAGCAAGCTAGAGTCTGGGCCAGTCAGATAATCTGGCCTTGAAGTCCACAAAGACCTTGTGGATAGGCAAAACCATGCCCAGTACATGGGAGAAGAAACCAAAGCCAAAAGAAAGCCATTGTTTCAGGCAGCTATGGAGGCTTGAGACAAGACATTGTAGAAAAATACAGTCATAGAGATTTACCTCATTAGAGCCCTGCATATGCTCCCCCCTTTTTTCTCAGCCATGAGCTGAGTTCTGGTCTATGCTTAGAAGGCTGATGAACTGAAAGCTTACTATTGCTTTCCTTGTTGTCTGCACAGAGAACACCCAGTCTAGGTCCTCCCTCTTAGAAACTAGCAGATTGTGATTATTCTAAGAGCTACCTTGAGCTGCTCAGTTATCCCACCTGAAGTGTTAGGGAGATGAGCTGAGCCATTGACAACCTTTGCTTCATAGTGAAACATCCTGGGGTGGGGACCAAGGCATATCCATACCCATTTTATTGGATACCCCACAGGTGGAACCCAATCGTCATTATTTCCAATGTCCCCAACCCTCCAGCCTACTTCTTATGCATCCAAGTTCAAGACCCAGTGGACTGTGTTAATATATCCTGTAGGATGATATCCTCTGAGCACCATGGCTGCCATTTTCATCAGAACAGCTGTGGTAACTTGCAGGAGACCCTCAAAATGGAGCCTGTTGACAGTGGACATTCATTCATTCACCCTTCAAAGGAGGGATGGGGAGGATCACTGGAGTCTCACCTTAGATCCTGTCCACTCCTTCCCACTCCTCCCAGACATTTGTATGCAATTCTACCTTAACTGAATGTGACCTTTGGGTGTTGGTGTGTGTGTGTGTGTGTGTGTGTGTGTGTGTGTGTGTGTGTGTGTGCTAGGATATATACAGACTGTGGATATTTCACTGAGAGAGGGACTCCATCTATACAGTAATAGAAAAGTTACCATCTCTATTGGGGTGAGATTCTGGGGTGCTATGGCAGCTTGGGAGTCACTCATGATCCCGTGAGTAACTCCTCATCTCTGTTCAGTAAGCAAGCCCAATAAGGTCATTGGTTCTCCCAGTCCTTGGTGGTCTATAAAGAGGAGGTAAACATTCATTTGCTTATTCCTAGAGAAAGTTTCCAAAATACATTTAAGCTGCTTCCAGAAGATATGTCTTGTCTACATATGCATTAGAATCTGGTGCTATCGGCTTCAATTCATAGTAGATCCCTTCTTCCCTCAAGTTTCACACTCAGCTCATTTTTCTCTCTCTCTCTCTCTTTGAGGTCCCCTGGACTACACCATTCCTGGAGATTCAGCAATACCAGGCAGATACATGGAGTGAACAAAGCAAGCTCTCCTTTTACCTCCCTGTCATATCAGATATTAAACTGGTAAGAACAGACACTCTCTTAGCTCAAAGCTGGGAAGTGATCATGCTCAGCTTCTCAACTTTTCTAGTCATTTAACCACAGTTCGCTAAATGATGTAATATTGAAATCTATTCATGCCTTTAAAACTTATTAGGCTCTCCCATGCTTTTAAAGTGGAGGATGGGGTGTGTGTGATAGAACTATGTGGGCATCATTTCTGTTAATGATCTCAGTACTCTGAGAGGCCCCCTGGGATTTTGACTGAAGAAGGCATGCAATCTAGTCCACCCAACTGAGCCTCCTGACAGAGGTGGTTACATTTAAGTTAGAGGTCAAGGGGAAGATGAAGTGGCACTAAAATCACCAGTAACAGCAGCAGCCATGATTTGGAAACACTTCCTGGGCCTCAGCACCGCGGCAACTGCTTAAGTATCATTTTGTATTTTTGCAATGAACAGCTTTTCGATCATTTTACTGCAAAGGAAACGAAGGCCCAAAGAGGTCAGATAAAATGCTGAGGTAGAAAAGCTGAGCTGATTTGCCGTTCAGAGCTACGAATGTGGAACCCTCTGTTTCCATGGGAGAGAAATGAGCGAGAAATGCAGAGATAGCTAGGAGAGAGTTAAGATTATGGGAAGAATCAGGTAGAAGAATTGCCCTGAATCGCTCCCACAAAAGATGCTGCAGGAAACTATTCTAAACTAGCATTTTAGCTATGCCCTGAGCTCAATCCAGATAGAAAGTGCCAGGCTGGAGCAGATACATTTGCTTTGAAGGGCTTGTTCTTCCGTAGTCAATCCTTGCTCTCTCAAATTAGTTCCCCAAATAATCCCCCGTTTTTCTCTGTGATTCCACGGCTTGACAACACTGTTTCCAAACAGCACAAGCAGCTTGATTCTAAGCAGAGCTCTCATTTCTGCTGATTGCCATCAGTAGAACAAAATGTACGGGGTGGGGTGGGGTGGGGTGGGAGGGAGTGGGGGGGGGTAGTAAGGGGAACTTCAGTAAGCCCTCTTCCTGTGGTGCCTGTCTACAGACTCAATGTGAATCAAGATGTTCTCAAGGGACGGTCTCTCCCCGCCTTTCTCTCCCCCCCCTTTCTCTTCCCTCCCTCCTTTCTCCCTCCCTTTCCAAATAAGACTTGGAGAAGACTCTATCCAGCAACTGCCTCAGACATCTAAATCTATATTATTATTCGAGAAATCTATTGAGCAAACATCATTTACCCTTGAAGCCAGATATAGATACAGGGGAGGTAACCTTGTCTTGAAGCAGCGACATTTGGGTAAAAAGAAAGGATTTTCCTAATGAGGCTTCCATAAGCCACCATTTCATGCTGTAGCTGAAAGAACAAAACTATTCAAGCTCTTGAGAAGCTGAAGAATCTCAGTGTGGTGAGTGGATAAGATGCTCTATGGTTCATAAAAAGGCTCTAGAAATGTCTGCTATATTTAAAGCGTGGGAATTCCCCTCCACCATGCATAGAAAGACGGCATAATTACATGGATGACAAATACATGTGTGGAGGCACACAGCACATGCAAAGTCACACACAGAGACTGACAGGCTGGATGTCTGTTGATGCCAAGGATGAATGAATTTCACAGCCGACGTGGCCTGTGGAAAATGACTTCCTTTATGCAAATGAAGGGTAAGAAAAAATACTCTGCCATTGCAACCAAATAATACAGTATTAAGTCACTGCACAGTCTTGAACAAGGTCTGGTGTCAGCATGACCTGTCTGCGGGTCATGTCTCTCTTGGAGGGGAATCCACAATGGCTTGTGATGGCTGAAGTGACAAAATACGAGATTTATGGGCTGAAAGAGGCCTGGGATGTATTCTGATATCACTTTCTCTAACATACGTTATGACATGACATAAAGATGATACTATCTAAACTAGCTGATATGCCTTAAACCTAAACTAAAGAATGGAACTAGGATTACATCTGCAAGACAGAAATCCCGGAAGCTTTTTTTTTTTTCTCTTCCTAAAAGCTTATCAAGTTCTTACCAGGTTTGTTCTCTCTGTCTCTCTCTGTCTCTCTCTCTGTCTCTCTCTCTCTCACACACACACACACACCTTTACACACACACACACACACACACACACTCCTTTTCCTCCTTTCTTACAAGCTGGAAATCCCTCCACAAAAGGACGCTGTAAAGCGTCATGTTACCTTTGTGCTGATCAAACACAGATGAGGTGCTGAAATCCATGGTAGCCTGTCTCATCGTTTACCATCAGAACGGCAAAAAACATTCAGGGCTCTGGAGAGGAAAAAACACCATTTCACACACTGCAGCCAACATGACAGTCAGCTTCAGCATCGTTGGTTGTCGCTCCCGTTGTAGAATTAAGTGTGCATTCGATCTGCGGGTTGCCTTTAAGGCCACCTTTGAAAAGACATAAAAACACTCTTCCTATGAAAACTGCAGGAGAGGAAGAGTTACTCTCTGAGCCCCATTCATCATCCATACTCATGTGTGAGTATTATATACTCTTTCCCCAAACAGACAGACAAAACATCCCAAACCCTAGAAGAAGACAGCCTTCACGGGGGTGCCTGCCTTGGATCTGGGCCAGGAAAATGCTGCAGATCCCAGAGCTTCAGCAGCGGTGGCGGCCGGAAGGTCGCTTTAAACCAATAGAAATCTCAATGAGTGAGTGAGATTCACAGGGCCAGACAGAGCATGTGCAAAGCTGCCAGCGCAGACTGTGTACGGGCTGTTTGTTCTTGGTGGAGTGAGAACTGCATTTGGGTCATGTGAGCAGAGACGGGCCATCTCAATGGAATAGGATGTAAATGTTGAAGCAGGAGGCTGCAGGCCACGTGCCCTGCTGAGCAGTTATGCACTGCTGCGACCTTTTTTTCAGGCTCCCTGCAGTGGCCTCCTCCTGTCAGAGAGATTTGGGGGTGGGTGGCAGCATTCGAAAGGGAAAGGTTGTAGGTCAAGGTTCAAATATCTGGGCCGAACTAAATCAAAACAGCCTGCAGTCACAAGGCGGTGCGATGCTGCATTCTGCATGAAACCCGACAAGTCACCAGATGTACCGCTTTGAGAAGGAGCCAAGTAAATTCATCCTCTTGGGTCAAAAACCTGAGGGGAAAATGTTGCTCTCATTTGCATACGGTGACATTATCTATATCTATGGGAAAACATCTCTAGAATTAATTTGTTTTTTTGTTTTTGTTTTGTTTTTGTTTTGTTTTGTTTTTATAAAACGGAGACATTTCACTTGTGGTTTTGGCTTTGTATCTATGTGTGTGCACATGTGTGTGTGCACCTGTGTGTGTACAGGCCAGAGATCAACATCAGGAATCTCTTTTTGGGAGCTCCTTCCTTGTTTTTCTAGAGAGAGTCTCTCCCTGACACCAAGGTCTTGTCCAGGTGCCTAGGTTGGCTGGCAGTAAGCCAGGATTCTCCTATCTGTCCTCCGAGTGCTGAGATGGTGATATCACCTGGCTTTTTATATGTCACTGATAATGGCAACTCTTTTTTCTTTTTAACTATCAGATATTTGATTTTGGAAGTAAGTGCAGGAAATTTTTTTTCCCTTTGTGTATGGCTATATTAATACTTTTTTTTTTTTTTTTTTTTTGGTGGTACAGGGATTGAACCCAAACTTTAGATACTAGATAAATGGTCAACCACTGAACTACACTCAGCCCTGACATTTGTTTTGATACGGAATGACCTAATCTATTTTCTGTGTTCTTTTGTAGGCAGTTCTTTCTTATCTTTTGACTCACATTGTCTATGTGCCTGCCATCTATTTTTCATAAAACAAAATGGAAGGGCCTCACATCCCTGAGACAATGCTACCACTTACTCACTGGTAATATCACCGTCACTCAAAGAAGCTAGCTCTCACTCACAAGCACTATTACTCAAGTGACAGAACTATGACTCAGCAGTACTGTTACTATGACTCAGCAGTACTGTTACTATGACTCAGCAGTACTGTTACTATGACTCAGCAGTACT
>JADRCH010000005.1:28572431-28593384 GCA_019843965.1 Rhynchomys soricoides | reverse complement strand
ACTGTTACTATGACTCAGCAGTACTGTTACTATGACTCAGCAGTACTATTATCTACCCAACAATGTTAGTCATCACTATCCTTTCCCACATGGGCTCCTTCCTTCAAAATACTCTGCATTATTTAATTTAAAAATACAAGCAGAGGCTGGAGAGATAACTCAGTGGATCAAGTTTGTGGTTCAGCATTTTTAGAGCCCAGGATGTGGCAGTTTGACTGTCATCTCAGTGCTGGGGAGGTGGAGACAGGATTTCAAGAGCAAACTGGATGGCTAGACAATAAGTGAGCTCTGGTTCCAACAGAGAGACTGTGCCTCAATATACAAAGTGGTGAGCAATCAAGAAAGACATTCATGTCAAGTCTGGTCCCTACATGCACATGCAGAAATGGTCACCCACACATACATATACCCCCACAAGCAAACACATGCATATATGCACACAGAGGAGAAATATAACACATTGTTGACAGATGTGCTAGGCAATGCAGGACAGTGGTCCTGGGAGAAGAACAACAGCTGAAGTCAACCTGCCTTCTGATCCTTCAGCCAGTTGCCTGGAGAGTTTCCAGACTGCTGTATGGAGTGAGTGTGGGCTCAGTAGTTTGTAGAATGGCACATGAAAAGATATACATGTTCTAATCCCCAGAACCCATGGTCATGACCTTGTTGGCAAATGAAGTCTTTTCAGCTGTAATGAAGTAAAAGAACTCTGTTTGAAATGCATCTCAGTGGTTTGCATCATTCAGAGGAACACTCAGAGGGAAGAGGAGGGAGAACATAAACAACACAACCTCCAGCCACCAGTCACTTGTAGCCACTAAGAACAGGAAGAAGTTAGGAACCCACTGTCTCCTAAAACCTAGAGAAGGAGCTGGGCTCTGGCAACACCTTGATTTTCAACTTTGGGTTTCCAGACTGTGAAATGGTAAGTTTTGGTTGGTTGGTGGAAGCCACCAAGTTTGTGATAATTTTCTTACAGCAGCTTCAAGAAATTAACGCCGAGAAAGACTCTCAAAATAAAATTTCCACAGTTAATAGATTTCTGTGAAAGCATTTATTGTGACCCAAACTAAATATGTGTATGGTTGTTTTCTTGTTTGTAGGGGCTCATTCTGCAGAAAGGCAGGCAGGCAGACTGAAAGGCATGTGGGCTTGAGTGTGTTATGTAGGTGTGGCTTGGGCAAACTTTATGATTTTTTGGAGCTCTGCATTTTAATCTGTTGCATGGGAGCTAAGTTCTTGTGAGAATTCATGATTTTCATTTAGTCACTTTTCTGGGCTTCTAAAAAGGTTAAATTTTTAAAAAATTGTATTTTCCAGTTCCTTTTGAGTGAGGGTATAGCGTCCTACTACAATCAAGATACAGAATATTTCTATCACTTTTTAAGTTCTCTAGTGCTCCTTGCAGGCTAGCCCCTCTTCTAGCAAGCATACACTCACATCCTAGAGGGGGAAATAAAACCACGGGACAGCTTAATACTTAATGGTAGGAAAACAACATATCTTCTAAAGGGCATTTAGAGTTTTTGTGCATTTTGCTTTGTACTTTTTAAAGTATACTTTATTATAACATATAGTATATTTTGTACCAACACTTTAACTCATGTATATCATGAACTTTGATTATATTCACTCTTATTTTTTCTCTTGTCCTCCTCTTCTCGCTTGATTTCTTTTCTCTTTCCAGAGGTAGGGTTTCTTCTCCTTTCCTGACACACACACACACACACACACACACACCCATTCATATACACACAGAAGCACACACAAATGCACAGATATACACACATGCACACATACATGCTCATATATATACATATATGCACATGTACACACACCCTGCAAATGAGTGGAACAAAGATGGTGTTTGTCTTTCTGTGTCTTATTTCATTGATCCCAAGCACCTTCTGTAATAGATGAATTTTAGTACATGATGCTGAGTTAAAGAAACCAGACAGAAAACACCACATACTGAGATCTCTTCTTTGTTGGCTTAGATTTTTCAAAACCTACTTTAGTTATGGTTCTTTAATGCTTCAACTTCCTTCTCACCCACCACCAGCAGAGGTAGGAGCAGAAAGGTTAATAGGAAATGGGAGTTAAGGACCTATTTAGAAATAGTTCTTTGGAGCTATTCTCATCGTCATTTTCAGAGTCCAGTCCACTAGCAAACACCAAACATGAATCAGTAGTAGGGGCTCCATCCAGAAGAAACTACGAGACTCCACCAATCAGCTAGGTAGGTAGGTAGTCCTAGGAAGTGTCAGGGAGCAGCCGGGATACCACAAAATTCTCTGGTCTTTTTCTCTATTCAGTCATGACAAGCAATGATCAGTGAACAAAGCAAGTTGAACCAACACAAGAGAGTGTACTGTCTGGTTTTGTGTGTCAACTTGACACAAGCTGGAGTTATCACAGAGAAAGGAGCTTCAGTTAAGAAAATGCCTCTATGAGATCCAGGTGTGAGGCATTTTCTCTATTAGTGATCAAGGGAGGAGGGCCCCTTGTGGGTGGTGCCATCCCTGGACTGGTAGTCTTGGGTTCTATAAGAAAGCAAGCTGAGCAAGCCAGGAGAAGGAAGCCAGTAAGAAACATCCCTCCATGGCCTCTACATCAGCTTCTGCTTCCTGACCTGCTTGAGTTCCAGTCCTGACTTCCTCTGGTGATGAACAGCAGTGTGGAAGTATAAGTTCAATAGACTCTTTCCTCCCCAACTTGCTTCTTGGTCATGATGTTTGTACAGGAATAGAAACCCTGACCAGGACAAATTGGTACCAGCATAGTTGGGTATTCCTGTGACAACCAACCATGTTTTGGGGAGGACTGCGGAAGGACTTTGGAACTTTGGACTAGAAGATCCATTTGGTGTTAAGAGCTCTGTGGGATGCTGTGTAGGAGCTTGGAAGATAATGTTGAGAACAGTGCAGAAGATGGAGGCCTGGCTTGTGGAATTTCAGAAGGAAGACTAAAGACTCTTATCAGGGCTGTTGCTATTTTGATTGTGAAGATTCTGTGGTTTTGGTTAGCTGGGGCTGAAGAGTCAGCTGTGATTAACAAGATACCAGAACTACTAAATCAAAAACTTTGCATTACTGGGACTATTGAGTCTGGTTAGCTGGAGCTAAGATATTAGCGGTGATTAAGAAGAGACCAGCATCATTGAGGTGAAATCTGGCAAGTGTTTTCTGAGAGCACAGAGGCTGCATTCCAGAGATCGCCAAGGTTGTACCTTGTGCTGTGGCTGGACTTGGTAATGTGTAAGAGTCACCCAGGTGGTACTGGTTTTGAAGGCATGAAGGGGTCATGAAGAGCAGCTGAGACTGGGCACTTGAGAGGCTGCAGAAGGCCATTGGTGAAGGTGCAGTCTCAGTTGCAATTGATGGCCCAGGACTGAAGGGGTCATGCAAAGGAGTTGAGGCTTGGCATCATGAAGAGAGCCTATGAGAGGCTATTGGTGAAACCTAGTTGCAGTGGAAGACAGCAGTGTTTTGGAGATGCCAGTACCATGAGATGACCACCAAGAACAGCAGCAGTAGTGGAGTACAGGCATCTGGAGCCCAGAAGACAAGGTGTGTGCAATAAAGGGCAGAGCTGGAGAAGTGACCCAAGCCCTTGGAAAAGCCTAGAAGATCGTAGTGGATCCCAGACATTGGACGGTTGGAGTTTGATTTTGCTTTTGAGTGTGACTGTGCCCTGATATTTTTCCCTCTTGAAGAAGGTATTTTAGTGGAGCCCACAGTTAAGAGACTTTGAATTTTTAAAAGACCTTGAATTTTAAAAGATATTGGCTATTTTAAAGGGATTGAACTTTTAATATGTAAAGACAGTGGGGCTTTTAAAATTATTTAGATCTTGGGGATGAATAAGAAAGTAAGGGTTAAGGCTTAAAAGTGTATCCCATGTATGTGGAGACAAGCCTGTTGTTGCATGTTTAGGTGTTGCTATATGTTTCACTGCTGTAACTGTGTCTTAACTGTGTCCTTGTTTTAGGACCTGCTTCTGAGGAGAAGCAAATGACACTCTGCACAGAATCCCATCACTCAGGAAAGTCAGAAATTCAAGATCAGTCTGGGCTACCTCAGACTGTATAAAATACCACAAACAAAAACCCAATATGGCTTCTCCACTAGAGAGTAAACTCCACACAGGTTTTATCATCTGTGTCTATTCCGTGTCTATAGTACAGCACAGAAAGGGAACCAGAGGGGATTCAGTAAAGGGTAAAATGTCTCTGAAGGATTTTCACACCAAAATTGAGGTCTTGTTCATTGACAAAGTGACATTAGCCACTTGGCTGTTGAGATAATCCACAAAAAGGGACTTTCTGATGTCCTTGCAGTCTTCCAAGAGGGTGAACACAGAAGGGTTCAGATGTTCTGATGTGTTTTGAACTGTATTCTAACTGGTTGACCACTACAAACAAACTGACAGGTTTTAGGAAGTCCTATATTTTACTCTTATGAAACCAGAGTTTCAAAGCAATGTGCTCAAGTGGAGGACATGTGAGCTGTGCTGGGTGAGTATATATATATAAAATAATTTGATGCCTTAAAGAGCTCAAAATAGATGTTAATGACCACAGCCTCAGCTACAGCTCTGGTTTGGATCTGAAGCCCATGTGTTAATGAGTTGTCCTCAGGGTGCTGACATGGGAAGGTGGTGGCTTTGAGAGAAGGAGCTCAGCTGGAGGTTTTTAAGCCATTGGGAGTGTGCCCTTGAAGGGGGTTTGCCCCCCTCTTCTCATGAGGTAAATGGTTTGGCTCTTCTGATTCACTCATTGTTCATAAGGATAAAAACATCACTGACTATTTAGGAATCAGAACCCGATGAATCAATGAACCATGAACCATAAAGCTTTTTTGTTTTTTAAAGAGTTTTCTTCAGCCAGGCAGTGGTCATGTACACCTTTAATCCCAGCACTCTGGAGGCAGAGGCAGATGGATTTCCGAGTTTGAGGCCAGACCACCAGTCTACAAAGTGAGTTCCAGGACACCCAGGGCTACACAAAGAAATCTTGTTTCCAAAAGAAAAAAGAAAAAGAAAAAAGAAAGAAAGAAAGAAAAATTTTCTTCAATGTTTGTGATAGTGATGGAAACTCTAACACAACTTTCTCCTCTGAAATCATTCACTACTTATGGTCTGAAATATACAGATTTTAAGCAGCAGTACGTGTGGTGGGGCTCCAAACCGGAGACTGCATGAAGTACAAGCATTTGCTGAACCCAGCTATCCTGACTATATCTATACGCTAGGTTGCCAACTTGACCACATCTGGAATGAACTAAAACCCAAATGGCTGGGCACACCTGGGAGGGTTTTTTTTTTCCCCCTTAATTAAATGATTTGAAGTGTGAAGACCCACTTCTAAACAGGATCTTTGAGGTGGGAAGAGACACCTTTAATCTGGGCCACTCCTGCTTCCAGCATAAAGGATGTGGAAGAAGGAAGCTTGCTATCTTTTTGCCTGCTTGCTCTCACTCTCACTGACAAGTCCATTCCCTCACAGGCATTAGAGCCTGCTTCATCATGATTCTAGTATATACTGAAGACAAACGGAGACATCCAGCCTCATGAACCAACTGAAAAACTACTGGATTCTTGAACCTTCTGTTAATAGACAGCCATTGTTGAACTTGATGGGCCAGAGCCTGTAAGCCATTCTAATAAATCCCCTTTATTATCTGTATATTTGTATTATCTATATCTATATATCTATATCATGTATGTATGTATGTATGTATGTATGTATGTATGTGTATCTGTCTGTGGTGGTTTGAATATGCATGGCCCAGGGAGAAGTACTTTTAGGAGATCTGGCCTTGTTGGAGGAAGTGTGTCACTGTGGGCGTGTGCAGTGAGACACTCCTCCTAACCATGTAGGAGCCAGTCTTCTCCTAGCAGCCTTTGAAGATGTTAGAGCTCTCAGCTCTGTCTGCACCATGCCTGCCTGGGTGTTGCCATGCTCCTGCCTTGATGATAATGGATTGAATCTCTGAACCTGTAAACCAGCCCCAGTTAAATGCAGTCTTTATAGGAGCTATCTTGGTCATGCTGTCTTTCTTTTCACAGCAGTAAAACCCTAACTAAGACAATTTCTATATCAATATAGATAGACATAGATATATAGATTCATTCTATAAGTTCTATTCTTCTAAAGAATTCTGACTAACACACCCAGCCTAGGACCAGTCAGAGATTTGCTCTTTCACTTCTCCTAGGAAAACACTAAGCACAGTTGTGGACCTTTGGAGTCCATTGCTCCATTGATTTTGAACTGTGCTCCCCTCTCCCATACCACCACTACCAATCTCCCTAAGCATCAGGTTCAAAGCTGCTCAGTCTGAGGCTAGATCCCACTTCTCCTTAGTTTAAACATATGTTCATACCATTCAGTCTTAGAGACATATCAAAACAAAGCTGGGGCCATTTCTTCAAAAGTTCACACCATAACAGGCATGCCAGAATCTGCGAGTAGAGGAACTAAATACTCACACTTACTGCTAAATTGTTCTGGGCCCTTCACACATCTGCCTACATGATTGTAGCTGGTACATTAATTGGAAGACACCAGCTGCTCCGGCAAGTAGAGAGGTAGTTTGCTTCTGAGAATCTGTACTGACAACAGGGTTTACTCTCCTGACCTTAAGGGACCTTAGGACAGTCTTGTCAGGTCCACTGAAAACTCCATTTCCCTAAATTCTGGCAGTTAAACAGAAGCCAGCATTCCTTATGAATTCCTTCCCAATTCCTTGTGAATCTGGTTAGTCTCTACAGAAAGGAAACTTTTTTAAAAATCACTGTCAGAAGGGACAGATGGCCCCCTGTGGTGCCTATTAGCATACCAAAGCAAATGGCCTCCAGGCTCCCTCAGCATCCCAAGTACCTGTTACACAGAGTCCACAGTCCTCCTAGGTCTTCTCACCTCCTCCCCCCCTCCCCACTCTCCTTATAACCCTGCTAAGCTCACCATTTTTGTCTTCCTCTCTTGATGTCTCCATTTCCCCTCTTCCTGTTTCTCTGTCTCCTTCCTCCCCCAATCTCAGCACTTCTGCATCTGCCCTCTCTCTTCTCACCCCTTCACTTATTTGCTCTGCAACTGCTTCTATCATGGCCAGGAGCAGTCTGCTGGCCATGTTCAGTCATCTACATTCTCTCTCTGCTCTGGACTCTTGCAGCTGTCTCTGGCTATTCTCTCTCTCTTATCTACAATAAAAACCTTCCCCCTAACCATAACATGGAGTGGTCAGGCCATCAGTTCATACAAGCCTCACTATCCAAGGTGCATGATCTCAGCTCTTCTCCCTTATTCCTTGTATTTTTCTGTTATTTCTCTTAGACTTTCTTCAGTG
Organism: Rhynchomys soricoides; assembly: GCA_019843965.1. Taxonomy (NCBI): domain Eukaryota; kingdom Metazoa; phylum Chordata; class Mammalia; order Rodentia; family Muridae; genus Rhynchomys; species Rhynchomys soricoides. The sequence continues at coordinate 28,586,035 of JADRCH010000005.1, read as the reverse complement.
CCTTCTGCTAAACAAAAATGTGTCTTTTGTTCCTCAGAACTCTCTTGCATTATTTGTGTACCCCATTCTACCCAAAAGCCTTCCCCAGAGAGGCCAGTTTCCACTGCTGTTGAAAATCTGTGTTCTGAGCTATCTGGATCCTATTTTCAATGTTGGGACTCGACATTGTGTGATCTCTTCCTTACTTTCCCAGTCTGTATAATCAGAATAGTATTAGGGCCTTCTCATGAAGTTTTTTTTTTTTTCAATTGGAGAGGGTCTATAAAGAAACAGAGTCAGAGAAGCAGGCAGATTTGACCTCAACAAGCTAAAAACAGCTAAAAATGCTTTATCAAGCAGTGAGGGGCTTCAGCCTTTCCATGGGATAAAAATTGAATCTACTTAGTGGGGCTGGGGACATGTATATATACATACACACATAAAGATAGCTACTAGGAAGTTGGAGTTATTCTTCTGTGGTTTCCTGGAAGCAGGGTGAGTTGCTTTTAATACCTGGGTATTGTTTCTGCAGGCCGAGTGGAATGGTCATTGGGGCTAAGCAATTCTTTATGGCTAGGGGCTATTGCTCAGTATAGCCTGACTCAATTCCTCATGACAGGACATGAGGCTATTACCCAACATGGTCTCCTGTGTAGAGCAAACTGGCCTCAACCTTGTGATCTTCCTGCTTCCACCTCTGGAATACTAGAATGACAGCCAAGTACCACCATGCCCAAGTACATAAAATTCTTGAATGAAGTAAATTAAGTATGTCACAGTCTCAGAGAAATGTTTCCTATAGTAATTTTTAACTTGTACTTACTACTATGATTTCCATCACTTATTCTATTACATTTCTACCTTGAGAAACTTCCCTTTAGCTTAAACTTGTGCTCACATCTTTCAGTCTTAAAACCATCAAGATAAAAACCAAAACTGTTCTTTGAACCCATCCATCTCTCCTTTCTTGACATACCTTCAGAAAAGCAAGTAAGTCTCTGTCTTCTGCCAACATCCAGCCTCCTCTTGATTCACTGCAAACTGATCTTGTTTCTCTGACTGCTGGAAGGAGACTCTACTGCCAGACACTGCCAGACAACCAATCTGATGGACTCATTTCACAGATGTTTAATCATAATAGTGGGGCTATGAAAACCAGGCAGGCCCAGACAGTATTTTCTACAAAGCCTCAGGCTTTCCTCATTTGTGGTGTCAGTGGTTTGGGGCAGTGGACATGGAGCAGCATAGCCTACGCAGCATAGAGTGATGGAAATAAGAGTGAATTCAGCTTCATAAACCTGACCTCAAGTCTTCAAGTCTCCATACTGCTCTGCATACGGTAAATGCTCACTCAAGATGAGTTTTTTTGCTCCTAAACTCATGAAGGACTCCCATCTCCCTCTACTTATGGAACTACAGAGCTCTCTTAGTTGGGTCCCATGCTGGCAGAGCCTGAACAGGTTAGGTATCTGGATCTTTAACCAATGTGTCTTATGTAGAAAAGTCTGGAAAGGTTTTCTGTCTGCAGAAAGACTAAGGCAGGGGAATAAAGAGTTAATGAAATGCTGCTGGATCCACACCCGATGCTTTAGTTGGAAAAGTGAGGTTCTGTATGAACATAAACCTTAGCTGTCTGGAAGCTAGTCTTGTATTTCTCAGTATTATCTATTTATCCCTTCTCCCTCTAGCTCTGATCAAGGCTCCCCTTTCCTCTCAGGAGACTCTTAACTGCTGAATTCCTGTACTCTCTTGTTTTGAAAAAGTCCCCAACATTCACAGAACTCTAAGCTATGCCAAGAAAGAGACATCTTACTCACCTTCATTTTACAAGCAGATCCAGAGGAGAGTGGAATAATTAAAGCAACAACCACTGAAAGAAAACAATTTCATCTGTAGGATGAAAAACAAGGTTATTGTTTAGCTCTCTGAAGTGATTCTCCCACTGTATCAGTGTGGCAGCAACAATTTAATTATGTCAGGGAACTCAGAGTTTTCTTCACATAGTGACAAAGAAGATTGCTTTCACAGGTGGTACTGCCGGGGATACAGTTTCAACATGCTGAGAGAACTCTTTCTATTTATTTTCACAAGTTCTCTTTTAAAGACAGATTTTTTAAAACTCCTTTCTTCTCCCTGGAAACACAGCGAACAGATTCCCATGGAGTTTACAGCACAGAAAAATCAGCCAAACCACAGTACAAATTGGTCTACATTATGCAGAGTAGTTGGTTTGACTGACTGCTCAAGATGGCAGCCACACTAATTACTGCTTTAGCCCACTAGATGCCTATTTGTTTATGAAAAGTTTGATGTCTACATCTGGTGGAGAAAATAGGCAAGTTAGCTTGATGGGATATGTCATGCAGGCACTCAGCACTCAGGAATTCATATTCTGACATGTTTTTCTTCTTTTCCTTGGGAAAGGAAATTCCACCATTGAATTCAAATTGAGAAATTGAAGGGTGTCTTAGAGTTTCTATTGCTGTGATGAAAACACCATGACCAAAAAGCAAGTTGGGGAGGAAAGGGTTTATTTAGCTTACACTTCCAGATCACAGCCCATCACTGGAAGTCAGGACAGGAACTCAAGCAGAGCTGAACCTTTGAGGCAGGAGCTGATGCAGAGGCTATGGAGGGGTGCTACTTACTCACATGGCTTGCTCAGTCTCCTTTCTGATAGAACCAACAGCTCAGGGATGGCCTACTCACAATGGACTGGAGCCTCCACCATTGATTGCTAAGTGAGAAAATATCTTTCAGCTGGCTCTCATAGAGACACTGAGGATCCTTTCTCTCTGATGACTCAAGCTGTGTCAAGTTGACATTCAGAAACAGCCAGCACAAGGGGAAATGAGATCTCAATATTCAGGATAAAAATTTCAGCACAATCAGGCTTAGCACAACAAAGAAGTGATTTTCAGTAGCTAAATCTGAATGAATCTCTGCATCTTCAAATGACAGATTCAAAGTTTTCTTTACCTACTTAGGCAAGCAAGAAAACAAAATGACATTCTAGAGCCTGTGCGGATACATCATTGACTATAACATTCTTATAACATGTACATTATAATCTAATATTTGAGGTATATACTTGGTTGATAAGCTGTGACTTTCAATATCAAGCTAGTAACACTATTTTTGGAAAGCTAGGGACATTATGATGTGTTCTCTTTTGACAGGGAGAGAGCCTACATGGCAAAATCAGCTTGAAAAAAAAAAATGTCATGTTATTCCACTTGAATGAGACAGACTCCCTTATATTAAATGTTATGGTTCTAGACACAAATAGAAATCCAAATCAGAAGCCGTGTTTCCTCTTGGGAAAAAAACCAGTGTTGCTTTAGGATTGTTTATTAGATCTCATGACCCATTGACTATTGGTCAAAGGTATATGCTGGCTGCTTGTTAGGTACCCACCAGATGTTAAATGCTCAACATACTTAGTAACTGGTTATTTATGCCTTCTTTCAGGTCTAGTTCACCCGTCAAGTCATTCCTCAAACTAGCACCCAAACCTTTTGACACAAAGCAGCAGTTGATGGAAACTCCTTGTTTCCTCGTCAGAAACAGCTGACTATGGCAGATTCTCATTTCACAAAGTCCAATACTCAATTGACACAGCCAGTGTCTCTTCAGCAATGTATTATTTTAAAGTAACACAAAAATCATGACATTAACTCTGTTCTTGGAAATGTATTTCCACAAATATGCCAAAGAGTTAGTTAGCATTTTAATATTTAAAGACAATTTATTATAATTAGAAAATTATCAATTCTAACAGAAAAAAACAGGTACAAATAAAACATTATAAAGAAAGGAAAGAGAATACCAATTATTAAAATATCATATTAACATTTCTTTATTTACTTTAGTCTATCCTAAAGTAATTACTGAATAAATATCAAATAAATAAGGAATTAATTAATAGAGAATTAATGGTAGAAGTAACATTTTAATGAAAATAATATTTTCCCATCAAACTAGTGTGTCAGTCTAGAAGAGACCGAAATCAAATGATAGATTTAATAGAGAAGTTAAATGTAAAAGGGTAAATATAAGAATCTATAAGCTGTATGGAAAATCTCGATGACTTTCCTAGAGCTAAAGGCAAGCACTCAGCGGAGGAAGGTTATAACACTGTACAACAGAGAAGTTTGCTAGTTTGTCTAATCTGGTTCTAGTCAGCAGTCATGAGACAAGCCGGAGACAGCAGACAGGGCATGGGAGAGCCGATGCTAGCAGCAATGGTGTGAACCTGGGGGTGGGAGATCCCTTAGGCTACAGAGGTGAGGCACAGGGACCTGACTGGGTCAGCATCCAGGAGTTCTACAATGTTGGTTTCCATATTCAGAGGGCCAGGAAAAAGTCATTTACAGGCTGAGGTTATTAAAATGCCTGGGCTTTCCTGGTTTTCTGGGTCCAAGGTTGAGGCTGAGAGCTCCATACATGCTTCATTGCCAAAGCCAACTCCCAGACCACAGCTAGGACTCTTGGGAGAGCCGCCACCACTCTGCAATGTCCCTGTAGTACCTACCTGAAAGATTTATTTTTATTTTGCCAACATGTATGTCTATGTACCGTGTGCACACAATATTCATGGAGGCCAGAAGAAGGCCTCAGGTTCCCCAAGACTGTATTTACGGATGGTTATGTGCTACCATATAGGTGCTGGGAATTGAACCTTGGTCCTCAGGAAGAGCAGCTAGTGCTTTTAACTACTAAGCCATCTCTGAAGCCCCATGTAGTGGCTATTTTAAAAGAGAAATGCTTACAAGAATTCTGTCTATTGTCACAGACGCTCCAAGGGTAAAGGTTATAACCTGCTCATTGACACGGTTAGTTACTGTTAAATAAAGATCATACCAACAAAGGCCTATGCTATTCTAAGTAGGGTTGGAGACTACCAAAGAAACAAAAATGGTAAATTATTTTCAACGGTCACATGGAAAATCTCTTCCACATAAGCTGAGGCTGTTAGAACATCCCAGAAGCTACCTTGGCTGTGCAAAGGGGAAACCAAGGCTCACAGAGTACTTGACCTGGATACAGAGTCTGTCTCTGCTCCAAGCTGCATCTTACTGGGTGTTTGGAACTTACAACTGGATTACTATCATAGGGACCTCTGGGGAATATTTCTCAGCCAAGGATCTGCAAGTTAGAGAGTTAGGCAATGGCAGAGATTGGGCCAGTTATGCCTTTCAACACCTACATACATTTTCTACTAGAAAGTGTATCAGCCCTGCGGACCTCACAGCTCAGTCTGGTCCCTCAGAGCTGAATGCTCCCTGAAAAAGTCACCCACTCCCATATAGCCTTCAACTTCTATGGCCCTACATGCTATCTTGTCCCCGGTGCTTCATTCAAAACTCTCATGAATATATTAATAATTAACATATAGTACCTAGGGATCTACAGTGGAACAGAAACTGGGTTAGGCTTAACAAATATCCTACCCATCCCCCTCTTAATTCCTAGAGCAACCTTTTGAGAAGTATAGAGCTAATGGTTCCATCCTTAGTGTCTTCGTCTATTTTGTACCGATATAAGACAATACGCAGTAAGGGTAAATTTATAAAGAGCAAAAATTGGTTTCTCAGAGTTCTGGCAGCTGGAAGTCCGAGATCAAGATGCTCCATTTAGTGTATGATGATGGTAGCCTTCCTCGGATGCCGCAAGTGCTCGAAAGTCAGAGAGGAGCAAACTCTGTCCCGTCTTAGAGCGACCCATCTCCCAGCACCATAGGGCAGTGGATACGTTTTTTCTTCGAACACATATATTAAGAACAAACTCAAACGGAAGTTCAAGGACAACTTATAAGTTTAACTGAAAACCTCCAGGGCAGGCAAGCTGTAACTCTCAGAGCCGGTGTTTTGAGACGAGCTGGCTTGGAGGTCAGCCATGTGATGGGATGGAGTGGGGCTTTAGAAAAAGAGTGAGGAACCCCCAAACCTTAGGGAGTCTGAAAGTGTATGTAGCTGTGGCCAACCTGAGAGAAAACGACAGAAGAAAAGACAAAGAGAGTCGTTACAGAACTCAAAGAACTTTGCAAGCCTTCCCCAGCTAACTTCAGGGCAACTGGTGGGGGTCTGTTCCAGAGGAGTGAGAATCCTGTACGGAAAAGAACATTATTTTAAGCTCAACCCCCCTTCCTAGGAGTGATCCTTTAGGCTGGTCCCTGTCCTGCCCAGCAGGGTTAACTCTAAACAAACCGACAAGAGCATAGCTCCCCCTAGAGGGAGATTCTGCTCATTACTGAGATTGCAGACCTGAGCCTGCATGCACAGCTGAGAAAAAGAAAGTTTATAAAGAAGAGAACCCGGAGAGATTTCGGGAGTTGTGAATATCTATGTTCAAAACCCAATAATTAGGTTTTTTTCTTTCCCTTTCCCCCCTCTTATTGATCTTTGATTGGTCTTTATTCAAATAAGCTGTCCCAAATTATTTGATCTTTATGAAAGAAAACAGTTTTGATGGGGTTTCCTTTCTGTTCCTGCCTTCTTGGTAGCCACATCCTTTTGGCCAAGGAGTCTTCAGTTTCCTTACACCTACAGCCTTCTTTGCTTTCTTACTCTCTGCAGACTCGCCCACACCCCTTCTCTGAAGCCCTCTTCCCACCTATTTTGGCTACCAGTGTGGCCCCAATTTTGCAGTTTCTGGCCCGATGAGGTCTGCCTTGGGCTCACGGTCTTGGCATACGAGTTCATGTCCCACATGATACTCAGGCCATTGCAATGAATCTTCTCTGTGGTGGTCAGCTGGGCTTTTTAAGGTTCCGTTGAGGTCTGTACGGATCATTTTTGTGCATAGGAATGCTTTACATCAGTGTTTTTCAACCTCTTGGTCATAACCCTTTTGGGGGGGCTCAAATGACCCTTTTACAGAGGTGGCCAAAGACCTTTGAAAAACAAAGATGTTTACATTATGATTCATAACAGCAGCAAAAGTAAAGTTACGAAGTAGCCACAAAAATTGTTTGGGGGCCTACTGCAACGTGAGGTACTGTATTGAGGAGTTGCAGACTTAGGAAGGTTAAGAATCACTGCTCTAGACGTCTTAAGGGAAGCAGCTTTACTGCAAGTGTGGTACAATTCACTTGGCTTCTGGAAGCTGCATTCCATCCAAAGGCCCAAATGTCTGTATGCCCGACAGTAGCCAGTTCTAAATGTCCGGCTTTCATCCATTGAACAGAGAAACCCCAGGAATCATTCCGAAGGCTTCATGACACTGTTGCCCTTTTTGTAGATGATGCACAGTCCCTTCACTAGATGCAAGGACAGCTTACTTTGCCCTTGACAGTTCTCGTTCACTGAAAAGTGCAAACTTTTGTGATTCCATTAAGTTTCCTAAGAGCAAATCAGCTATGCAATGGGAATTCTTTCCTACCTCTATACTACATTTGGAAGGAGACTGCTACCATAACTCGGGGCCTATCTTGGTTCCATCACTCACAGTAGGATGACTTACCATGATATGGAATTTGGGGAAGACTATTGATGTATATTTGGATTAACTGTCTTTACATTGCCAGTAGGAGAATGTGAATTCTCCCTCCCCTACTGGTGTTGTTCTTATCTGAGCAGGTCCTTGCCACACGGCAAAGTCTACCAGGACAAGGGTGCAAGCCTTGGCTGTGATAACCATGCATATAATTATTTCTTATCATGGGCAATTTCTTAGAACTTTGCTTTTTAAAGGTTGCTATCAGCCATGCTATTATCACATGTATATGTACATAGTGTTTCTTTTTTCTCCAACTTATATGAGCCTAGGGTCCTACACAGAAAGACGGGTGCTGTTAATTGGGGCATCTGAAAGGCTGTCAGAGGGACAATCATAGCATTGCCTTCTTGAAGAGGAAAGAGTAAACTGTGGACATGGTTTTTGAGGCATGTTCAGCACAGTGCAGGCAACAGAAGTAGAGGAACAATGTGATCCTGTACAGTACAATGTGCCATGCTGGCTTTAACTCCATCTTACCTTTTCCCTGTCACTGTGACAAATGCCTAGCTTCTGAGCAACTTAAAGGAGGAAGAGTTCATTACACTTGCAGTTTCAGAGGACAGTCTGCAGCAGGGAAAGTGGGCAGGCTGGTGTGGTGTGGTGTGGTGTTTGCAGCATGTCTTCACATCTCGGTTGACCAGAAAGCAGAGAATGGAGCCACAAGTTGGTGGGGCTGGGATGTAACCCATAACCCATCTCTGCCAGCCATGCCTTTTATCCCAAAGGTTCCACAGTTTCCCAAAGCAGTGTCACTAGGTTGGGATGAAGTGTTCAAACACATGAGCCTGTGGGAGACATTTCTGATCTTAGCATCCCTGGGGAGAGAAATGGTACCCTACATTTGCTTTTGACACCCGTGACTTCTCTGGAGGGTTTTGAGGAGAAATATCGTGCATGGAAGAAAGGAGGGATGCAGGTGTTTTGTTCTTTCTCATCTCCTGTTTCACACTAGTCAGGTTTAAGTCCAGAAAAGCTAAGTCCTTATATTTTGGGGTAGTGTCACCTGGCCCTTCCTCAGGTACTCAGGGAGCAGCTACCATCCCTCAGTGTGGAGCATTTTGCTGATTTCACAAGGTTGAAGGACTAACTCAGTGAAGAAAGGATTGAGGGAGTCTAAAAAACTAGGCAAGATGATTGTCCAGCAAAGAGTGAGCCATTTTATACGTGATATGACAAGACTGGTTAATAGTATCGTCCTGGATTGTATGGGTCATTTGTAAGTTTGGCTTTCAGATCACATTAAGATACAATTGTTTTGCCAAAATAGAATGAATCTAACAATGGCAGCTTCCAGCTCACAGGAAGACAGCTGTGGCCACATTTGGGGTCAGGCCATATTCATTCAGCACTCCTTGGGTCAGTTAGCTTAGAGGGTGGATGCTTTTGAGTATGTCACTGGATCAGAGGGAGGGTGTATGGCTGGCCTCATAGGAATTCAAACACTAGATTCCTGAAACACAAAGAGTAAAATGACAACATTATAGAATCTTATAGCTGTGAAAGACCTGAATCTTCTTTATCTTAAAGAGTTCCCCAAAACTTCTTTCCTTCTTCCTTATCTTCTTGCCTGAGGTAGAAGTGAGCATAAGAAGTCTCATGAGAAGTCATTCAAGCACTGGTCCATCTTCCAGTAAGCATGGATGGATATCTCAAATGACACCACCTTTCAGAAAATTATCTACTCATTTCTCTTGTACACGGTTTGGGGGAATGTATAGCATGCCCAAGCTCTCCCATTTGGGGACATCACCATCTCCCACACTGGTTGGAAATTAACATTGGTCCCTCCTGCAGAGGGGGCCTGTGACCCTATCTGCCTATAGATCCGTTGTAACAGTTGTTGGAGGGTGCCTCCTATGGATCCTCTTTATGAATCAATGAAACTGCAGATTGCACACCAATGACTCCGACTCTGGAAGTGACAGTTGGCATTGGTAGACTTGGGGTCTTGCTACTTGAGTTTCAGGTAACAAGGCACAAAAAGGAGGTAGCCTGTCCCCAGTGTAGGGCTTAAGCCTATTCTGCAGGTCTTTTGGGAAATTGATATGGAAAACTCTAGAATATCATACCATGTACCATGTACCATGTGCTAATGCCAAAAACCCGTGTGTGTGTGTGTGTGTGTGTGTGTGTGTGTGTGTGTGTGTGTTTTCCTATGATAACATCGATCTGGTCTCTCATTAACCTGTGTTCTAATCAATGGCTGGACCTAGAGTATAGGTGGAGAGAATGCGGTCTTTGAGAGGCCAGCATGGAAACTAGCCTTGTGCTGATGTGGAAAGAGAATGGAAGTAGATAACAGGCAGAGCTATCATTTCCTCAGCTGGAGACTGGCTTGATAGAAAAAAGTTCTGCTGAAGTTTGGTGTTAGAGAGGATCAAGAGCACAGGTTCCCGGTGTGTGCATGTAAGTTTAACCATGGAAGCTAGGTGTATTAATTATTTCTCTTATTGCTGTGTAAAAATAACCAACAGAAGAAACCTAAGGAAGGAAAGTCTTATTTGGGGTCATGGCTTAAGAGGGTATGCAGCACACCTTGGCTGTAGGCATGCTGGTGGAAAGGTGAGGCATCCAGTTAGGAACTGGTACTCAGCCTCTTCCCTTACATTCACCATAGGACACATCCACGAGATACGAGGTACTTTTCTCTTCTGTGGACTTGCAGAATGTCATGCTTCACTTTATTTAGAGAGATCATGTAAGAATTGTGGGCAATGACCATGAGCAGGTAGGTTGCCATTTCCAGTCTGAGATGGTGTCACAGCAAGCAACTCTGGAAGCAACTGTCCAAATGGCAGTGTCGTGAGTTAGATCCTTTGGTCCTGAATGCTTAGGGGTAGGGGAATCCTCCGCCATTGAGTATTGCACATAAAGAACGAGCTAGACGTTAAACCCAGTGCTGTGTTAAACCGTTACAGGTCAATGGTTAAATCTCCTCTGCACTGTAGTCTGACTCACCCTGACCAATAAAACACTGTTCCTCAAGCTCTGAGCTTGGATTCTCCCCCTTCATATCAGTCTAGCTCTTAGAGTGAACACCTTATCAATCATTTCACATCCTTTTAAAAATAGATCTTGTAGTGTTCTACTCTGTGAGTACAAAGTAATTTATTTTAATACTCTGATCTTGTTCTGCTCTGGTACCTACAGTCTGCCTCAGCTAATGCAAATGTAGCCTTGAACTTTTTTGAGAGGGCAGGAGCAGGAAATCTAACTTTTCCTGAATGCCTTTTTAAGGTTGACTCAGCCAACATCTGGGATGGGGGAGCCTCAGTTTAAAAGGGGAGACGAGAAGAAGCCAGTTTTAATTTTCCTTTAGAGTGAACTCTGCTGGAGATGAAGGGTTGGCAATGCCTGACTGCTTTTCTAACCAATGAAAGCAGGGTAAAAATAACATTTAAAATATTAACCTTAACCAAGCAGTGGTGGCGCACACCTTTATGCCTAGCACTTGGGAGGCAGAGGCAGGCCGATCTCTGAGTTCAAGGCCAGTCTGCTCTACAGAGAGAATTTGAGGACAAACAGGGCCACATGGTGAAACCCTGTCTCAAAAAACAAATTAACAGATTTAAAAAATTTAGCCTTGCAAACTTAACCAAATTTGGACTGGTTCACATTGCCTTCACAGGAGGTAGGAAGAGTAAAGGGGAGGGGAAGGAGGGGGGAGGGAGAGGGAAGAGAGAGAGAGAAAGAGATTGAGAGAGAGAGAGAGAGAGAGAGAGAGAGAGAGAGAGAGAGAGAGAGAGAGGACCAAGAGGACAAAAGGGCTCATAGTTGAAATGACAAGGTGATGTAGGAATCAGAACCTGGGGGAAGGGAAGGGAAGCCCCCATGGACTGGCTGGAGAGGCTTAGGGTAGGGAGCAGGATGCAGAGAGCTGAGAGGATCCACGGTACTGAGTGAGCTTGAAAGCCTGCTTGTACTGCAGTTAGCCATTTGTTCCAAGTTTCTTTTGGACCTAACACCCAGAATGTGCAAGGCTCTGGATTAGATTTTTAGTTCATCACACACACACACACACACACACACACACTTTCTGTTAAATTTTAAAGAGTATATAACCCTTCGTTAATTTTGTCTGGAAAGGCCCCCACACTTACGGTATTTAATCTTGATCATGAAGTTGGTTGGAGTGAGAAACGCCTAGGCTAATGAAACGTATACCTTTGGATCTATCTGGGGTGCTGTGTGCAGAGACTTAGAGCGTGAAGGCTCTGACTTAATGAGTAGTTTAGCCCCTTTGTGTATCCAGATTGAATAGACTTTTGGGAGGTGGTGGGACTGTGGAAGGCGAGGTCAGGTTGGAAGAAGTAGGCCACTGGAGACACACCTTTGGGGTCCTCTATCTGTGATTATTTAACTGCTCCAGAATGCCCTGCCCATCATGAGAAACAGAAACTCCTGACACTGTGAACAAAGTCAGTTCCCCACTTACGTTGCCTGCATCAAGTATTTTCTCATAGTGATAAACTGCTAACGTTCAACACTGGCATAAAGGAAAAGCATATGTAACCGTGCCGTAAAGCTCAACAAAGCACTGTAAGACTCTGAACCTTTGAGAACTCAGAGGCACAACAGGAAAATGGTTGGTGCTGTAGGAAGGAGGAAGTGCAGAAAGACTGGGAAGGAAAGCCATACAGACATGGGTTTTCAGCCTGGAAGAGCCTTGGCAGAGGAAACAGGACCACTTAGAGATGGTCTGTCTGACTTCTGACCTTTCCCCTTTCAATTTGGTGGCCCTCCGTCTAAGTGCCCCACTCTATTTTCAGGGCTGGAGATGGAAGTGAGGAAGGGAGACATGGAGACTAATGTCGGAGTTTGCCATTTCATGACGAAGTCTTTGAATACAAGTAGCATAAACCACAGCCTCGAGAAGAGTAACCCTCGTTTACTTCAAAGCCTAAGGCAGAAGTTCTCCAGGGATGACAACCCAATAGTTCCAGAACATCAAGATCCCATGTCCTGACCATCTTTCTACTCTGTCTTCTTCAATGTCTTCCTGTCATCATTAGCTTCTCAGCTCCCTGAGTCACATCCAGAAAGGATATCTGGTGAGAAGGAAAACAATCCTTCCCTGCATCTCCTTTCATGAGAGTGCACCCTGTCCCCCTCCTCCCAGAAGAGTACCTTTAAAAACAATTGGACACAAGGTCACTCACCTCCACCCAAGCCAAGGAGAACTGAACTCCTCTCTGAGTTACCCAAATCTGTATGTAAGCCATCACCACTTGTGATCAGATGGGCAGGTGATTAGATGTTGAGCTTGATCACACGACCACCAGGTTTCTGTTGTGCTCAAGTTTGCTTAGCCTCACTTTTCTTATCCACAGTGGAGTGGTAGTAATGTCTGACCGGCATGGTTGCTGACCCTCGTGGCTGTCAGAAAGAGGAAATGCAGCAATCCCTGAAAGATACCTAGCATACACAATGCTCACCGCTGCCACAGCTGTCCTTAGATTATGCTCCTGCAGACTATCAGGATCCGATTAAAGAAAACAACTTCAGAACTGTTTCTAAAAGCCTGGAGTGCCTCATCATATGTACATGTGGGCAGCTGGTCCAACCCCTGTGGCCAGATGTACAGAACAGTCTCTCCCGTGGGATGACAGGTGTGTTACGTTTATTTATTTATTCTGCCTCATCTCTCTGGCAAGTAGAAGCTGGATTGGTCCCAGCTTATATAAATCTGAGAAAGAAGATTGTGAAGTTTAATTTCATTTTCTCCCAAATAGCTTTACGAAAGGAAATACTAAATTGTCACACTTGATTTTATGTGATTTCAGTTGTGCACCACAGTAAATATTTTGCACGGTTTCGGCTTGGTTTTGGTTTGATGGTTGGTTTTGGTTTTTTGAGACAAGGTTTCTCTGTGTAGCTCTAGACAACATTCTCTACTATAGACCAGGCTGACCTCTGACTTAAGAAATTCCCTCCCCCTAAGCCGGGCAGTGGTGGCGCACGCCTTTAATCCCAGTACTTGGGAGGCAGAGGCAGGTGGACTTCTGAGTTCGAGGCCAGCCTGGTCTACAGAGTAAGTTCCAGCCAGGGCTACACAGAAAAACCTTGTCTCAGACAGACAGAGAGAGAGAGAGAGAGAGAGAGAGAGAGAGAGAGAGAGAGAGAGA
>JADRCH010000005.1:28468704-28572421 GCA_019843965.1 Rhynchomys soricoides | reverse complement strand
AGAGAGAGAGAGAGAGAGAGAGAGAGAGAGAGAGAGAGAGAGAGAGATTCCCCTGCTTCTGCCTCCTGAGTGCTGGGATGAAAAGTGTGCACCACCACAGTACACAAGCTCATCCACAAACATGCATCCATGTATCCTGGTCCTTCAGTCATTGGACATATATGCAGGCTCATACCACAAACAGGGAATCTAAGGTTTGGAGAGCTTTAGTAATACGTTCAAAGTGGCCCGGTTACGACTTGCGCTTAAGTTTCCTTAGCTCTACTGACTGCAAAACCTTTGTAACTTATTTTCCTAAAATCTTCCTCTGTGCTGATTTCATCGGCCTTCGCTTATTAAAAACAGGGCTGGCTGTGAGCAGTTACTGGGTTTTTATACATCTAAAGTTTAAGGAGAGTGTTAGATGTTAGTTAGTAAGATGTTAGTTCTGATCAAGGCTCATTGCGTTCCCGAGAACCTAGTGTTAGTTCTGCTTGGCTCCAGCAGGTGGCAGGCTTGTATCAGTTTGCACTCCAAGCCTACAAAGAACAAAAACCGATTTTAATGGCAAACTATAGAAACCATCGTTCTATACTCGTGTGTGTGTGTGTGTGTGTGTGTGTGTGTGTGTGTGTGTGTGTTGTGTGTTTCTTTTGAGGGGAGGTTGCAGGGGGCAAAGATATGAGGAGATGGGGAAATGAGCAGGAGTGGACTGCATGATGTGAAACTCACAAAGAATAAAAAGGTAAAAAGAAATCACTGCTCATCACTTTTGGGTCCATTTTGAAGGACTGGCAGCCTTGTTCAGTTACTGTCATTCAAAAAGTGGTAAATGAAATAGACTGTACTCAAATTGACTTTCACTCTTGAAAATTGTTCTCGGATATTTTATACACATTCACCCCATTACGAATGTTGAGACAGCAAGTGGTTACAGTTATCACCTCTACTAAGTTTATCCATGCAGTCACCATGAATCTCCCAGTGTTGGGTATATGTCATGTATTTTTGAGTTGCTATCATTTGGCACCTTGATATATGTGACTGCTCAGCTGATTTTTTGCAGAATACAACACTGAACACCAGAATAAGATAATATGGGTTTGCCAGGCAATGGTGGTGTACACCCTTAATCTCAGCACTCAGGAGGCAGAGGCAGGTGGATCTCTGAGTTCAAGGTCAGCCTGGTCTACAGAGAGTGTTTCAAGACAGCCAGGACTACACAGAGAAATCCTGTCTTGAAAAACAAATAAACAAAAAACCAACAAAATCCCAAATCCAAAGCCCAACTAATTTGAACTTTGACTTGATCATATTTGAGAAGCTTCTATAAAGCCAGTTGGGTGGGGGGTGCTGGGAGCATGACTCGGTGATGGAGTACACACCTAGTTTGTGTGAAGCCCTAGCTCTGATACCTAGCGTCCCTGAGCTTCCATGTCCTCATTTGCAACCCAGACATGCTTGATGATGGTGCTGGTGATGTTGACTCCTGGGATCACTTGGGAGAATGAAGGCCATATGAAAGGACTTGGTGCAGGATTTGCCGGAGATGGTTATTTCAGAAAACTGGACCAAAGTTGAAAATACCGTAGTGTTAGATAATTACTAATAGAGGCCATGATGTAAGATGCCCAGGGCTGGAGTTTAGCTGCATCCCAAGAAGCTTTCTTAGTTAGTATTGGAACTTCTTGCCCACAGCTTAACTTCATGCCTTGGAAGCTCTTACAAGGAATGACTGAAAGAATCAGCTTATGTTTTACATTATGTGATACCAATCCCTAAGGGTGTTTTCTTTTTCAGGGCAGACATCCCATGACCTGACTTCAACCCATTTTTATTAATGACCATTGTTATCTGCCAGCTAGTTTCTCTGCATGAAGGGTCTAGGCAGCAGGCAACAGGCAGCAGGCAGCAGGCAGCAGGCAGCAGGCAGCAGGTTCACTCTTGGAACCCAGGTGACCCACAATTCTCATTTGCCAGCTGCGCATGTTCTCACTCTCTTTCTCCAAAATACTTCTCTTTTTTCCAGCCAGAGGCTAGGTTCACTCTCCAGTTCTGTGCATGTTCTGCTAACCCACGCCATGAGCTTGCTGGCAAGGCAGATCTCCTGGTGTTTAAGGGCAGGATCTGGTTTCACTTGAGAATAAAGTTTTGACAAGTTGTTTAAACTTTGCATGAGTTTTCATATTCCTTCGATGAGAATAATAATAGTTTCAACCTCTTAAGGATGCTCTAGGGATTTAAAGAGATAAAGTTTAGAAAACATTTGGTACAGAGGATAGAACCAAATAAGCTCCCAGTATGCAGTGGCTAATGGCCACATTGAACAGATTATAGGATAAGTTTTAGTACTTTTGATTGTGCCCCCTCTTCCTGAGTTGCTAGTCAGCTTCTTGTATTCAGAGTCCACACTTAATGATGCTTGGTAATCTTTGCACTGCCTTGTATAGTCTAAAAATGATAGGCACACCAACATGCTTTTAAGAAACCTATTAATCATTGTTTACTAGCATTATGAAATAAAGTTCACCTTCAGGATTTAAAATTTTTTGTAGCAAATCTACTTAGATGCCGGCTGAGGGTCTCACAGCCATGTGCCAAGAGACGATAAAGCTACTCACTCAATGCCACGCATTAGATAGCGTTTTGCTTAAAATAAAGTAGTGTGTCGGTGCTAATAGATATTTATTGAGATAAAGAATTTATTTTCTATACTTTTGGATATTAGTAGGCTGGGAAGCCACGAGACAAGCAGAGGAATACACAAAAGAGGAAATAATATTGATTTTAAAACCTAGGACATTTGTAAAGTCCTGAGGGAGTATACTGAGCACGTGTTGGTCCTGTGTTCCTCCATCTCATCCAGTACCCATCCTGGGCACACTGTTGGACTTGTGAGCTTTTGTGTGGTATAAGCAGCTTAAAGGGAGGAAGCATTAATTACATAACGAGAAAGAAGTAAGCTCCTGGTTTCAGGGGGCTTTGTCTGTGGCTACTTGGCCTCGTGCACTTAGGCTAAATATCATGGGGGTAGAAGATCTTCTTCACTGTGGACAAGAAGAGAGAAGGGAAGAGGGGAAGTGACCAGGGCAGATACAGGTCCAGAGGACATGCCCTTAGTGACATAGTTCCTTTGAGTAAACCCTACTGCCTAGCTTTCACTCTCTCCAATAATGCCGCTGGATGAGTCCTTCAAGGGATTTGTCTATTGGCTAGAGCAGAAACTTACATGTAAGTGTCAGGCAACACCATCACAGACACACACTGAGGTGTGCGTCTCTACCCACCTAGATTTTTCTTGATCCAATCAAGTTAAACCAAGTTAAACATAAAAATAACCATCACAGATGCCAACACTGGATAATTGCCTAGAGCCAGAATTCTGTTCCTCCTCCTCTTCCTCCTCCTTCCTCTTCTTTTCCTTTAGTGTTCTCTAGTTCTCTATTCTTAAAAGGGTCTCAACTTCTTTCTATTTTTTTCTGCCAAAGGTGGTTGTGGTTGCAAAGATATTCTCTAGCTCCAAATGAAGATGAGGGTATCTGTGGTCCCTGGAGACTAGCTGAGTTTCTCAAGCCTTTTGTGTGTGCACGGGGAAGCCTGGGGGTTAAATGTCACTCCTCTAAGAAAGCAATGCATCTTTCACCACACCAAAGAGTCTAATCCCACACTTTGTCTGAGCAGTGCCCTGGGGTTCCTGGCTGGCCGTGAGAAACAGGAGCAGAAAACAGTTCTTAAGAAGAGAGCCTGGATTTTGTGGCTGAAAACTGACACCTAAAGAAGCAAGAAGACTCTTGTTCAGTAAAGAGGAATCAGTTAGGCCATAATGGGAAATGTGAGGTCCGAGGCTTGTGATCCCAGCACTTAGGAGGCAGGAGAATTGAGATTAACTAACACCATAAGCACCAGGGTGAGAGACGAAATACCATAGAAACACCAGACTGGATGAATGGATCAGATGCCGAGCATACCCATAGATGGAGCATCCTAACTCCATATAGTACTGTGTGGCCTCAGACATCATTGACTGCTTTAGCTCCTGCCCTCTGGATATTCAGTGCCTGGCCTAGGCTTGTTTGGTTGTGTGTTTTGTATTTTAGTTTTACCATGAACATCAGAAGAAAGCCTTGGGTGACAATGTCACAGAATAGGTGGTAGAAGGAGATATATTATTTAATCTTTGAAAAATGTATCATGTATTCAATGTACTGTAATCATATCCACTCGTCAAGGCCTCTCTCAAACTCCCTCAGAACACCCCAACCCACCCTCCTCCCAATTTTATGTCTTCTCTTATTATAAATACTAACGTTACTAATAACTCCCTAACTTCAATTAGTGCTTAAGCACTGGGGACAAAAAGTGGGGCATAGGCAATCTACTATTGGCTACATTTACCTGCAAAAGTGACTCTGTCTCTCAACAGGAGCTATCAGTAGCTCCTATGTTAGGAATCAGTCCTTGTGTAAGCCCCTCCCCGTCCATGCTGGAACTTTGACTGGCTTGATCTTATACAGGTCTTGTGTAGCCAGCCAGAGATGCTGTGAGTTTATTCAGAAGGTAGCATTTCACAGAACACAGTGCCCCTCCTCATTCTACAGCCTTACATTCTTCCTACACCTTCGTCTGTCATGTCTTCCTTGAGCCTTGGATGGGAGTGAGTAGGGGTGCTGAGTTCTCACAGTCACTTGTTCGCAATAGGTCCACAGGATTTGAATCTTTGCATCGATTACTACCCAAGGCAAAAAGAAACTTCTCTGACCTAGCTTGAGAGCAGCACAAATCTATGAGTATAAATATAAACAGTGAGAAGGTAGCTTGACACATTACCATCTCGGGAAACACCATTAAGTCCCTGTCTAGAACTGGAACTAGATCTCTCTAGTCATAGTCTTTTGATTCGGTTTACAGTGCCAGACATGAAGTTCCTCCAACGAAATAGGTCTCAAATCCAATCAGAACGTGATTGGTTACTGCCACAACTGTTATGCCACTATTGTACCAGTAGGCACCACACGCTGGCAGGTTGTTATTGTAGCAGGTGCGTAAGTCCACTGTTTCCTCTCTCCGAGCCACCTGTACAACACCCTCCAGCACTATGAAAGCTAGCCAGCAGGGAGAGAGTTTCCTGTTAAGTTTGAGATTGATTTCTTGGTGTCTTGCAACTAAAGTGTATGATGTGTTTAGCAAAAGAGCTTTTTGCTCCCCCCTCCCCATTTAGTAATGTTGGTACCCAAGATCAAACAACAGCCTACAGTGTTCTGGATCCCTCCAGGGCCCCTTTGACCAGTAACTTGGTGGGCAAAATTCCATGTCCAGCACTGAAAGGACTTAAACAAAGAAGAAGGATCTGGTGTTTTGGCAGCCAAAGGACCAGAGAGTGAGAAATGAAAACCAAGCACACATATAGAACCTTCAAACTTTCTCTTGGCTCGTTTTATGTTCACGTTATTTCTATCCACTGTATAGTGTAGTAGAATTGTTTACCACCCTGAGAAGAAGTACAACAACAGCAGCAGCAACAACAACAACAGTAACAACAGCAGTAACATCATCATCAACAACAACAATGGCAACAACAACAACAACAAAGTCAAGGTGTACACAGGCTAGATCCAACCCTTCAAGTTACATACTGGTACTTGGTCATCTAGAGATGCAGTGTACTTCAGTAGCCAGTTGGGGTCAGAGGTGCTTCATCTCAGAGGGCATCCATTCCTTGCCTATAGCTAGCTCTGTGTCTTTAATTTCCCAAACCTGCAAATCCTACAGACAGAAAGCCAGTGTAAAATCTTTTGGAGTTTACATTTTTGACCAAGTAGAGCAGATGCTTGGGGAAAAAAGAAGCGTCTGATCTCATGGACCTTGGCAAGGAGATGGATTTTGACTTTAAAACACTGAGAGTTTCGTGTTTTCCTCCGCTTGTTCTCATCCCATCACACTTACCTTCAGATTGTGGATACAGGGCTCTCATGGACACTGAGCAGTCACAGACACAGGAAAGTCACCTCCTTGGCTTAGGCATGTGAACACCTGGAATTGAGGACTCTAGCCTAACTTCCTGAATCCTTACCTCTATGGTGTGTACCAACCTTTTCAGTCTGTGGTACCCTCAACACATTACTTAAGTGATGTTAGTGAGTGTAATTGTTTCATAGATGTTTATAAGCATCCAGATCAGAAGCAGCTTGTGATAACCAACTGTATATATCTCTTTCTGCAGCCTACTTAAGCACTATCACACGGAGGGTTGAACAGGAGCCATTGTTAGGATCATTAGGGCCCCAGACACGGGCAAATGCAGAAAGTTGGGACCTTTCTCCTGTGTTAACCAGCTTTCTGTTATTACGACAAAATACCTAAGACATTCACATTTACAAAGAGGTAAGGTTTACCTTCGCCCATGGTGTTGGAGGTACTGGTTGGTCCTATTGAATGTGAACTTATATAACAAGGCAAGGTAGAAGCGCATCATGGTGCTGTGTTTACCACAAACTGTTGACCACATGGCCAGAATGTGCTAGAAAAGGAAGAGGCAGGGAGCAGGGCCCCACTATCTCCTTTGAGGGTGTGTCCTCAACGACTACACAACTTCCTAGTGGGCCTTTTAAATTTTTTGTCACCTCCCAGTAATGCCAAGTTGATAGATTTTAGTACATAGATATTTGAAGGGCATTCTAAACACAAACTGTAGTGTTACTCTTGAAAGCTGGTTACAAAACATCAGTGTGCACATTGATGATACTTACATTAGCTGCTCAGGACAGAATGCCTCTGTGAAAGAGGAAGGGGTAGTCTCTGAGAACCAAGAGGATTTTCCAGTGTAAATAGGTCTGGAAACTACAGTCAAGAAGTCAAAAAGTAATTTTCCTGTCAAGGGCAAAGAAGACATTAAGTCAAAATTTCCTATAGAATTTTTAATGATTAGGTGATGGTGCTAAATGGCCCACAAAGTCATGTGACCTCCTTCCCTTTTTAATCTTAGACCTTGAGAAAATCTCATTCCTCTTTAGAAAGAAGCAGTATTCTTTCTACAAAGTGGGGATGAAGTCGAGGGGGTACCATCAGAGGGAAACAATGGCTATCTTTTTCTTTGTGTCACATTAGGGATCATTGAACAATGTATGCTTGCTCATGTTTGTACAACTCAAGAATTTAAACCCATAAAATCAGCTTTGCTAAGGAAGACAGTTTCACAGGCATAGATGAACATCCTTGCAGGTCCTTCAGAGTTGCTGGGAGACATGGTCAAAGAGTCTGCTGGTGCGTAATGTTTAGAGCATTTCATTCACAGGAAAAATTTTAATCTATATTTTTATTGTTATAATTAAGTGATTTGAAAGAGATTATAGTCCTGGTGGTGTTCTGGATGTTTAGGGAAGATGGCCAAATACAAGTGGCAACTCATTGGGTCTCTTTATGTAGCCCTGGCTGGCCCAGAACTCACTATGGTGACCAGCCTGTCCTCTAACTTAGAGATCTACCTGCATCTACCTCCTGAGTGCTGGGATTAAGATGTGTGTGATGATGCCTGTCTGCTGAGCTGTGTACTTCAGATTGATCTGTGGGACTTGAATTTAGCTTTAGGAAAAGAATTAACAAAGAAATCAACTACTAGTGAAGGCCTGGAGAAACAGAAGTCAAGAGGTAGAGGATAATCCAGGGCTGAGTGAAGCTTCTTGGAATCACCAGTCTGCTGTTGGCTCCTCAGAAGGGCATGAAAAGGCTGGTTCTGGGGTCTCTCAAAGCTGGAGTCAGCTGCTGCTGCTGCTGCTGCTGCTGCTGCTGCTGCTACTACACCCACAGGAAGTGAGGCAAACAGAAAGGTTGGGTCCACTTCCTTCCTCGAACCTGCCATCCTAAGCTAACTGAGGTACTTACCTTTCTGTGTTTTTTTTTTCTTCTAGACTCGGTGTGAGGCACCTTCTAGTGGTGCAGAGTACAGACTGTAAAGTAGGGAAACAAATGACCCAAGAAGAAGGTGAATGTTGAAAATGGCAGGACTCTGCTGAGGAGCAGAGCGGCGTTGAGGGTTAGTTTTCTAGTGAAGTTGGCAAGACCAGTGTACCCAGTGATTTGATCTAATGCTACCCCAGATGTTGCTCTTATCCGATGTGATGAACACCCACAATTAGTAGACTTTAAATAAAACAGATTTCTTTCCACAGTGTGGTCATCTCAACAACCGAAGCCCAACAAGCAAGGACTGATGTTCCCTGAGAAGGAGAAAGTCTTCCCCGGGGCTGTGCAACTCTAGTTTCAGGTTGATGATGTTCAGGCTTGTGTGTGTGTGTGTGTGTGTGTGTGTGTGTGTGTGTGTACACACACACACACACACACACACAGTTATGAAAATTAATCAGCTTTCATTCCATATTTGAAACTCCCTGACCCTGCTCTAGTTTTTCCCACAGCATGTCACTTTTCACATACTGTGATTATTTGTTTTGTTTATTTTTCTCTCTCCTCTAGAATGCACACTTCGTGATGGCAGGTGTCTTAGAACAAGTTCCCTGGGAACAGAACTCTGTGCTAAGGATTTGTGTGCAGAAGGCTTACTTGGAGCAGAGTTGTTTCTGGGGACTGCAGCCAAGAGAGTCGGGGCAGCAGGACATGGCAGAGCTGGGAGCTGGACTCTGGCATGGCTGTGACAGGGCCTCAGCTGATGCCTGGATCCTAAGAGTTTAAACAATGCTTCAGGGGATGACATGAGTTCATTGGGAGAGAGGCCCAGGCCTCTGTATTCAATCATTCCTTGGAGGCTGGCTGTCCCAAGAAGAGACATTTCCTCAAGGGACAGAGTTCCCTTTGGCCAAGGACAATTCCCAGGGAGGACTCAGTTGTGAGTCACCAGCATTCCTGTCAGCTGGGGAGAGAGTAGCTTGGGCCAGAGCAGGGTGAGGGTAGTGTCCCCGAGGCTCTAGCCAGTTTTACTCACCTATTAGTGGGCTTTTAACTGTATGACATGGTGACTATCACTGAGAAAATGGGCGAATGAACAAATGAATGAATGGAATCTTTTCAGAATGGTTGGTAGTCAAGGGCAGGATATAGCAGCTGTTGTCAGTGGGCAAATAGAGAAACTACTGTGGGATTAGAAAATGGGCCAACATGACCTTCAAGATAAACTGAGTCAGTTCAGTATGGTAAGTAAATGTCAAAACTTGATAGTAGCTTGGGAGCAAGGTTGGCTAGGGTGCAGGATAAGCTTATGGCTTGCATCACAAGGACCTTTGAAGTCTCCTACTCCGATGCTGAGCACCATGGTTCATTTTCAGAGGCCTGAGCCAGGCCCAGGGTTAAAGAAAGCATCCTGCTAGTGCAAGAAACAACTGGCTCCCGTGACAGAACCTTTAACAAGCCTTTTTTTTTTTTTTTTTTTTATCTGTTGACTCAACACAGACTAGGGAATTCTTTGAAAGACAGCAGGGCTGTAAATCAGCAAGCCCTGTGAAGATGCATTCCAGGATCCCCGAGGAAAAAAAGCTGCACACAAAAGCCCCTCTTCTAAGTCTTCAGGAATGCTGTGAGTGGCCTTGGAGGTCTCGGGGTTAGACTTCGGGGCTGGGAATGGAAAGCATCCAGAAGAGAGGCACAGTGAAGCAGCAGCAGGAGCAGCCAAGCATGCCTCTAAGAATGATGAGCTTCCAGGGAGCAGAGCAGTGCCTAGTGGATGCTGAGCACTTAGTGAATAGGGTGAGTGAATGACTGTATCTCAGGCTTTTACTCCCTGGCTGTGTGACCTCAAGGAAGGAAGCCCATGTTTCCTAGGCCTTGCCCGTACTCTCTGTAAGAAGTCTGGTTCGATCACACGTGGACTCTGGGAGTGAGTGACCCTTGAACCCTTGAGTTTAAACGCATTCAAACGGATATCAGTGTCTGGAAATAGAAGTGGAACCATGCAGGAAGAAGGAAGGGAGAGGAGGTGGGGGAGGGGAGGGCCAGAAGGGAAAGTGACAAACCAAGTGCCTGTATGCAAATCTTCAGGGCAGCCTATTAAGAGGTACAGTTAAGTTTAACCATAGAGCGTTAGCAGAGGTTCTGAAGCTATGGAAAAGTAGAGAAACAAAAAAGTCCTGCACAGCAGAGGGAACTCTCCAGCTCCTAGG
Source organism: Rhynchomys soricoides (assembly GCA_019843965.1). Lineage (NCBI taxonomy): Eukaryota > Metazoa > Chordata > Mammalia > Rodentia > Muridae > Rhynchomys > Rhynchomys soricoides. The sequence goes on along the minus strand of JADRCH010000005.1, from coordinate 28,562,336 downwards.
TTAAGGTGGGTGCTGGTGCTGGGCAGGGCCTGCTAAGGCAGGTGACTCCTGCATGGATGCCACACCCTTTGGGATTTTGAGGGGTTATTGGGACACTTCTGTGCCCATGGATCCTCAGAATATGTGTCTTCCAGAGCTTTCCAGAACACACAGCTCTCCCAATCTGGTAGGCTGAAGAAGAAGAAAAGGAGGCAGAGGCTTATATTCCCCTGGGGCAGAGCATTCTCTGAGACCTCCAGGACACATAACAGAGGTGGGTTTCAATCAGTTGCTCACCCACCTACATCAGTGGCTTGATGTGGTACAAGGAATGCCAGGGTCTCACTCAGAAGGTGAGAGTCAAAATTCTAACCTTCGTAGTACTTGCAAGATTCGTAAAACCAAATTGGATGGATCCTACCTACACTCCAGGTACGGACAGGTAGATTTGTATCTGAGCAGCACTCCTCCTTCCCCTCTCCCCATTGGTCCCTTCCTCTTTTCTTCCTTTACCTCTTCCTTTCTGTGCTTGTCAGCCCAGCAGGCTGGAAGAGAACAAAGCCTATAGCCCAATGGTCTGATACCTATGTAGGACCAGGGTCGCTGGCAGACATTTGGGCTGTATACTCAAACTTTCTTGTCACAGAGCAATGACAGTTTTGCCACTGACCAGTACCACCATGGACAAATACTATTTACTCAACAAGAATGCCAAGCATTTTCAATCCCTGACTCATCGGGAAGAGGAATTTGGAAAAATGGGGAAGGGGGGAGGAGGGAGGGGGAATGAATGGGAATAAAACCAGAGAAGGCAAGAATGTCATCGTTGTGTGGAACTGTATTTTAAACTGAACCAGGCATTCCAAGCTCATATATGGTCTCTTGGTCTCTGCAGTGCAGTCACCTCAGAAAAAAGAGACCTCAAAACCTGTCATCGCTAGGAACCATCAAACCGGAAGCACATCTAAAACCCGTGTCTTCATTAGACGCAGCAATATCATGGCCAAACTTTAGGTTAAAGTTGGGTTCTTGGGTTTAGATCAGTTGGAATTTAGATCCACATGACAACCAGGAACAAGAACTGGATCCCCCATTTCTCCAGACACTCTTTTTTTTTTCCCCATGTTTCCACACTAGGGCTTTAACAGCGTGGCCATAGATCCTCAGAAGCATTTCTTTTTGGCCTGCTGGGGCCTTCCCTGCTTCTTGTGAGCTCAGTGTGATTAAGGGGAACCTGACTCATCCTGGAAATCAGGAGGTTGCCTCTCATGTTGTGACATTCATTTGTTGTCCCTGCACAGATTTATGCTATTTTCCCTCCCAGCCCTTTCTTCAACCACACACAGGGCCTTATTGTGCTTCTTACACCCTCTGCCATGGTAACACTGGCCTCTGTCTCACCTCCTGTCTTTCTTCCTTCCCAACGTTCTTGCTTCTTCTTCTGAGTCTCTGACTTAGGCTATACTATGAAGGTTTCCTCTCCTGGGGTGCCACAGAGGCTCTTGATACCAGCTTATCTTGCAGTGATGCAGGAAGTCAACCAGGAAAGTGGACAGGGCCATAGTCCTGAAAATCGAGAAAGTCTGAGAGGGAGCTAACTGAAGCCAGTGCCACTAATTGATGGTACTAACTCAACCATGAGATAGCAAATTTGTAGGCTGCATGTGTTTAACCTTTCATGCATTCTTCTGAGACATTATCCCATTTAATGGATGAGTTAGTTGAAACTCAGAGAAGAGAAGTGGCTAAGCTAGAGGTCCTGTGGCACCTGACAGCACTGTGTCCTGGGTCTGTTTGACTCTGGATCCCACTCTCCTCTGCATTCTGGCCTCTGGCCTCTCATCTCTGCCCACTGAGGACTCTACTGCCACCTTCACACTCTACCCTGGCTAAGCCAGCTCCATCTTGGTTCTCAGCAAAACCTGATGTGTTGAGCTAACGTTAATTGAGACAGTCCATACATTGTGGTTGAAGAAATGTAGTTGAAATGTCAGGGTAATTTGTATGGTGCCGATGGTGCTCAGGTGCTGAGACTTGAGTTGAAAGATGCTCTGAGACTCTGTGTTCTGTATGTGGCTTGGGTAGGGGGAGACCTGCAGGAGCAAGGGAACAGCTCAGGGTTGCTGGTCCTGAATATTCAGGCAAGATGGGACTGGAAGATGATTCCAGTGAGAAGATAGACTCAGGTAGGAGAAAGCTTATTTTAGGATCAGGAAAATATTAAACTTCTTTAGCATGTCCTTTTTAAAAAATGAAATCCTGCACATAATTAATTACCTATAAAATATATATTAAGCCGAAACACATAAAACAAGAGCTGATAGTGAGCAGTTAGACTTACAGGAACTGCCTTACTCTCCATGGCTCAGTATTCATTAATTCAGTGTTCACATTGCTGCCCTAACAACCAAGATTCCACCATATACTTTCTGCTTAACTGTGTGGCAATGCATCTCCAATTAAGATGTATTCTCTGTGAGAATAATCATTGACTCTGTTTTCTTCACCCCTAGATCCTTGCTGTCCCTACATATGGTAGGTACCAGAAAATGCAAGTCTGTCTGTCTGTCTATCTATCTATCTATCTATCTATCTATCTATCTATCTATTTTTATCTGTATAGTTGTTTTGCTAGTGTGTATGTTTGTGCACCAACTGTGTGCACAGTCCTTGTAGAAGTGGGACAGGGCATTAGATCTTCTAGAACTGAAGTTAGATACTCTTGTGAGCCACCTTGTAGGTGTTTGGAATTGAACCTGAGTCTTCTGTAAGAGCAGCCAGTGCTCTTAACTTTTGAGCCATTTCTCCAGCCCCATATTACCTTAAATAAATGAAACTTAGGAAGAGAATCACAGAAGTGCAGGCTCATGGAGTCATGGGAGTTTGGAGCAGATCACCCATGCAGACAACAGTAGAGGGTGGCTGGGATTCTGGGGTTATAATGTGTGGGAGTGGGACAGATGGGGATCACTTGTGGTTAAAGAAAGAAGTGGAAGCCAGATTGCAGGAAATTAAGGAAAGGGTGACAGGAAAGAGGAATGATAAATGAGTTTGTATTTTTGAAAGGGTTGGTGAAAAAAGAAAGAGAAAGACTTAAGAGCTAAGGAACATGTGATCAAAGGCAGATGTTTCAGGCCAGAGGAGTCTGCAGTAACTCCAAGCCCAGTAGGTGGCTTGAGAGAGAAGTCTGGAGTGCAGCAGAGGAAGGTAGAAATAAGGGACTGTGGTTCAAGGCACAAACTGACTCTGAAAAAAGAGAGGAAGGTCTATCTCAGCCTTGATAGTTGGTACAGGCTGAACGGATGAGGGCCGATGTGAATATATTTGTGGTGAAGGGAGCAGGAAGTTGGAGTCCTTCCGGATTGCTCTGAGTTTTCTCAATGCGTTAGAAGCCTGTGGTAGTTTGAGTGAGGATGTCCCCATAGTCTCAGGGGTTTGAACACTTGTTTTCAAATGGAGGTGCTGTTAGGTAAGTCTAGAAGGCATGGCCTTGCTGGAGGAAGTATGTTACTGGGTGTAGGCTTTGGGATTTAAGTGACACACGTCATTCCCAGTACTCAGTCCCTGCTTGTGGTTTGAGATGTGAGCTCTCAACTGCTGCTACAGCCACCATGCCTTGACTCTGCTGTCATGAACTCTAACCCTCCCAAACCATACGCCCAAATAATTATTTTTCTACAAGCTGCCTTGGTCACCGCGTTTTATCACAGCACTAGAAAATTAAGAGACTTATACAGAGGCCAAACAAGGGGCAAAAGCTGACAATTGGAAAGAATGAAGTAGGACATTGTCTTAGGGTTTCATTGCTATGAAGAGACACCGTGACCATAGCAACTCTAATAAAGGAAAGCATTTAATTAGGGCTGACTTACAGTTTCAGAGGTTTAGTCCATTATCATCATGATGGGAAGCATGGCAATATGGCAGGCAGATATGATGCTGAAGGAGCCAGGAGCTCTACATCTTGATCTGAAGGCAGCAGGAGGAGACTGTTTCACACTAAGCAGAGCTTGAGCATAGGAGACCTCAAACCCTCCCCACCCCCATATTGACACACTTCCTCCAACAATGCCACACCTACTCCAACAAGACTATACCTCCTAACAGTGTCACTCTCTATGGGCCAAGCATTCAAACACATTAGTATATGGAAGACATACCTATTCAAACCACCACATTCCACTCCCTGGCTCCCATAGACTTGCAGCTATATCATAATGCAAAATGTATTTAGTCCAACTTCAAAAGTCCCCATAGTCTATCACAGTCTCATCAATGTTTAAAAGTCCAAAGTTCAAAGTCTCTTCTGAGATTCATGCAATCACTTAACTGTAGTCCCCTATAAAATCAAAGTCAAAAAGCAGATCTCATGCTTCCAACATATTATGGCACAGGATATACTTTACCATTTCAAAGCTCTGGGAATGAAGCCTAGTGAGGAAATATTGGACCAAAGCAAGACTGAAAATCAGATGAAAAAACTCCAAACTCTGCACCTCCATGTCTGATGTTAAAATGCTCTTCAGATCTCCAACTCCTTTTAGATGTGTTGACTTCAACACACTTCTTTCTTTGGGGCTAGTTCCACTTCCTGTTATCAGCTTTTCTCAACAGGTATCCCATGGCTCTGGCTTCTTTAACCTCTTGGATCTCCAAGACAATCCTGGCTTCACCTCACATCTTCACTCATGGCCTTTTACAGCTTCACACAATGACCTTCTAGGCCTCTGTGCAAGGACAATCCTGCCACACAACTGGCCTCAGCAGCTTTCCTTAGTCACTGAGGAAGGGTCCATAACCTTTCTCTTCTATCTTTGACTCCAAAGCCAGAACCTCATGGCTGAGGCTGCCAAGTTCTGTTGCTTGCTGTGACTAGAACACGGCACCCTTGTTCAATTACATCTTCACCAGCTTTCTGGTTTCCATGGTTTTCTGTACTACCTAAGCTTGGCTGTTTTGGAATTTGCTCTGCAGACCAGGCTGGCCTTGAACTCAGAGATCTGCATGTCTCCTGAGTGCTGGGATTATAGGCAAGTACCCCCAAACCTGGACCTAGGCTTTTTCAAAATTCCTTTTCACAAAATGAAAGCTTAGCTGGGTGGGATCTAGCCCTGAGGTTACCACTTCTGTAATTCCATTTAATCTCCTTGAACACAGAATTTAACTCCATTCCACTTCCTGGTGCCCCTTTAATCCTTGAGCCATACATTTTGTATTTTTCCTTTCTAAGCTTGCTGCATTTCATCAAAATACTCTTCATGAGAGTAAACTATGAAAAAGAGTTTTGCACTTGTGAAGGTATTGTGGTTGTAGGAAGAACTTCTGGCCTCAAAGTTAATTAATTTCATATGCAGTAAGAAAGCCAGGATGTAGCTCAGTAGTTGAAAGCTTGTCTCATATGCTTGAAGTCCTAACTCTGAGCTCTAGCACCATCAAATAAACAGAAACTGGCTCTGAATCTGGCACTTGCTAGTCATATTATTGGACAGGTTGGCCACTTTGGGTGCCATTGTCTTAACTGAAACACTGGGAACCTTGAGGTGTCTAAAGTTAATTCTGATTCCAAAACCATAGCATTTTTATGGTTCCTTAGAGACACTATGCTTGGTAAAGTCCAGAAACAGAGCTTGACAGGTGACGGGTTCTAGGAACCAACTCGAGGAGGGATGATGATTCTTGGTGACTGGAAGCTGATGTTGTGTATGACTAAACTTCAAAACTAGGCCTCCCTTTGCACCTAAACTCTGGTCTCCAAGATGCACTCTAAGATGCCATCCCTCCAAGTATCCCTTTTTGTCTGTGGCTCTTCCTCCACAGAGTGAGAGATGATCAACCTGAGCCATGCTTAAAAATAGCCTTCTCTTGACATTCCCTTCCCTTTCACACTTTCATGACTCTGCTTCTCTGATGACACTGTATTCCTTGGAAGGGGAAGCACACACATTCACGTTCCAGATCAGTTCTTCTGTACCCCTTTTCCTAATCACTGTGCTTAGGTTTGTATCCGAAACATGCAACCCCTGCTCTGGAGGACCCCCAGGGACCCCCAGATGCTCCATCTCCTCTGATAGTCTTGACTTGGGGATGCAGCACTGGAATGTGGGCATCTTAGCTTTACAAGTACCCTCTTGAGGTTCTCTGCTTATGCAGTAAGTCCTTTTCTGGCTTTTGAACATGTGGGCAGCGTACTCCATGGTCTTCCCTTAGCTTCTTTCCTCAGTTGCATCATGTCAATCATTACTTCCTTGCAAGGGATTTAGTTTTGTACCTTCACTTCTGACTTTTGTCCCTTACATCAGTGTAACTTTCCAGTACTTGGTGGACTTCCCTGTCAGCACATCAAGTTCAGTATGGACAGATTTGTACCATTCTGTTCTATAATCCTGCCCACTGAACCACCATGCTCCCTACCACCAGAAATGTTTCCTCTTCTGTAAATCCAGAGACTTTGGAAACTTGAGCAAGACTATGCCAGATTGTCATCTCTTAGTAGCAAGCAGTGGCTATCTTAGTCACTGTTCTGTTGCTGTGAAGAAACATTATGACCAAGGCAACTCTGATAAAAGATAGAATTTAATTGGAAGCTTGCTTACAGTTTCAGAGGGCTAGTCTATTATCATCACTAGGAGCATGGTGGCATGCAGGCAGGTGTGGTGTTAGAGATAGTAGAGAGGTACATCCTGATCTGTAGGCAGCAGGAAGAAGGAGGGAGGGAGGGAAGAAGAGAGATGGGGGGAGGACTGGGCCTGGCATGGGCTTTCCAACAATGACACACCTATTCTACAAGGCCACACCTCATACCTCAACCTTCTATACAGTTCATCAGCTGGAGACTAAACATTCAAATATATGAGCCTATGAGGGACATTCTCATTCAAACCACCACAAAGGATATTAGTAGTTGTGACTTTGACACCTGAGTCACACTTGCCTGCTAAGCAGCCTTTGGAAGGTTTCTTATCTTCTCTATGCCTAAGTTCTATACAATAAAGAAATGTTTTAACAGTTTACTGCCAGCATTAATTAGATGATGTTAGAATATTCTTAACAAGGCTCCTACTATTTACAGAATACTCAAAAGAGATTTGTATAATTAAAGATTCTGCTCATTTTTGTCCTGACTATCAGAGAGATAAAGTGACAAAGTAATAAAAGTGATAGAATTGGGCCTGGAAAGCAGCTGACATCAAGTTCTGTATGCCTAACTCTTTAAGGCCATATATCCATAAGCTAAGAAAATAGTAACCACAAAGAGCTAAAGCAACAACAATAACAAAAAGCAAGCAAACAAGCAAGCTTTGCTTGTCTTGATAGAAGCTTATTTTTAAATTGTATGTTGTTAGGGAAAGAAACCATCTCTCTAACCTGAGGAAAAGTCAAGTATTTATGCTAATCAGATCGATGGAACATTTAAAAGGCACATGTAATGTCCAGATGGCATTTGAAGAATATCTTCAAGTTCTCCTTCAGTTTCCATTTCCTTCTATGTTAGGGTACACCCACCATAGTGGGAACAGCATGCAGAACATGGTGACGCTGACTTCTAGGTAGGTAAGCGGAGCTCAGGTAGTTCATCTTACAGAAGGTTTAGAAGGAGAAATAGAGAGCCATAGAGAGAGGGCATTGCCATATTTTAAAACAGTCAAATGAGAGTTCAAGTTTACTATCAACGTCTGAAAGAGCCCCATTTGGTGGTAGGGGGCCCTGTCCCCTTCTTCCTAATGTTCATGTTTGCTTATCTTGTTAACTTCTTAACTTCATTAAACCCAATGGGAAGTGGTTTCAGTCTCACAGCTAATTTGTTTTGACATGTCTCGAGTGAGTTTTTTTGAATTGTGCCTGCTGCTTTCTATCAAACCATGCCCCAATTGAAGGGGCATCTGTTATTGGAATGTCTTTCAAAAACAACAGTGGAGCCTGGACGTCTGGAAGGTTTACAATAAAACCTTCTATTTGGAGCCCACATTTGTGGAGAGATGCTTGCGTTTATTTTGCTTTATTTTTTAAATCTTTCCAGGCTTTTTAGAAAGTTGTCATGTGTGATCATGTTTCCTCAGCTGAACGTCATCGATTAAATCTGGCTCAGAGAGGGGTGGGGAAGGAGACACTACACAGGAGGGAGGGAGGATGTAAATAGCTTGTGCGGGTGATCTGGGGGCTGGTGGGGCAGCAAGCAAGTTGAATTTTAAAGGAGACACTTTTCTTTGGCCTGCCATCCAGTTCCATTGGTCTTTGTTTTGGAAGGACTTGAGCTAACTTGGTGATCTAGAAAATAGCTGATGTCTTTTGGATACCACTAAGATATAACAGCCCCTGGTGTCTGGAGGTAACTGTGGGGAAGACTTCTTGTCCTCTTAGTTACAACCCCAGCTACAGAATGTATTAAAATGAGCTTGGCTCACAGAGTACCTGTGACCCCAGTGGCTGAATCAAGAAGATCAAGACTTAGAGGCCATTCTGGGTAGAATGAAGTTGTGATGGTTTGAATAAGCTCGGCCCAGGGAGTGGCACTATTAGGAGGTGTGGCCTTGTTGGAGTGGGCGTGTCACTGTGGGTGTGGGTTTAATGCCCTAGTCCTAGTTGCCTGGAAGTGAGTATTCAACTAGCAGCCTTCAGATGAAGATGTAGAACTCTCAGCTCCTCCTGCACCATGCCTGCCTGGATGCTGCCATGCTCCTGCCTTGATGATAATGGACTGAACCTCTGAACCTGTAAGCCAGCCCAATTAAATGTTGTCCTTATAAGAGTTGCCTAGGTCATGGTGTCTGTTCACAGCAGTAAATCCCTAGCTAAGACAGAAGTCATGTCTCAAACCAAAACCAAAAAACACAAACTAACAAAAATAAAAAGGACGAAGCACCACAATGAAAGGGTGGCTTGATCAGATTTGGACAGACATGTGACTTCTTGTCCATAGGCATTAAAAAAAATGCAAAGATATCTAAAAGGTAGAGTATGACAATCTTTCTGCCCCAGGGGATCAAGTTCATCTGAGGCTTACAGAGACCAAACCAATGAGTCCGAGTTCTGAGGTTGATGATTAATTGATGGACATGCTATCTTCTTCATGTCAGGCTTTGGGGCTGTACAGTCCTCCTAATTCATGACCTGTCTCCATCAGATGCCAACAGCAAAGCCTCTGGGACAGACTCAGACAAACTGTTTGAAGAGCCAAGGAGTCACTCGGAAGGTTATGAACTCCTGAGTGGGGTTCCCAATTGCGGATTAAGTACACCTAAAGGGAGAGGAGAGACTTCTAATGAGGACATGTTGACTGACTACTACATTCTAGACTGGAGTTAACTCATAAACAGGCTGGACTGTGTTCATGGCCAAGCCCGTCATCATTTTCCCCCCAGTCTCCCAAGCTAGATACCTTAGGGTTGTGCTTCTCACTGCCAAGTGCCTGCTCGTCAACAGTTCTGACAAGCAGGAGTAGTCATCGCTCAGATTCGGCTTGTCCTCTTATCTCCAAAAGCACTGGCTCAGGTTCAGTCCTTATCAGGAACTCCCCTGGGATGCCGTCACAACCTTCCCAAGGCTCTTTGTAACCTTTTCTCTACCAGTTCAGCAGTTCTCAACCTTCCTAATGTTGTGACCCTTTAACACAATTCCTCATGCTGTGGTGACCCCAACCATAAATTTATTTATTTATTTATTTATTTATTTATTTATTTGGTTTTTCAAGACAGGGTTTCTCTGTGTAGCCCTGGCTGTCCTGGAACTCACTCTGTAGACCAGGCTGGCCTTGAACTCAGAAATCCGCCTGTCTCTGCCTCTCGAGTGCAAGGATTAAAGGTGTGCGCCACCACTGCCTGGCTCATAAAATTATTTTTACTGCTAATTCATAACTGTAATTTTTCTACTGCTAGGAATTATAATGTAAATACTGCTCTTTTCCAGTGCTCTTAGGCAACCCCTGTGAAGGCTGTTCATCCTCAAAGGGGTCGTGACCCACAGGTTGAGAACCACTCTACTAGTTCCTCTCTGATAGGAGAGTTTCCTAAAAACTCTAAGTGTGACCTTGTCACTCCCTTGTGTGAAAGCTTCTAAGCATACCCCATGGTCTACTGAATAATATTCAATCTCTTTAGCTGATTTTTTTTATGTATCTATAGTGCTGAGGACTGAATCCAGTACTTGCTAGATAAATATTTTACCACTGACTGACACCCCAGTCTCTCCTTAGCCAACTTAAGCCATTGTTTTATATAGGGTGTCATATATTCCAGCCTTCAGTACGTGTGTGCAGTTTCCCATATTCCTGGACCTGGTACCTTCCTCTGGCTATTGATGAGTGAGCTCTCCTCTTTGGCTACCTGGCATGTACTATTCCATCACTCTTAGTGTTGAGTCCTTCTTCAGGCCCCTCTCTCTTCAGTTCAGGTCTTTGCATTTGGGAATAATTTTCTGTGCACATTCAGGGACAGTAGCTAATTGTGTTGTATAACTCAGGGCTGTCGGACACAATACAAGGTATTTAGTGAAATTTGATTTTCTAAGAACTAATGTGCATGCTTTTTATTATACGCAGATCTCACAATATTTGAAACTGATTCATACTAAAAAAAAAAAAAAAATCACTCACCTAATTTTCCAATGGAGCTGATCATCCTGATTTCTGTGTGCTAAACCTGCTTGCAAGCTTGGCCATGCTGAGGCTCAGATGTTGATATGTCGGTTACATGTCACTGGAAAAGACTCAGAAACTCTTCTTAAAAACATCCAAGCGAGCAACTTGGCTTCGGGACTAACATCAAGTTCCTGTTGAGTTCATGTTTCGTGGATGGAGGGAAGATGGCAGAGAAAAGGATGAATTCTGCTGCTTAAATCGTCTCACTTGGGGAAAAAAAGAAAAAAGAAAGAAAGAAAGCTGAACTAGTTTAACAGGACACAGGAATCCCATCCCCGATGGCTAGGGATGTTTTGGAAGTCAAGAACTCTTCAAAGGTAAGGATCAGAGGAAGCGAGAGCAGAGTGGAGCTGAAAGTGTAGCAGACAGGCGTGAGGACAGCGGACAGACACAGGACAGCAGACAACAGAGTGAATGAAAATGAACTGCTGTGCACACCTATCATCGTACCCTACAGTCACACAGATTAAATCGTTCTGGGACCCTGTAGAACAAGTGACCACTGCCATGAGACGGAAAATTTCACTTCCCATTTTAGGACCATGTTAGCTCCAACATTCTATCTCCTTCTGAAGGATGAGCTGCGGAGGCATCTGTCAGAAGACCTACTTCTATCTGTCAAGTTTCTGCACAGGATTTGGGCTCCATCCCATTGCTTCCTGAGAAGCTTGCTTTTGTCTCTCAAGGACTCTCAGATTTCTACTTTTGTCTCAGTCTTGTGGCCATAAAGCTGCCTTGACTGAAAGTTTGTTTTAAAAGCTTATGACTCTGGTACATAAAGAGATGTTTGAAGAGAGGGAAGGGGATAAGACAGGCGTGATTTTGTACGGGATGGGATGATTGGTACAGCTGCCCTCCCCCACTTCCTTTAGTGGAGCACATGGTGGGAGACCATTCAATAAGCCAACAACTTGGGTAACAGCCCTTAAATTGACATTGTTCCGGGATGAATGGATCCAATTGGCTTTAAATGTTTTGTTCCCCCACATAATTCCTATTTTAGGCAGATTGGTTACTATAGAGACTAGAGCTGCCTTCATTCTGGATGGTCAAGAGACGACAAGCTCGCTAACGGCTAGAGCAAAGGTCTAAGGTCCAAGGTCCTGGTCTCAGCCCAACCCAGAGTCACTGTGAACCTGTTCGCAGTGCACCTCAATGCTACAGTTCTGTCACTAGTTAGGAATGAAAATATGTATGTTGGAGCCTTCGGAAGAGTGATATTTATTTGTTTTGTTATTGGTATTGACTGAGAAGGAAAGGCTAGGGATGAAGGGAGAGTGATAGAACATGAAGTCAATTAAAAACAATAGAACTTGGAAGGCTGTTGATGGCCTGCTAAGAAATCAGTTGTCAAAGGCCAGTGAGCACTCACCACAGTGTTGCCACTGGGGCTGAGACTTAGGCAATCCTGGTGTGGAGTGTTTTCCTTTAACATGTGTGTATGTATGCACGAATATCAAACCTAAAGTTCCTAAAGGTAATAGAGAAAACCTGCAATTAGCAAATGATTAATTTATAAGTGGTTTGTCCCTATCCTCCAGAATAATTTATTTTATTTAATATATAATAATGGGTTTCATGCATGGAATGTGTGTTAGCCAAGTCATCCTTTCTGTTGCCCTTCGGCCTCCTCCCCCTTTCTTTTTTTACCTCCTAATGGTCCACGTTTTACTTGCATGTCTCTCCCATAAATTCCACAAACAAGAGAGAACATAAGAGACCCTGAGCTAATTCTATCCATTTTCCTACCTTTTGTTCTTCTTTAGGGCTCAGTAAAACTTTATTGTGACTTTCAGGCCCAACACTGAGATACTAATGTGGAAGATCACCTTATGTGCACATTAGAGCTTCAATAGCTGTCACGATTCACACTTGTTTTCACCTCACCCCCTCACCTTCTAGCCTATTAACAACAAGTCTTAAATATCATATCAGTTTCTTTCATAAGCTTCTGTGCCTCTGTAACACACGAAGACCATTAGCACACCAGCAGAACCAGTGACTCCTAGATACCATCCAGCACCTAACACACACTCAATTTTCATGGATTTTCTCAGGCACACCCCTTTTTACAGTTGGCTTGTCCAGTTGGGATTCAGTAATGTCTCACATATCATGTTTGCTTGCTATGTTTGCACGTTATTTTGAATCAATAATATATTCCTTTTCTTCTGCTTGACATTTATTTAGAAAAAATATCAATGATTTCAAGAAAAGCTTCATGCAGCAAACATGATATACCTTCACATTTCACCCAGTCGCTCTGTGGGCAAGTGTTGGGATGGTGTATCATCAGAATTACCACTTTCATCACCATCATCAGCATCATTGTGCTGAGCCATTGAGAGTTTACAAGTGTATTTCAGACACTGTAACATTTCACCTTTGACCATTTCAGTGTCTCCTAAGATAAAGGACATTTTACTACAAAGTCCTCATTGGATGTTTGTCTTGATCTTTGTCCTCAGAGTAGTATCTGTCTTCATCTTTTGGATCCCCAGGTGGAGTAAGCCTAAAGCTTACTTTCAGGAGCTTCTGCGTGGTCTTAAGGATGTATCATTTAGTCTCATATGTAGGCATGGTTACTACTGAGATGCTTTCCTGTTACACAGAGAGCAGCAGTGTTTTCTAGTTCATAGTTGTGGAACAAGAAGGAGTTGGGGTCCTTGTGTTTCTATTTCTCATTTTTGAGTAACTAGCTTCTACCTGGAACATGAGAGCCTCCCAGATCATGAGACGGGAGGCACCTGGGTCCCGTGTGGATTTGCCAGCAGCACCATCTGTTTCTGCATCTGCTCTCTGGCCTCATGCACACCTATCTAGCCAAGGCAGCTGGCCTGTGTTGGTCTGTGATACCTACTTATGATTGTGGACTTAAGCCATGGAGGAGGAGCTTGTTTTGAGCCAGTTAGCCAATTAAGGCAGCCTGGAGGAGCGTACACAGAGATGGCCAAAAGGCCTACCCCAGCCACCTCAATATCTAAGCCTCACTCTTTCAGGGGGCTTTTATGAGCATGCCAAGGGCCTCTTTCTCTCCTTTGCTGTGAGTATGGATGCCTCTCCTCACATCAAGAAGTCTGGATCAACTTCAAGGAGTCCAGATGGTGTCTCATGCTCAGCTCCTGCTGCAACTTCATTAGTACTGGCCCATAGAGTTGTACCTCATCTGAAGCCCATTTAGTTGATACAGAGATGGCAGAGAAAGGAAAATGTTAAAAAAAACCAAAACAAAACAAAAAAACAGTGAATGGGGTGGAGTCACTGAATGCTCACCACCCCTCTTGCCTATGTGCTCTGTCTCAGGAGTCATCTTATTTTAGACTCTGACAAGCAGCCAGGCAGGAAGGGCTAAGCTCCCCTAACGCTGGCAAGCAGTCACAAGATGGGGCGTTGTGTGGAGGAATCTGTGTTTTCGGGTGTTTTATAAAGGAAATGGAAAAGAACCATAAGTGTAGGGCAGTGGTGAACTGGTACCCCTCATGATGTGGTATGACATGTCCTTCATCATCACGATGACCCTGGCTGTCACACATGGTCATTCTGTTTAAATCCCTACCCTAGAATAAAGTCAAGGTTACCAGCACCATTTAAAGATTCAGCAGGGTTGTTCTTTGTTGTTGAGACAGTGTTTTGCTATGTAGCCCAGGCTGGCCTCAACGTTGAGATCCTCCCACAACCGCCCCAGTGCTGGGCTTCTAGGTGTATTCTCCTATGGCCATCTTAGAAAGTGAGAGCTCTGTATCGCAGAGAGATCAAGGTGCTTTCCACAGCAAATGCAAGTGATGACCTAATTTTGAACTTGGTTCTCTTCAACTTAAAAACCAATTCTTCTGCATCTAGTCCCCATTGGAGCACTGGACTGACTACTTGATGCTCAGCATGAATTTCCTTTCCCCTCTGTGCTCGATCCCCTCACCTTCCACCTTCAGGCTCCTTCTATCCAAGGAGGCTTTTTCAGGGTGTTGAAAATTCACAGAAATGCAATGCAGACACACATCTGCTCTTAGCAAGTCCAGGTAATAGGATGGCAAAAAAAGGAAGGAGTGGCGGCATGGAGGTGATAGTTCTTAGTAAGTCTGCCATGCCTGTGCTTAGCATCAAATGATCCGTTTCGAGAGCTGAGTCTGCTGAATAGCATTAGCTACTGTTAGGTTGACGGTGACACCTCTCTACCCCCACCTCGGGCATCAGAAGTTGGAATGAAACAGGAGGGGTCGTAAGAAGAGAAGGGTGTTGCCAAGTACATGGGACCAGCAGAAAGGTCAGGACTGCCTCGGTCCCCAGCCTGCCCCAGTGACTCACAGACCAGCACAGCTCCAATTCTTAGCTTACATGTGGGAGATGAAAGTCTGAAGCTGGGCCAGAAGCCTGAACTACTCAGTAGGCTGAAAGGGAAGCTTGGAGCCTGGGAAGTCTGTTTAGATGGATTTTATCACCAATTAGGGAAGGGATTTCTCGGCTCGCCTCATTCATCTTGGGCCTGGGTCATTCACCTTTAATCTCTATAACTAAAGGATTAAACACACCACATCTTGGCTCCTTAGAGAATGTTTGGCCCCCTCGTTTCTTCTCAGAGTTTTGTCTATATATGTGACTGCTCAAGACACTCAGATAATTGGAAGGCTGCAGCAAAGAAAAAAAATAAAAGCAGGAGTGCCCCCACTTTCCACTTCTTTTCCAAGGGTAGTGTAGGTCGTACCAGACACTGTGTTAATTGTTCCTAGAGTCTACATTCACAAGCTGTGTGATGTTGATCACATTTCCCAGCCTCTCTGAACTTCAGAAGCCTCATCTACAAAAGTACCGCCGGGCTGGTGACATAGGACCAAATGCCTCCATCCACTCTGCAGATACTGAGGTTGGCATCCTGCTCCTCTCTGCCTGCACACACTCATCTTTCCTTCTGTGCTAACACAGGAGAGCATGTTAGGAAAAGGCTTCATCTGCCCTTTATTTCTTCTGACCATGCTTCGAAAATCGAGCATCTCTGAAATCTAGATAACTATTCCACCTTGACCATGATGTTTATAGGAAATATGCCAAGGCATGGAAAATGCTCGTCTAAACTCTGGCTGCAGCTCAGAACATATAGGAGCACACAGACCGGGGAAGCCCAGCCACACCAGTGGGGGCTGAGGGACATCTCTGCTAGGCAGAACCAAGAGCCCAGTTAAAAGAATGGTGTCTGTTTCTCTTGTGGATTCATAGCGCTGGCCTTCCTCTCCAGAATATGAAGGTTTAATATGAAGGAGTTACTGGAGGCAACTCCAAAGGATTTCAGTCACTGGAAGCAGAAATAAATTAGTACAAAAGCTGGCCCAAATGCTCCTCACCAGAGTTCTATAATTGCCTGAGTCAAGTCAGACAAGATACCCCAGGAGATAGCAGAAGGCCTTTGATAACCAGATCAGAGGAAAATGTCTGGGTAATTAAAGAGAGCAAGTACAGCGCGGTTGTTTTACTATAGGCCTCCAGTAAATTTTTGGTTTTATTCTACATTTTTTTTCTTAAGAAAGTAAAATATTTTTATAAGCTGGAATGGCCAACGGGGCAAACATGGGGCAGAAGGATGAGGTGGAATACATTCTGAGACAGAGATGAATGTTTGATGGTGATAACTTAGGTCTCATTTTAAAAAGTATTTTATTATTTGTGTGTGTGTGTGTGTGTGTGTGTGTGTGTGTGAGATGGGGGGGATATGTGCTCATGTGTTAAGGTGCCTGTGGAGGCCAGAAAAAGGTGCTGGATCTCCTGGAGCTGGAGTTACAGGGGTTTGTGAGGGGCCAGTGTAGATGCTAGGAACAGAACTCTGTAAGAACAGTGTGCTCTCCTGCCTGCTGAATTATCTCTTCAGCGTGGAGCCTAGAGTTCTAGAAAGTGAGTGTTATAAAGTGACACATCTGTTGTGGTCCATTGAGCTAGCTTGAAGGGACTTCTGAAGACAGGAGCAACAGGATGTTCTTTAAAGAGCACAGTCTTCCAAACACAAAGCAACAGTGAAGCCAGAACAAGGCCTTCACCTGAATACTTGAGTAGGGGTGTAAAAGCTTAGAGCTTCGAGGTCACCGAGCATGCTAGAATCCCACATCTTCTGATTACAAACCATGTGGCTTTGAGGGGCAGGATTCTGATCTGTAAAACACAGAAGCAATCTTTAAGTCACAGGATAGTTTTGAGATTTACAATGAGTAAGACTTCTACAGGACACTCTGTTTCAACAAACTGGACCTTTTCCCTCTGGCCATGTTCCTCTGAGGCTCTGTCTTTCCTTCAGTGTCTCCATTCACTCCTCTCATAAGTCACCACCGGATGCTCTCTCTGCCTCTCACAGCTTTCCTGAATGCACAGTAATCAACACGCCATGGAGAGATCCCAGGGAGTGGTAGGTGTCCGATGGAGCTTGGGTGAAGCTGGACTTCGGCATTCTGTTGTTTCCTTTATGAATTTTATGAACTGCTTTCTTCCTGGAGCAGGCTCAGAGCCATTCACCCACATGCCAATTCTGGATTTTATAGTAGATGGATTTGCCATGTGATTGTGAAGGATAGGTGCCTCCTGTAACCTCAGGGGAATAAGTCTTGGCACTCTAAGTCCAGTAAAATCATTCACTCTACCAGTGATTGGTTTAAGAAAAAAAATAATAATTGATTCACTACCAACTAATCAGATGCAAGAAGTCATCTACCTAGAATTTCTGCTAGGGATACTGCTTTCCTGGCAAGTCTCATTTGCTTTTTAAAAATATCTATTTTTTGCGCACTAGTTGTGTGTTTGTGTGAGTTTATAGTAACTATGTTCATGTAGATGCCCACAGAGGCCAGAAGAGAGCGTTAAATACTCTGGAACTAGAGTTACAGGCATTTATAAGCTGCTGAATGTGGGTGCTGGGAACTGAACCTGGGTCCTCTATAAGCTCTCTTAACTTTTGAGCCATCTCTGTAGTACCATCTTTGTATCTAAATGGCTACCTCAGAGTCCTTGCTAAGACATTGTTGGAGACCATTGTGTTAGCTTGACTTCAGAAATGACCCTCAAAGAGTGTTTACATTTTTAACAGAGATATCCCCTAGAGGTGAAGACATAAAGCCGTGGTGGTAGAATAGTGGATCCTGTAATTGATACTTTGCAGAGGGTCAGAGCCTTGATTTCTGTTCCTTCAGTGTCAGTATAGAAGTGGCCACTGGCTTTTCATATACCTTTCTTTGAGCCTGGCGCTCAAAGTGGGGTCCGTTAGCAGTGTTAGCATCCTACTTTTTAAAATGCCAACTCCCCTGTCCCAGCCCAGAGCTACTGAATCAGAGGATGCACTTGAAGCAAAATCCCCTAGTTCCTCAAATGCAGATTAAGATCTACAGGCCTGGCCCAAGAGGCTACCAAGTTGCAGGAGCTAGAAAGATCTTAGGTTTCCAGTACCAGGTCAAGGTCAAGGCCCAATGCCATGAGAAGTTCTCATCTGTCTCTTTGTCTGGTTGTGGAGATCTGGGGCAAAGCCCAACTGTTAAATAAATAAACACAGTTCTTTCAGAGTCATTTGAACAGGGAGAGCAGAATCACTCAGCCCCATCACTCGGTCCAAGATTCTGTCTTCTATTGAAAGAGACATGAGTTCAGCAGAGACGGAGAGGCCGGACAGAAATAGAAATATCAGTGATACAGTAGAGGGAAGAGCCTGATGAGCTGGACTCAGCCACATACTGCAGGCCTTCATGTGGCTCTGTGAGCAACTGCCTATGCCTAAAGCTCAGAAGCTCATTACTGGCAGCGCCTGGAGTCCAGGCAGTAGGAGTTATCTGTGCCAGTGAAAATAAACATGTTTGCATGAGAGTTGTGAATGTCAAAATATTAATTTACATGAAATATACTACTATTACATAGACAGGAAAACAGTCTCTGAGAATTGCCCCTACCACCTCAAAAAAAAGCTTCGTGGGAATCCAAACTGTAATCAGAAGTTGTCTCATTCGACTGTCAGGGGACATCTCTGACCTGGAGATGACTGAAACTCTCTTTTTGTGCTTGTGCAGGCATGTGGTGTGTGTGTGTGTGTGTGTGTGTGTGTGTGTGTGTAAATACTGTCTCATGTGTGTGTAGGCATCATTCCTCAGGATGTTGTCTACCTTGGGCTTTCTTTGTATTGGGGTTTTAATATTGAAACAGGGTCTCTCCCTATCCCATAGACAGGTACCAATCCCTCACACAATGATGCTATGTTGTACTTGCAGACAGCAGCCTAGCATAGCAGCTCTCCGAGAGGCTCTACCCAGCAGCTGACTGAGACAGATGCAGATACCCACAATCACTGGACAGAGGATGGGGACCCCTATAGAAGAGTGAGGGGAAGGATTGAAGGCACTCAAGGAGATGGAAACCCCATAGGAAGCCAACCATGGCAGCTAACCAGGGTCCCTGGGAGCTCCCAGAGACTGAGCCACCAACCAAAGAGCATACACAAGCTGGTCCAAGGACTCCCGGCACAAATGTAGCAGAGGACTGCTACTCAGTGGGAGAGGATGGGCCTGACCCTACACAGACTTGATGCACCAGGGT
This sequence comes from Rhynchomys soricoides, assembly GCA_019843965.1. NCBI lineage: Eukaryota > Metazoa > Chordata > Mammalia > Rodentia > Muridae > Rhynchomys > Rhynchomys soricoides. The sequence goes on along the minus strand of JADRCH010000005.1, from coordinate 28,543,177 downwards.
GGGAGGATATGGGGAGGAGGAAGCATGGGCTACTTTCTCAGAGGTGAAGGGGATAGGGAAGGAAATCTGTGAGGGAGTGGCCGGGAAGAGAAGTAGCATTTGCAATGTAAATAAATAAATAAATAGTTAAAAAAAGAAAGAAAGAAAAGAAACAGTACCTCTCCCTAGTCAGGAGCTCACTGATTTAGTGAGGCTGACTGGTCATCTGTCCCAGGAATCTTCCTGTCTCTGCCTCTTTGGCACTAGGATTATGAATGCATCCTACCATGGGCAACTTATTAAGTGTGGGTTCAGGGAATTGAACTCAGGTCCTTGTACTCCCAAAGCAGACATTTTATCAAATGATCTGTCTTTTCAGTCCTCTTTAAAGAAAATATTGATTGATTTATGTGATGATGTGATGCTGAAGATTGAATCCAGAAGGCAAAAGCCCTACCAAAGAGGTACCCTCCAGCCTTATCTCTGAGTCCTTTCCAGATCCAGGCAAGCTCACCCATAAGTGCTAGAGCATAGACAGCAAGATAGAGTCTCCATTCTGTTTCCTGCTGTTGACAATGCTCTCATAAAACCTTCTGGGAGACCTGATTTTGCTGTCTCTCCGTTGGATTATCTGGGCTGGCATGGCAAAGCAAGATGAAGTGTGTAGTGCAAAGAGCAAGATTTGATGATTTTTTGATAAATGTCATGATTCTGGAGGCTTGCTGGGAAGGGTAAGGCATGCACACTGAGCTTCCCCAGAGGCCTCTCTCCTTGGCTTGTGAATGGCTGCCTTTTTCCATGTCTTTATGTCACCTTCTTTACTGTGTCCAAATAGTTTACCATAAGGACATGAGTTTGTGGATCTGGATCAATGAAAATGACTCCATTTTGACCTAATGCCCCTTTAACAGCTCAGTTTTTAAATCCAGTCACATTCTAAGGTACTTGGGGTTGGCACTTCAGCATATGAGTTTTGAGAAGACTTCAAGTTATTTCCTAGCAGGAACCAACAGCATTGAAATGAGTCCGTGGGTAGCTCAGCCCTACAGGGCAAAATGAGTTATCTGCATGTCTTGTTCTTGGTCTTTCATATCTCCCTTTCCTGCATCTGGAGAGAATAGCAAACTTTTTCTGTAGAGGTAGACAGTAAATAGTTTAGACTTTACTTCATGGGTCACAGAGTCTCTGTTGACACTGTCATTGTAGCAGAAAGACAGTCTATGACAAGACAAAATAGTGAGTGTGACCGAATTCCAACCAGACTTGATTTAGTGGGCAAACATCATCTGTGGCTGAGGGCTACTGACTTCTAACCTTGAGAGATGGCTAAAGAACACAAGGAAGGAACTTGAGACTCTCGGGGATCACATAAGCAAACCTACCCCAACACTAAAACCTGTTTACCTAAAAATGGTTTCATGAAGAAAACAAATACCAGACCTTCTGAAGCCTGTGTAGTTGGGTCTCTATTAACATAGCTTGAACCTAGTTCTTTTCAGGCTTGTGTATGATACCCAAACTAGGAAGGCAGTTTAAGATATTTTCTTAGCAACCTGATTCTGACTTTTACCGATGAATGTTCCCTGGATGCCTACTATGGGTTGGCCTCTGTATGGGACCTAAGCAAAGAACTGAAAGCTGAGAAAACACACATTCCCTGGGTTAGGACTCTTTAGGTACGAGGTCAATCCTTAACAACTTAAAACTTAACATTTTAAAGTATTTGAACAAAATGCCATGGATGGAATCCTCAAAACCATGATCAGGTTTGGTTATGTTCTGGGTGGACTCGTGAAACAGAACATTGGTTGTAATTCTACTTGATTACAGTGAAAATATATGGGCTGGAGAGACAGCTCAGTTGGAAAGGTCCTTGCCACACAATCATGAAGACCTAAGTTTGGTCCCCTAGAATACATGATAAAAGTATGATGTAGTAGTATGTGTCTGTAACCCTAATACTGAGCAGTAGAGACAGAGGGTCCTGGGACTCCAGGTTCAGGGAGAAGCCCCACCCTGCCTCAAACAAAAAACAAGCAAATAACAACAACAACAAACCCAACAAGGTCAAGAGTTATTGAGAAAGGCATCTCTCTCAATTGTTGACCTTTGGCCTCTATCCCTCTTCTCCAAATACAAACAATAAATAAATAAAGCTAAAAGATAAGGCTTTAAATGAGAGAAAGAAAAAAGGGCACATGGTGGCAAAGTCCAGAAACCAGGGCAATGCTTCCAATTGACACTTGCCAATGAAGTCCCATACAGACACAGACACTTCACTCTCCAGCAATGAGGTGTGACAGTACATGAGAAATGGTCTCAGCCAGGCACGTTCCCCAGCTTCGGTATCCGAGGATTTTATTGGAAATCTGTCCCATGGACTTCAGCATCATAGTGACCGACCTCAGCCACTCAGTCTCCAGCTCTCCAGAGCAAAACCAGACATTTGCCATAAATCACATTCTTAGCATTAACTTATCTAGTTCTATTGGTAAGGCCTAGGCATACAAAAACATGAGAAAGCAGAATATACCAAGGGCTCAGAGGTTATTTTCAAGGCCAAAGACCATTCTGGGAAGTAAGCTTTTCTTTGAAATGCAGAAGCTTTGAACAACCAAGGGCTGCTGAGTTAACCCTTTCTTTCACTTGTGTCTTTTACTATAAGACTAGATTTAGGGTTCACCTCCTCTTGCTTTTCGATACCCTTTCTTGATAGGGCTTGAGTTACAGCTTTCATGGAGACCCTAGCACAAGAATGTAAACAGCATGGGCTTGCTAGCCATTGGGAGGGTAGGAAGGGTTGGTAACTGCCCACTTGCTGAAAGGAACAAAACGGGAACACATAAAACACAAGAGAGACATGCAGTCATCCTACAGGGGCTGCAGGCATTGGGAAAGCTTTCAGGAAAGAGAGTGAACATGGAGATGAGCTTAGGGCCTCAGTGGGACCACAGAGGCAAGAGTTGAGTAGTAATAAGAGGATTTTGGGGAAAGGATGAGGGTATTATATCAATTTAACATGACTCCAACATACTGAGGCATAAAAGCTCCTGTGTGTTTGGGGGACAGTGCTTGTCCCATTTGGCCCTAGTGGGAGAAGGTACTGGGAATGTATATGAGAGTCACTTCCTGGAATGCTTCCTTCTCATAGATTTCAGGACCCTTCAACATCATTGCCCACCCTTGAAAGAGCTTGTAGAACTGAATTAATTGACTTGCTATTAAGTCATTGACTCTTGTAATGAGATTTGTGTATGGGCTAAGGTTTTTTGTTGTTGTTGAAATATACATCTCATGGAAGCCCTTGGCTTTTGGAAACTGTTTTTGCCATGGAATACTTTTGAATCTGTGGTTGATGGGAAATTTTCTACATGAATTTGATCAGTTCAAGTTTGAAGTAGAACCACCAATAATAAAGTTCTTATGAGACAGAAAAAGAGAAAAGGCCTGACCTATGATTGTGAGCGAAAATCAGAAAAGAGATGAGAAATATTGAGAGAAATATCCGTGAGGCTAGAACCACAGCTTGTTCCAAGGTGTAAAGGAAAAGCTGACTGGAATAATTATGCAGTTACTATAAAAATTGGAAAATTGAAACTAAGTACCAGAGCCTAGTAGATGGGATTGGAAGCAGGGACAATCCATTAGGTTTAGAAATGGTGAATGTAAGATACCTAGAAAAATGTACAAATGATGCTCAGATGAGCATCAAAATAGAGAGTCTTCATCTGGGAATGTTAGAGTGGGCCAAGAGCTTGCTGGACAAGCGTGAGCACCTGAGCTCAGACCCCCAGCATGTGTGCAAAAAGCCTTACAGTGTCATGCACCTGCAATCCAAATGTTGATGGGAGAGACAGGTGGATCTCTGAAGCTAGTTGATCCACAGCTTAGCCAGTTAGTAATCCAGGTTCAGGGAGAGATCCTGTCTCAAAAACAAGGTGGAAAGCAATAAAGGAAGACATCTGATGGTATCTTCTGACTGTGTATGTATATATGTATGTGTGTGTGTGTGTGTGTTTGTGTGTGCACGCGTGCATGCGCTTGTGTACTCACCCCCTAAATACACACACTCATGCACCCCAGCTGTACTTTGGAAGAGGATTACAGCTCTTGGAATCCTTGGCATCAAGGTTCTGTAGAAATAAATAACATTATCAAGAAAGAATGTATAAGGGAGAAGAGACAGCCTTAAGGAGATGTTGTAAATGCCAGACTCTTAAGTGGCTGTTAAGGACACCAGGAAAAGTTAAAGACAGGGAAGATGGGTTGGAAGCCAAGGGAGAAGAGAGAGTCTTCAGTATGGCATGGCCTTGGAGAGCAAAGCAGAAGAACAACAAAGAAAGGTAATGCTGGTTAGTCTTAGGGGAGGCACTGGTTAAACTTCAGGGATCAGGGCACAAGTGAGGACAGAGACAGTAGCAGAGAAACTCTGCTATTTGATGGAGAAGCAGGGACTTGTGGATTAGTGGATATCTGGGGTGAGTATAAGTTTGCCACAAGGGTGGGCCAAGGAAAGAAACATGAGAACGGAGGCACCCCAAATTCTCAAAATCAAATTTAGAAAAGCAAGCTTTTTGAAGCTCCAAATTTCTGGGGTTTTGTTTTGTTTTGTTTTCTATAAGAACCTGAGACAGCAACTTTCTAAGCCCGTCTTCAAGCTGGTGACATTGTGAATGTCCCTCAAAAATGACAGAGAGAATGATCTCTCAATCAGTTACCATCAAGGAATTTGGCAAGTCTGTGGCTACTGCCCTCCAGAGCAGGATCTCCACTCTAAAGATTAAGGAGCCGTTCTAGCCCTGTTTACTTTAGAAAAGATTAATAGTTCCCCCTCCTCGTTTCTCAGGGACAGACTTGTGTCTGTGTAGGGTGAGTCATTAAGTATATCTACTCCATGGCTCTAGCCACAACATCGCAGATATAAAATCATCTGGGTTTGACAAGAAGCAGATGTAACTTTTCTTCTTCTTTTGAATACCCAGTTATATGGAGGCAGAGAGAGAGAGAGAGAGAGAGAACAAGAGCTGAGATAATCAGACACAGCCCTCCACTCTGACTCAAAGTCTTCCTAAGAGCTTCCAACTTATTACCTTCTCCAAGATGACTCTTGGTGACTTAATGTGAAGTCAGCTAATTTAGTTCCACCAACTCTTGAAAGCTACTCCCACAAGGATGGAAAACGCCAATGAACAAGAAATAATATTGATCCTTAAGTTTACAACATGCTGAAGGTGTATTGAACCGAGCCTAAGAACTCAGGCTGATTGTGGTAAGGGCTAAAGTAGGGGTGTCTGCAGCTAGAGAACTCCCACCCAGTTGAGACTTTCTGGTGGAGGCAGGGTGGGCAGTGACTGATCTTGGAGGGTCCTGGTACCTATGTGAATGCACATCTGAGTGTAGGGGTTAACTGGAGGTAAAATGAGGCAATGTAGGAAAAGAAGCTTTGGTGAGTGTGGTGGTTGGAACAGAAACGTCCGCCATAGTCTTGGGACATTTGCATGCTTGGTCTCCAGTTGGTGACAATGTTTGGGAGTTTGAGAGGTGTGTCATTTGGGGTAGGGTCTTGAGATTAAAACCTTTATACTACTTTTGGTTTACTTTCTCTGTTTTGTGAGTGCTTGGCTTCCTGCTCCTGCCTCATGCTTGCCACTTGCTGCCCTGCCTCTCCACCATGACGGACTCTTTTTGTCCTTCTGGATGGAACCTTAAGGCCAAATAAACTCTTTCCTCTTTAAGTTGTTTTGCTTCTGTTTTTTAATTACAGCAACAGAAAGGCAACTAACACAAGAAGTAGGGAGAGACCAACAGGGCCAAGTGTGGAAAGCAACATGGAGGGATTTGTAGGTCCTGGTGTTGACAAACGGTGATATTTTAGGTCCGAGTGGGAAACTTCTGAAAGAGTCATCAGCTCAGGCTTCACCTCTGGGTTCTGCAAACTAGATTCTGCTGGGACATGGCCAAGTTAAAAACAGGCCAGATCTTCTGCTTATGGATGAGAACTGGCTAGTCGAGGGTCTGTTTTCAGGTATGAACAAGGGTTTTCTTTAGTTTTTCTTTTCCTGGAGGAGACTTGTGAAGGGAACCCTGAAAGTGAAGACCTCATAAAAGTAGCTCGGACCCAAATTATGTGAGTGAATGAAAGGTAGGGCAAGGAGACTTTCCTTTTTATGGTTCTGGAGGTTGAACCTAGGTCCTTGTACATGCCAGTCATACACTAAGTTATAACCCTGTAGGGACAAAGTGAAGTCCAGTGTGGATGTACATTGTTTGATACAAGCTGGTCCATGTCAAGAACTCCACTGCCTCAGACCCATGGGCACGGCAAAGTATCTGCTGGTGAGGCTCAGAAGGATGGCAAAGTCTTCCTCTGATCCATCTGTGGATGTTGAGAGTGTATGCAGAAAATTTTCACAGTAGCTTTCCCTCTCCCGACACCCACACCCACCCCACTTTCTTCCTTTGAGTCTTTGCAGCCTGAAGACTGCTCATCTATGGAGATTTCTCCTATTGAAACTAGCACCTGCCTTCGTGTTCAGTTGTGTGCAATAACCCCGCCCCCCTGCTACCCTGTATATAACAGATATGTTGAGCTTCCTGGAAGCTGCAGCTTCTCCATCACAGAGTCCAGCCCACTCATCACCAGCTTTTCCATGTTTCCCTGTCTCTGTCTTTTCTTAAATACATCCCTTCCTCACCCAGGTCAATCCTTAAAGCCATGCTAGATGTGGCAGTCTCCAGCCCTTTAACTGGAAATTTTCTATTAGCATACAGAGCCATTGAACGTTATGATAAAGAAATGCTGATGAAGTAACAGATACAATCTAGGACCCATATCATCGTCTCAGCCAGCTGGGCTCTCCACCCTCATCTGGATTACTATCTCCCATAAAGCTATAAGGTAGAGACATTCCTCCCTTTATGTAAATGGTAAAATATCCCAAGGAATCCCCCACTTCACTGAGCCTCTTCAAAGCATCCCTGTAAACACAAGGAACATAGAATGCATGAGGAGAGTCCAAATGTTCACCTGGCTCCCGGCCCAAGGATGACTCATGATAAACCCTTCCCTATACCTCATGGACTCCACCTCTATGGCCCAAGACTCAGCCCAAGTCTTTACTTAAAGGGAATGAGTCATGGGTGGCAATGGGCTTCAACTTGGCCCAAGAGCAAGTCGGGAGCCTGGTATGCAATGGCAGCTCAGCCAGTTCCTGGACAGTGAGGTACATTAGTTATTTTTCTTACTGCTACGACCATTTGCCTGGCAAGAAAGTGATTTCCATGAGGAAGGGTTGATTTTTTTGCTCAGGATTTAAGAGGGAACATGGTCTATCATAGTGGAGAAGGCGTTATAGCAGGAGTGTGAGGCATTGATCCTAGTGAATCCCTCAGTATAGGGATGACAGGCAGTGGGGCCAGGCTATCAAACAACGCTCACCAGCTGGTGACTCCCCTTTCCCAGAAATACTTCATCTCTTAGCAATTCCAGGACCTTCTAAAGCAGTGGTTGTCAACCTTCCTGATGCTGCGGCCTCTAACACAGTTCCTCATGTTGTGGTGACCCCTCAACCATAAAGTTATTTTTTGTTGTGACTTCACAACTGATTTTGCTACTGTTAGGAATTGTAATGTAAACATCTCTGTTTTTCAATGGTCTTAGGTGACCCCTGTGAGAGGTTTGTTCCTTCCCAAAGGGGTCTCGACCCACAGGTTGAGCACCACTGTTGTAAAGTAGCATCCCTGCTTAGAGAGCGAGTGTTCAATCCCACAAGTTCACCAGAGATATTTCACATTCAACATGTGGCTCTTTAGGGCTGACACTTATTGCAAGGTGAAGGCAGAGTGAAGACGATGCCTGAAGCCTATTTTTGGACCCAGTGCTATTTAAAGACGATGTTAGCATCGGAAAGATGACTTCTGAGGCCTGAGTAGTTCCCCAGACAGACAGAGGTCACCTGGACCCAGGTCACCTGTGCTTTCCTACTGCAAGATTTCCCCAGACTTTATCTCATAATTTGTCCTCCTTCTTGGCTTCTGGGGAGAAAAAAAAAAGTTTCAACCAAAAGATTAAACACAGATACCCTAAATGGAAGCACTTCTTACAGGAAGAAGCTCAAGAGTGTAATTAAAACGTTGGCAGTATTATGGGATGTCAGAGAAACTATCGTCTTGGAACAAAGATTGGGCTAAAATAATCCAGAATGAAGAGAATTGTTTTTTTAAAAGAATTAACTGCACCATATTTAAGTTCATCTGCATGTTGAATGCCAGGCAAAAGGTCAGAGGTGACAAGCTTTGCATTTATACTGTGCTCAAATGTAGTGTTTTGTATTGAGGACATACTTGCAATTTGGCAGTCCTTGAAGAATTTTTGCACTGTGCTAACTGTCCAGCATCCCCCGTACCTCCCTGCAAATGCCAACAACACTCCTTAGTCATCGTGAAGCTGAAATTTGTCTTGAGGAAACACTCCTCTGTGTTTCAGAGAGCCTGTGTAGGTTATATCTGTTTAAATCAACATAATGATTCAAAATGTCTTCACGCTGTAGGTGGTGAGCTGAGACTTACAAGGATTTTTAACTTATTCACGTGGCACATCAGGGGCATTGCAGGGTTTTATCTCCAGCATGCTGTCTCCTAATTTGCTTCCTGTAAGAAAACAATGTACTACCTTTCAGTGGAGGCAGACTTGCATTTCTTCTCAGTCAACCAATAAATAGATGAGCCTGGCATTTTGTAGTTATATTGCTAGGACGCTTCTAAGGAACAGAGATTTTGTCATGCAGCCTTGTTGAGGTCCTTGAGGGGTCTGTTGTATAGGAGCTAAAGAGAACTGGGCTACTTAGACCAACAGAGGGGAAGACCTTGGAGTTCCCATGGTCAATATGGAAGGGAGGGGAAGAAAAGAGAGAGCCAAGAAGGTATTGAGACACCTTGAACTATACTGTATGATCCACTCCTGTGGATCCTTAATGTAATATATTATTGCATTGCAACCTTTAATATGGTGTATTAGTCATGAAATACTTGAGTAAATGCTTTGTATAAGATAGGAAAGGGCTGAGGATGACACTTGGGTTGAGAAAGGCTGATGCAGAGATAGTCAAGGTCAGAGGTCAGAGACAGAAGGAACTATGAATAAGCCTTTTGAGAACTGTCAGACATTCAGGGCAGGGCCTGGGATGTACAATAGGGCTGGAGTCTGTTGATTCACCCAGATGTCTGAGATAGCACAGGCACCAGTTCACAGCTGAGTCACTGAATTCGGTAGAGGGTGAAGCACTGCTGGATTCTAGTATACTTTCCAGGAATTAGAGCAAAGAGGTCTACCTGATGCCAGAAATAGACTAGTATTGAACAGTCCAGAGGCAATCAATGTGAAGATCTGAATTCTCTGCTTGTGTTTTTGTATGAACATTTCATATATGTGTTCATATGTGTATGCATGTGGAGAACAAGGGTTGACTTTGGGTGTCTTCCTCAGTTGCTTGACACCTTAATTTTTGAGACACAGTCTCACACTGAACCTGAAGCTCATCCATTTGACTAAACTGGCTGGTTAGTAAGTCCTGAGAATGCTCTGTCTCTTCCTCCATGGCACTGGGGTTATGGGTACACACTGTCCAGCTTTTTACATGGGGTCTGGAGAGAGTAGAAGAATGTTTGTGTAAGTGTGTTACTAGCTGGGCCATCTCCTCAGCCTGATTTATATTGTTAAAAACAATTAGGAAATATTTGAAGAGATTACTTACTTACTTCTTAACCTAGAGTTAAAATTGATAGAAAGGGGACATGGGGTAGTCCTTGTCACTCTCTCTCTCTCTCTCTCTCTCTCTCTCTCTCTCTCTCTCTCACACACACACACACACACACACACACACACACACACACACACGCCCTGTGCACACCTTATATAGCTTGCCCCCCCCAACACATCATGGAACATGATGAGATGATTAGGGAATCTCAGGTTCCATAAAATGACAAAATGGCAGAGAGTGACTGAGTCCATGGAATGAAGATCTTAAGTATGAGTATTATCTAGCTATGCTTACTGAATTCCGGGATGCAGATAGAAGCATCTAGCTGGTTTGTCACATGGCCATGCTGAAACCCATCCTCTGAACAGGGCCCCTGGCTGCCTGCAAAGCCTGTCACTGGGAATCTCTCTGAATCCTGTCCCTTAGGATTCTCTGCTGTGCTGCTCTATAGGACACCTAGCCAATCTAGGCCAATGGGCTCCTTCAAGGCACTTGGTGTTTAAACCATTTCTGGGAGGAGAATAAAGAAAACATCATTTGATTTGGATTTTGATGCCTTCTTTGCCTCTGATGCATCTGCAAGAGAGAGGAGGACTCCCGGTGTTGACCCTTTGGGTACCAATTATCTTGTCTAATTTCTGGCTTTAGCCTGACATATCCCAGACATAATTACCTAGTGGCTGACTCTTATTTAAATAATTATCATAATCGACCAAGAAGACATTTTGTTCTTTGGACATGGATGTGAGAGGCATGTGATTTCCCAGAAGAAAATTTGCAGGCATGAAGTCTAAGGTTGCCCCCTGGGTCTCTGCCAACTCTTAGACAGAGTTTACCTGTCAAAGCCAAAGTGGGACAAGGGAACACTTCTCCCGAGCTTTCAGTCTTCCCTCAAGAACTTTGGGTTTCGACTGAAACCAATTTTGAAACTATCATCTTACAAAAAGTACCACAGAAGAACATGGCTAATTTCCAAGTAGGCTAAAATCAGGCGTCTCAGAAGTGAAGTTCAAAAAAATAATTCCAGAAGCCACAGTCACAGGATGGAATCTTGGTTGTTGGATTTAGATTGCATCTTGATTGATGGGATTTAGAATCACAATAGAAACACATCTTTAGGTGTGTCTAAGAGGATGCTTCCAAAGAGGCTTAACTAAGCAGGGAAGACACACCCTGCAGCAGACAGCTAGGGTCCTAGACTGAAGAGAGAAAGCAAGCTGACCCCCAGCCTTCCTGCTTGACATGCAATATGACCAGCTGCCTTTTGCTCCTTCCTCCAAGCCTTCCCTGTTTATGATGGACTCTATTCCTGATCATGATGGATGGACTCTTCCCACCGTGTGGACCAAAATAAACCCCTCCTTCCTGGAGTTGTCCTGTATTTTGTCACTGCATTAAGCAAAGTAACTAATGGGAAGGATGTTCAGGGACAAGCAGAAGGTCTATCAAACAGTTTTCTTAATCACATGAGGAATATTTACAGAATGCACCCACTGTTCTAAAATTCTAAGAAAATTGCAAACAAACCTTAAGCTAAAAATCTTTCATTAAATCTTCTATATTTACAAGTGACATTTCCCCCCAAATATTGTGGCATGAATTTGGAGGGTTTTGGCTTGGACACAGAGCGCTCTATAGTGGAGAGTAGAGGCAGCACGGGGGTCTAGACTCTAAGGTTGCACCATTCTGATTATGAAAGTATGGCTGCCTGAGGCTCACCCGTCATTCAGGTAAGGGCAGGTGTTAGAATGCTACTAACACATCTGGCTTGGAATGATACTCATTTTACTAACTAAAAACTACTTCTAATATCCCTCATGTTGATTAGTGAGTCTCCAAATAGGAAGATGGCTAAGCAGTTAAGAGCACTTGCTGCTATTCTAGAGGATAAGAGTTTGTTTCCCAGGGACTGGAGAGATGGATCAGTAGTTATGCACACTGACTGCTCTTCCAGAGGTCCTGAGTTCAATTCCCAGCACCTACATGGTAGCTCAAACCATGCCTAACTCCAGTTCCAGAAAACCTGACGCCCTCTCTTGACTCCACAGGCACGGTATGCCTATGGACTCATACACACACGCATGCAAGTGCAGAACTCATACACATAAAATTTTTAAAGTCTAAAATAAAAATGTATAATATGTCATCTTGAAAATATCCATTCTGATTAGGGCACTTCAGATTGTTAACCATTTCTGGAGATTAGGTCCCCCAAAGAGGATATGCTAAGAGCTGGCTAGCTGCCCTTAGAGGGTTAACTTGGCTATAACCCAAGAGCACATTGTTCCTACTGATAAGGTTAAATAAAGTATCACAGATGCATATCACAGGGAACAGAGAGGAAGCAAGACAGAGCTGAAAGTAAGAGACCGTTTTGATGAGCTGATTTCTGCCTTGTTTTCAAGAGCACGCATCTTGCTTCAGCAGATGCTGGGTCCCACACAAGGGCAGGTCATCTTTCCTGGGGTGGATGAATGTAACAAGAAAAGAAAAAAAAAAAAGCTTGAAGGTACAGTTTCAAAGTTATTTTTTGAGACATAGAAAATCCCTGACTCAAAGGTGCCTGGAATAAATCAGACAGCAATTGTGAGATCGTTTAGGGCCTTTAAAGAGGGACTGAGGCAAGGGCCTCAGAAGCAAGTCTATTTTTGTCTTCACTTTCACATCTCTGGTCTCCCATGTTGCCACTGCAAGGCATTAAACAAAACAAAACATCTGTAATTAATGTAGACATCTAAAGTGAGGGGGTAGACCACACATATCACCAAAATCCCACTGTTAGAAAATGACAGACAGTGGAGCTATGCTGATAGGTAATAGTCCAGCTGCAGTTTAGACATGTTGTTTACCTTAAAAACCTCAAGCATCCAATATCCTAGCACCTTTAAGGAATGATGTAGGATATAAATTACACAGAAACACGTACTAGCATAATTCCCATTAAGACTTTATTTTTAAGTGGTTTTTAAAGATTTATTTTCTTTTTAGTTTGTATGTGGATGTGTGTGTGTGTGTGTGTGTGTGTGTGTGTGTGTCTACACTTGAATGCAGGTGCCACAGAGGCCAGAAGAGGGCATGGATCGCCTAGGCCTGGAGTTACAATCGGTTGGGAGGTGCCCACCCTGGATGTTGATGATGGAACTCAGATCCTCTGCCAGAGCAGTGCAAGCATTCAGCCACCGAGCATCTCCCAGCCCCACTTCTCTTCAACATTTATGGAACTTACTTTTAACAGAAAATTTAAAATTAAGACCGGATAATCAACATCTTGAAACTTTTCATATTTCACCCTGAAAGTTTTAAAATCATGTCACTCAAGCAAATACCAAGTAACCTTAACTTTGACATGAGATCTTGTGTTCACTGCTTTTCTTTTTTCAAACATGTAGGCGGCCCGGGATGCTAGTTACTTTTCTTAATGCCATGGCAGATTACTGACATGTGAATAAATTTAAGAAAGGAAATAAGGAAGAAAGGAAGGGAGGAAGGAAGGAAGGAAGGAAGGAAGGAAGGAAGGAAGGAAGAGTTTACAGGTCAGCTTAGCTCGGAGGAGAAGCCACGGAGATGGAGTGTGAGGGGCTGAGAGCATTGCATCTACAACAGGAAGCACAAAGAAATGAATGCAGGTGTTCAATTTATGTAGGGGTTGGGTCTGATGCTAAGGTCCTGTTCCCCAATTGGTTCTTGATCCATCAATAAAGATGCTAGCAACCAATGACTGAGCACAGGCAAAATCGGATAGCAGGGAAGAAGGAAGAGTAACTGAAGGAGATAAAGCCATCCAGCCACGTGAGTTTTCGGTTTTGAGTGCCACTCTATCAGGTTATGCCTGGGTGGCAGGAGAGGCTTAGCAGTGCTCAGTCATTGAGTTAGCAAAGGCATTTTAAGACTAACTAGTGTGTGTATGGTTGTTGTTTATCTGTGGAGTCAAGGGGATCTAGGTGGTGGCTGGTAGCCTGTTCCTGGAGCTTCCATTTCACTCAGTCCAGGACCCCAAGTCATGAAATGGTGCCACTAACATTTAGGGTGAATCTTCTCACTTCATTAAACCCAGTCTAGAAAATCTCTCACAGACATGACAAGAGGTCTGTCTTATGGGTAATGTCAGATCCTATCAAGGTGACATTGACTGTTGAGTATCTTTTCCATGGTACTTTCCAAGGACTCATTTTCTTTTTCTTTTCTTTTTTTTTAAGACATAAGGTAAGATTTAAAAAATACACATAACAAGGTAACAAATAATACTATCATAACAAGTAAATGCAGACCTCAATCTCGTGAAATACCTTAGCATTTAGGTTTTAGGCTTTTCTTCTGAATAGTTTTTATGTTTCATGTATCCAGTGGGTTCTACGAAGATTGAAGAAATAAATCGGGCTGCAATGCAATAGGTAGCACTGGCAATTATTAGTGGTTTGGGATAGACTTAGCTAAGGCATTAGTAGCCCCAGATATTAATTCATCTGGCCAGGTAAAATTTCCCAAGGGCTGGGCATGTGATGGTATTGTTGCTATTATTTTGAGACAAAGTCTTACTATGTAGCTCTGGCTTGCCTGGAACTCACAGAGTTCTGCAGCCTCTGTCTCCTGGGTGTTTGGATCAAAGACATGTACCATCATCTCTGGGCCAAGGATTAGACATTTTAAAGGAAAAAAAAACCCATCGAGCCAGAGAAGTAGGATACACACAGATTATGCGCAGGAATGGACTGTATAGCCAGTGTGGAAGACTGCACTGCTGATAGATGGGGGGATGTAGAAGGAGGTAGCCCTTCTGTCCTCAACACTATTGTTATTTTTACTTGGCTGCTACCTGAAGATACTATTTGGTGGGCATAAGATCACAGTGATCTTTCAAGCGCCTTTAATCTGTAACAATGTTTCTCTTAGTAAACATACATCTAGTGCTCGGATAAACAAAAAGCAGAGCGGCAACAGCTGAAGCTGATGTGCCCTTGGCTCACCAGCCTTCCATGTGGAGGCCCAGCAGCAAACAGAAGCTCACGTTTTAAAGCTACTGGCTTAAGATCAAGCGTCCCAATGGGATACTCATAAAAAGGTTTCAGAAGCTGGGAGGTTTGGTTCTCTCAGCTTTTAATAGTGGGAATCAGGGTTGTGATTCCTGGGGCCCATTGAGCCTGCTTTAACCTACCACATTGTGTAGTAAAATTATTATCATTTTCTATGTGTTCCAAGCATGGAAAAATGTTAGGGTGAACCAGGTTAAGACATCATCAACTGAAGGAGGTCATCACCTGAAATTATTACCAGTCATTACAATTTCAGCAAGTTTTTTTTTTTTTTAATGAATATTTGTCCCTGTCAATTATCTATGGGAAAGACAGTTGTCTGGCCAATCTTGGGAAGGGAGTTGGTGGGAATATGGGTAGAAGCTAGCACACTCCGAAAGGGAAGATAGAATGGTAAACCTGGAGTGGCAGAGGTCAGAGGGAAACTTTTCCATGACCTGGAGAAAAAGGCAAAACCCTGTGACAGGGACTCTAGAGAGATACTGATGTGCCACTGAGTCTCAAGGCTTCCAGGCAGCAGCTCAGCCCCTGTCAGCATAGCACACAAAACCGCAGACTTTTATTTTTACTTCTGAAAGGGATTTCTCACAGGGTGAGCGCTCCTTTGAGAGACCAAGAGTAGATTCTTCACCTGGAAGGAGTCAGACTTGAGTTTTCAAAGGATGGGTGAATAATGCCAAATGGGGGATCCATCAAGGAAGGAGACAGGCCCTGACAGACCCAGACTGAAGAAACAAAGCTGCCTCCCACCTCCTCCCACCCCCACATCCTTTCCCTCTGTTTCTCAACTCCTTCCCATCGCTCTGACTCATGAGTGTCAGCCACGGGGTGCACCCCATCTCTCAGCCTGATCCCTCACTGTAAGCCCTTTCTTCTCATCCTCATCTGCAGGGTTGGGCAAGAGTCCAGACACATCCACTTTTCCAAAGGCCCCCACAGATGGGCAGCTTCCTGACAGGCAGCTTCCCCAGGCAAAAATGATTTGCCTCCTAGGATGGTGCGACAGACAGACAAGCTGAGGCTCCGGGTTTTCCACCAAGGGGTTTCACACAGCCTTGCCTATTCTTTACCAGGCCCCCCTCTGCTGCTGGCCAGTCTCCTTTCACTACTCTCTCTCTCTGTCCATCACCCGTCCTGCCAGCCAAAGGATCTTTCATTTTTCTCAGCTTCATCTTGGACTCAGGCCTAGTAAAGCTTGTCAAGACGATTCCTGACGTCTCTTCCGCCACCACCGTGAGCGGCACTGCTTCAGATCCTTCACCTCAGTGATGGGTTTCAGAGAAGGGAGTTCTCATGTCTCAAGTAGGGAGTATTTGACCAAGGCACCAAAGGAATGTTAGGTACATGGGTATTTTCAGATGGAAATTCAAACATAAAGGTGTAATGAAGCCAGGGAAATAGAATCCTCGGAAGAGAGTTGAAGGGGATTGGGCGGAGGGCGTGGAGAAAAACCAACACAGAGACTGTCCTTGTAAACAACTGAAGAGCTCTTATGGAGAGTCCAAAATTACACCAAAAATCTTAAAGATGCTTTAGAATGAGGAAGACAAGTTTCTTGCTTAAATTTACGCAGCATCAGAGCTCTGTGAATATTTTGGTTCTGCCCATGACTTAGTAGCTCCTTTCCTCCCTTGTAAGTGTTAAAACCAATCCTTAGTAACTGAGCACGATCCCTCTGTGTTACCAAGTGTGCCACTCTTTTATCTCTCCCCATGAGAGGTCCCATCATTATATACCTGAAGATAATGACAGGTAGAAACTTGTAGGTGCTTGTTGCAGGACACACAGACAGAACAGAATTCTCACATCTGTCTGATCACAAAGCTCAGATTCTGTGCATGGCTTCCAACTCTTCCTGTTTTGTTGGATGAATTTAATTTCTGTGCCATCTGGACAGAGAAACCCCAGCTTTAGGACATAATGCTCTCAGCCTACTCAGAACAACAGGAAAGCTGATCCCTCTAGCTGTGCAATGATGCCCCGGAGGTCAAGACTCTAACCACTCACATCTACAGGGGAGTACATAGCCAGGGTCTGAAGAGTGTGGCTTGGACCCTGCACTGGTGTGCTGGGACACTAAGTTCTCCACCAAGCCTCGTCTGAATCCAGCGCACTGCTTCACATTCACTCACAAGGCCCTACAGCATCTCGGGCATATGCTATCGTTCTCTTCTCTGGTCCTGTCTGTCTTACAGTCCTCTCAGTGTGCTTCTATTGCAGGGGCTTCCTTGGCTTCCCAAGGAGAGTGATGTGATCACTCTCCACCCTTTCTTACTTCATCTAAAGTTTAGATGAACTTCTAAACAATTTGAATCACAGGGAGGCGCTGGTGGGAGGCGCTGGGGGCGGGCGGTAGGCAGCGGGGTTATTCCTACCCTGTGAGAGATCCCTAGAGGGAAACCAGCCCAATTTTTACCCCACCCCACCCCCAGCAAGCGGCATTTTAAAGTTTCACACTTTATCTTATCCTACGATCATAGCTGAACACACAAGGAAAGTCCTATTACTTTACTGTTCTTTGCTTCTGTCAGGCAGGGACTAGGTTCATTTTGCCTTCTAAAGGTACTCGGAGGTTGGAGACTCATCGGCCCTCGTGTCTGGCAGTACTGTGGAGTCTAATAAGTGATATATGCACCTACTAGGACGCTGGAGTCAGTTTCGTAGCAATGTTGGGAGCAACAGTGAGTTTCTTTTTGGAGAGGCTCTTTGGGACCTCCAAATGGCTGTGGAGGCTGGGATGTCTTTATTCTCAGCCACACCACAGCCCGTTGGCACCCGATCTCTGACCTGCGGTGGTTTTACAGTGCAGTTCCGTCCTGGTTCTGACTCCTCTGCATTCATCTGCATTCCCAAGGGAGGCAGAGAGTGTAAACCAGACACTAGAGTGAGCCTGGGAAGGTCCAGAGGCTTTGAAAGGAGCTGGCTAGCCGAGCACTTGGGAGTGATTCCCTTTCTCTCTTTGGTGTCCTTTTATCTGGCTCCAGTTGGCTTCAGAAAGCCAGCCTGCTCCAGCCTCCCACCCCTGTCTGGGGTAGCAGCATGCAGGGGAAGGGGCAGGGGCACCCAGCTCCTTCACTCTGTTTTGATCTTGCTCTGGCCATATTCACCACGGTGGTTTTTGCATTCACAAAGTTAGAGTGTATTCTCTCTCTCTCTCTCTCTCTCTCTCTCTCTCTCTCTCTCTCTCTCTCTCTCTCATCTATCTATCTACCTAACTACCCAAGTATATTTTGAGACAGATATTCCTCTGTAGCGTAGGCTCAAATTCATCTTCCTGTCTTTGCCTCTTGAGTGATGAAATTACATGCCTGAGCCACCACATCCGGCTAGAATCTTCTTTCTTTAAACAATTAATTAGCTAGATAATTAGTTATGTAGGTGTGTGTATGTGTTTGTGTGTGTGTATATCTATATGTGTATGGGTGCAGGTGCCTATACATCACTTTTCAACACAGTTAACTGACTCATTTTCTCTAAATGTGATTTTATCTCACACTCGAAGAGAAGACAAATTCTTAAGTATCATAGTTCAGGTTTGGAGCCTCTGCCAGTTTGTCTTGAGCACTAGAATCTTCTGCAGCATAAGCATCCAACAGCCTGTCAGTCCTTCAACAATTCTCACACAGTGATTAAAGGCACACAGTCCAAAGCTGAGCTGTGGTTTCCCCTTGGAGCAATGCTTGTGTTGGTAACAAACATTTCAGGTGTGAAACCACCAACTTTCTGAGATTGGGCTTTTGTCTCTTGGATGGATGTTTGTTTCCTCAGCTGAGATGAAAGCAGAAAAAGCTGGAGAAATTCTCAGGAAAGCAGCATTTGCCACAGGTGAAAAGATAAAAGGAGCTGGAACTCAGCCCTAGCAATGTTGCCACAGGTACACAGCTCAGCGACTTGGTCATCCTACTTGGTGATGGTTTTCTCCAACACTTGTCCCTTTGAAGTCTTGATTCTATAAAAAGCTTCTCTCTTAAAATTTGAAGTATCCCTTAGTCTGCAGGTGTGTTTCACGTAATCACGAGAGAAACCAAGCTTTTAGAGTGAACAGGTTCAAAAGACTTCAGAACCTTCAGAAACTCATAAAAAGATTGATTTTTAAATTACACTCCCATGCCATCTCTCTCTCTGTGTGTGTATATGTGTGCATGTGTATGCATGTGTGTGTAAGTGAGAGAGAGGGGGAGGGAGAGAGAGAGCACACATGTGTGTGGAGGTCAGAAGACAACTTGCAGAAGTGCAGAAGTTGGATCAGTCCTGCTACCATGTGGTTTCTGGGGATTGAACTTAGGTTGTCAGACTTGACACCAAGTGCCTAAGCACATTGAGCCATCTTACCAGCCCTAAAGAAAGATATGTAAATAATGTTCTCTTCAATTGCATAGAGTGTTTATCTCTTTGCCTATACACAATATAAATTGCTCATTTCAGAAAACTTACTAGCCATGCGTGCATGATTCAAGTGTCTCTTCCAGAGGAGACACTCCATTCCCTCTTTATCCAAATCTCATTATTTAATGACACATAAGAGAAATGAAAAAACGTGAGATTACTCATAGTGTCAAGAAGAATTGTATCCTGGTTAGTATTTTGTCAACGTGACATAAGCTTGAGTCATCTGGGAAGAGGAACCTGAGAAAATGTCTCTATTAGATTTCCTGAAGGCAAGTCTGTGGGAGATTGTCCTGGCTAATGACTGATGTGGGAGAGCCCAGGACACCACTGGTGGTGCCTCTCCTGGGTGGCATAAGGAGGTAGGCTGATGAAGCTATGGAGAGCAAGCCAGTTAAGCAGCATTCCTCCATGGTCCCTGCCTCAGTGCCTACTTCCAGGTCACTGTTCTGCTTGACTTCTTGTCTTGGCTTTCCTCAGGGATGGATTATGGTAGGACATGTAAACCCAACAAAGCCTTTTCTCCCCAAGTTGCTTTTGGTCATGATGTTTATCTCAGTGAGAGAAAACAGACTAAGACAAATTGTAACTAACAGTTCTGTAGTGTAGGCACTACTTGAGGTAACTGGTTTACGACTTGGTCCATCTGATCCTTGCAAGAGCCTACGAGACAGGGCAGTGCTAGCATCGTGTTACAGGGAGGTCATGAAGGGTTAAGGATGTTGTTCAGTGTTGTTCCATGTCATACAGTCATCAAGAGGGGCACTGAACTCTTAGGTGGGCTGCCATTAACACCTGTGTCCTTAACTACTGGACTGTTGTCTCCAGTGGATCACTAGGTTAGGAGACAGGGATTGATGAGGATGAAGAGGTGATGCCAAGGCCCTGCCATCTATAACAGCATCACCATCATCAACAGCGAAAGCCTTTAATGCTGTAGTGAGTAGAATGGTGCCCAGCTCTAAAACACTGTCTATGCCTCAGCTTTGGAACCTTTCAGGGTGGCCTTATTTGTAGAAAGGATATAACCTGCAACCTTGTGATGAGAATACAGACTCAATTAGAAGGGTCCTAATAGAAAGGTGGAGCCATATTAGAAACATAACAGAACCTGCAGAGAAGAACAAGGGGCAATAGGACATGGAAGGCCACCCATCAAGAAATACGGTCAGACACCTGAAGCTGGAAGAGGCAAAGGACACGTTCACCCTTCATTTTTCACATGTGAGGATCCAGAGACTCTGAGCTAGAGAATTTTGGAAGAACTAAACCTCTCTCTCTCTCTGTCTCTCTCTGTCTCTTTCTTTCTCTGTTTCTCTCTCTCATTCTTTGAGTCAGGGTTTCTCTTTGTAGCCCTGGCTGTCCCGCCATGCTCTGTAGACTAGGCTGGCCTCGAACTCACAGAGATGCACCTGCTTCAGCCTCCTAAGTGCTGAGATCAAAGGCATGTGCCACCACTGCCTGGCATTAAACTTATGATTAAGCCACCCAATTTGCGGTATTTTCTAGTTCAGTATCAAGAAGCTAATACAAATCTACCTAAACAGCACTTTTCAGTTTTCAGACAGGCTTCACTAACTCCCCAAATAGTTTATTTGGAGATCTAGATCTACCAGGAAAATGACCCTGTAGAATAGAACAACCAACCTCTCTGGACTTTATCTCTTTATTTATAAAATAAGGCGATTGTCTGCCCTTTGTCACCCACCAAGGGATTATAAGGATCAAATGGAGACCCATGCCACCCCTCCCCCACCCCTATGAATAATTGCATTTAAAAATGTCTTCAGACACCCCAGAAGAGGGCATCTGATCTCATTACAGATGGTTGTGAGCCACCATGTGGTTGCTGGGACTTGAACTCATGACCTCTGTAAGAGCAGTCAGTGCTTTTAACCACTGAGCCATCTCTCCAGCCCCAATGACTGATTGCATTTTAATACCATACTTTTCATACTTTTTGTTTGCTCTTTCTCTCTCTCTTCCACCCCCTCACCCCCTTTTTTTGGACAGGGATTCTCTACATAGCCCTGGCTGTCCAGAAACTAGTCTACTATCCTGGAACTCACAGAAACCCACCTGGAGTGCTGGAGTTAAAGGCCTAGGCCATCACCCCTGGCCTACCCTTTCTACACTGATTGTATTCTCTGTACTAGACTTTCTCTTCTGAAAACTTGCCTTTGAACCTGAGCTCTTTTTCTTACTTATCTTTGAGGGGAGCTAACTCACTGTCTAGCTGAGGGCTTGGGTGCCATAGACACACACTCGGGCAGCTATCTCCTTCAAAGTCTGTCAATGCTGATGACAAAGTGTAGCATGCGGAGAGCAAGTATGATTGGGAGAGAAGTGACCCTCACTGAAATCTGCCATGACCTCGTTCATGTCCTGAGCTGAGGATTGGGGTTCCAAGGTTGACTCCTTCAAGGAGCATCTGGTCTAGGAGCAGAAAGACAAATAGGTCTGCTCCTCCTTAGCCCCCTGTGCAGGCCTGATCAGAAACCAGGGAGCACCCCTGAGATGTGCAAGCAGAAGGTTGTTTTCCTGCTGCCCTTTCGGTCCTGTGCCTAGGGTAATGAAAACTCTCAAAGGTGGCAATTAGTGCCAGTCAGAGTGAGGCTTTGTGACGTTGACCCTATCCATTAGGAAATGGACTGAGGCCAGTAGACCAGCCACTTAACCAGGGCACAAAAAGCTAAAAATTCAATGCCTGGCCAACTCCTGCACAATTAATGTGCTTCTCCAACCATGCCCCAATGCACAGCAGGGACCTTTCAAGGATGGGGAAAAGTGGCCCAAGATTGAGTGCCACCTCAATCTTTGGAGCAGAGATATAAACAACGCCATCCTGGAAGGGGTACAGTGGCAAAAAGACTAGAAATGGGGGGATCTCAGTGTGCTTTATGGGGAGCAGAACAAACTCACAAGGAAGAGAAGCATGTGTTCAAGCAAAAGGTACCCACTCATCTAAACTCTGCATAAAGTCACCTCCCGACTTTCAGTCAATCATGACATTTGGCTAATACCAGGTTTCCTCTCTCCCATTCCTCTACACCATTTGGCTCCCGCAGACATGCAGAATTGTGTCAGTATTTTGCATCGTTGAGAAACAGAACCTTCACTTAGATCTTTACAACAGCTTGGTAATGGTTCTCTTTCCTTCTATGTCCTATTCAAATCACTCCCTACTTTTAAACACAATGGTCTCCACCCTCAATTTTAAAATATAAATTATGGATGTTTTGAGTCCCACAAATGAGCTCTTTAATGGCGACTGTTGTCTTTAGATAAAACCTAAACCCCTTAGCTTGACCTGTCACTTGCTCTGGCTCCTGCTAACCTCCCCAAAGGCAGTAATATTTCACAGGTCTTCATGGTCACATCTTCATCCTTCTTTTTTCAGCTTGGGGTCCTCAGAGAAGTCATTTATCTACTATATAAGCATGCGTATATGTATATGTGTATATGTGTGTGTGTATATGATATATATGTATATGATGTATATGAATATGATGTATATGATGTATATGAATATGATGTATATGAATATGATGTATATGATGTATATGAATATGATGTATATGATATATATGATGTATATGATATATATGAATATGATGTATGTGATGTATATGATATATATGATGTATATGATGTATATGATGATGTATATGATGTATATGATTTGTGTGTATATAGCACACAAATACATATGGGCACATTGGTTACTTTTTCTGTTGCTGTGACAAAAGAAAGAGTTTATTTTGGCTTCTGGTTCCAGAAGGATAAGGATCCATGACCCGGAAGCACAGGCGTGACAACGAGCAGTGACAACGAGCAGTAGGCGTGGCTGCAGGAACAGGAAGCTGAAACTCACACCCAGAAGTGCAAGCAGGAAGACAGAGAGCTTGAACTTGGTAAGGAGAGATCTTCAGCTCTCCCATTCAGTGCCCAGTGGCAAACTTCCTCCAGCCAGGGTGTGCATCCCCCAAACGTACAGCCAGCTGAGGATTAAGTATTCAAAGATCCTAGCCCGTGGAGACATTTCTCATCCAAGCGAATGCAACGGACATGCATGAGAACGGACTGCCATGTTCCCCTCATTGTTTTCACAACCCCTTCTTCCCTCAGTATCACTCACCACAAGCTTCATACACAGCCATCCCCTGGAATGTCAGATGTTGTATAAGGATTTCTTGAGAATCCTCAGATTCTCAAGCCTGTGCATAAAATGGTGTAGTATTTGTGTATAGCCAGCTATATCTTCCTTTATACATAATCATCTCTCGAGTCATAGATACATTTATAATATATTTATACTACCTATGTCATGTAAATGCTGTGTAAATAGGTCTTATACTGTTGGAGAACAGAGTAAGAAGGAATGTTTGTGGGTGTTCAATACAGCCTCAATTTCTCCCCAGCTGTTTTCTTGAGCCCACACATATAGAAGCCATGGTATAAGGGTGAACAGTTTTATATATATATATATTGACTAGAGTTCTTCTTTGCACTTTTTCTTCTGCCCCATGAAATTGTTAGCTCTGTGCAGGAGGGTAAAAGATGCCTTCTTTCCTACAATAAATCCTGACCTTCCATGACTTCAATTCCATTATCCTAAGCAGGAATGTGGTAAGGCTTTGGTACCAGCTCTTTGTTAAAGCTCCTCAGACGATTCTGATGTGCACCAAGAAGGAGAGATGTCTGCCCAGGCTACCCTCCTCTTTAGGAAGGAAGGAGGTTCAGAGAGGTCAAGATCCTGGACCTGGCTTAGCTATCAGGAACTTGAGACAAGGACTCAGCTCTGTCAGAGATTGGTTTCCTTCCTTGCTGTTTTGACTGTTCATCTAACTTGGAGAAGTTTTGTTACTGAGCAGAGGAAGGCTCATTTGGGGCTCTTGCATTCCCATAGGATGGATAAGTAACTCAGATCTGCTGGCCCGGGAACTTTCTCTATCTCTGCACCCAGGCCCCGGGCCTGTGGGTCACTGGTGTTGTTTGTTCAGTCAGAGTCTAGGCTAGGTAAAGGAGGCAGATCCCAGGCTAGGAAAAGAGGTGGTACAGAGTAGTTGAAAGTCCAGCCTCTGCAACTAACTCTGCTAGGTGAATCCTGATTTGATAACCAAACATAAGCAAGCATTCAGATCGTCTTATTCTTGATGCTTCCAATAGTTGCTGTAAAGGTTCTGAAGAGAACCAGTGTTGTGTGAAGCACTCAGCACCAAGCCTGGCTCAGGTCAAGAAACCAACTGCCATAAGCTTTAAGGCAGATGCTTCAGTCTTTGGAATCACACATCTCAGTTAGGAATCCTCCTTTTCTCCCGCCGTCTCCTCTTTTCTTTTTTTTGTATTGAACATTTTCTCTTTTCTTCATGAAGTTTAAATAATAAATAGAAATGTGTTTCAGAAAGTCTAACAATTAAGCACTAAAATACCCTTAAAAACAACAAAGCCCTTATTACAGCCTGTCAACACTACAGCCACCCCATCATCTCTAGGTCTTGTAATTCCACTCTGTAAAGTAAAAGCATCTTGTGGAGCCAGTTGCTAAGCAACTGCTTAAAACAACTTGCAGGAATCCCCCCTCCCTTGGTCATTCAGGCTTATGACTGTCAGACTGCCTATTTCTTGAACTCGTGCTCCAGCCACGTGTTAAAATATTGGTAAGTCAGAGTAACCATTTTTTTCCTGAGGCAACACTGGAGACTTTCAGGGGCACCAATTAAATCTGATCCCTGAAAAATCACAAAGTATTGGTGATGTTGACCTAAAGTGGTATTTATTTGATTTCTTTGTCTATTTATTTGTATGCTATTTGTCACGTGCACAGAGCAGTCTAAAGATGAATTTGAGGCTATCCCCAAGCATGACAAGGAAGTGTTCATTCACTAGTCTTGCCTTGTTGGGACTGGCCATCTATATCAGGAAGTCCATTAGTGGGAATGTCGCACAGTCAGAGGCTCTGGGGGTATGGCTTAGAGGCTGATGTCATCCAACCCCTTTGAGAAGTATCATTTACTTAATGCTTTGTGAATATAACATTATGAAACCCACCAGGATATGCTCTAGCATTATAACTGCCCAGGCGAGAGGATTTGGGAAAGGCAAACAGCTGCAGGGTCAGAAGGGGGGAAGGCAATGAGCAATAATGTTCTGCTCTGACATGCCAGGGAGAGGCTCACCAGGAAGGACACTCTGGGGTGATGGACAGTCAATAAAAGTTGCCACCTTGTCCAAAATATTTTATTATTGCTGTGTGTGTGTGTGTGTACAGGTGTGTAAGGCATATGTGGAGATCAGAGAACAGCTGTTGTGGCACTGGCTCCTTCTTTTCACTTTTATGTGGGTTTGGAGGCTCAAATTCAGGTTGTCAGATTCATGAGTCAGGTGGCTTTACCACTTGCCCAGCTGAGTCATCTAGCCATGCCCTGGAAGCGTCCAACTCTAGGAAGCATGGAAGGACAGAACTGCTGATATGCACTGAACAGGGGGAATATTCAGACGGTTATGTGGGGAGAAGGAAGCATTCAAAAAGATGCTGGATTCTGCTTATGCAGAATCCCAGAAAACGCATCTGCAGTAACTGGGTGCAGATCAGTGGCTGCCCGTGTTACCTCAGCCTGCCCACCAGTGCCCTGGGCCGGCAGTTCAGCGCCGCCGTACGTGGTTTTTCTTCCTCTGCTTCTCTCCCAACAGACTCAAGGCCAGGAACTGTACATCTTACTTCTCCTAATGTCCTCCTCCTCAGGCCAGTTCTTCTCTCTCTCTCTCTCTCTCTCTCTCTCTCTCTCTCTCTCTCTCTCACACACACACACACACACACACACACACACGCACACATGCATATTCTCTAT
The DNA here is from genome assembly GCA_019843965.1 of Rhynchomys soricoides. Classification (NCBI taxonomy): domain Eukaryota; kingdom Metazoa; phylum Chordata; class Mammalia; order Rodentia; family Muridae; genus Rhynchomys; species Rhynchomys soricoides. The sequence goes on along the minus strand of JADRCH010000005.1, from coordinate 28,517,170 downwards.
ATTATTAACATATATGCATAGTTTACCTCCCGTCCCTGGAAATCTGGCTGTGCATTTACTAGTAGATTCTTGGCCTGTGTTCCCAGGTAGCTGCCCTCTACTAGTGACTGACAGGGCTCCATGTATAAATACCCCAGCTCCTTTACCATCTAGTGGTATGACTGGTGGATGTTTTATATTGCCTCCAAGAACTTACCTGAGGGATCAAGCTGCAGTCGTCCCATGTGGGAGCCAGCTTGATAATCTTCCCCTTTTGATTGCCTTCTCCCTTGTCTGATTTCCCATTTCCCCCTCCCTCCTCCTCCACGTCCACCCTCCACCCCTCTCCCACCCCACCCCTACCTTCCACTCCTCCACTCCTCCAACCCCTCCACCCCTCCACTTTGCTTTCTAACTGCAGAGACACTGTGAGCAGCTGTTTCATGCTCCTTCACCCTTGCCTCCTTCATTCTGATGGACTGTACATCCTCAGACTGTGAGCCAAGGCAAACTTTTCCGTATTTATGTTTTTGCCAGCTATTTTGTCTTACTAATGAGAAAAGTAACTTTGTAGGGCACAAGCAGCTGCTGGCTGCTTATGCTAGGGGAAATTAAAAGAGACTAGTGGACAGGTCAGAGATAGCTGCCATAGGCCAGAGTTGTACTCACTGAGAGAGAAAGAATAAGGTTTGTGTGAGTGTCCCATGGACCAGTCAGTGGGTGCTGGGTGGCATTCAATTCAACATGGTTGCCACATGGTGGACATAGGGACTCTACTGGCAAGAAGCTAAAGCTAAAGGCTGCATTCCTTGTAGGGTCAGAAAGGATTGTAAATGAAGGTCAGAATGGCGATACATCTGTCCGAATTAAAACAGAGAGGGGTCCCAAGGGGGTATGTTGCCAATACCCCCTACTCCAGGTGCAATATCTAGGACACTCTATTTTAACTGCCCCACAAAGCCAACAGTCCCAGTGCTACCTGGACTCTCTAGGGTGACGTATTATCTTTTACTTCCCCTGTCTCCTGCATCCCCTTTAATCCTGGCTGAACAGAAACAATATATAGCAAATGGGGAGGGGGAGGAAGCAGGAAGAGCTGAAGTCAAACATCAATAATCACACTGGTATCTTCAGATGTGGGCAGCTGGCATGGAGACTTCAGCAGACCTCAGCATGGAAAGTGTAGAGAAGAACCCACCTTCCGGAGTGTTAGAAGCTCTGAGAGGATCTTGGAGGATCTTTTCTGAAGAGGCTGCCATTGGGAGCTTCTGTGTGGTTTGGACTTTGCTTGTCTTTTGTTTGCAATGAGAAAAGATATGACCTTTTTGATTGATTGATTGATTTTGCTTCTGTCTTTCACAAGCTAGGGAACATTGCCTCACTCAATAAAACTTGGAAGAGCCTGAATAGGGAAAGATAAAATTGCCATTGCTCACCTCGTGGGTGTCCTATATACAACCCTGTAATAATATGTCATGCTTTTAGAATCACTTGCTTTTATTTTATAAAAAAAAATCATTTTATTTTACTTTTAGATTTAATTTATTTTATTATTTTTATATAATAGATGACATTACATATCTAACTCAACTTCCCTAACAAACAAACTCAAACAAAGCCCAGGTTGATTCCTCCAAGCTTCTGCTAATCTCCTTGCCTGTAATGTCTCCCTTCCTTCTTTCTTACCCTCTCTGGCTAATTTTTATTTAGCGTTTGAAAGTGTCCATTAAACGTCACCATCATCTTTGACGTAACCAGTCCCTCCATGTCTTCCCTGCCAGTTACAATTAGAACTCCTACACTGGAAATACACAATACCATATCGGCCTTTGAGTTCATGTATACATCCTGCTATTCTGTGATGGTTTATGGTGTCTTCGGTGAGGTGCATAACGCATTCCATGGGTGGTGGGAATACAAAACAGATTAGAAGCAGATTCCTCAGGAATTTTCTAAGAAGACTCCAAGTTGCTAGAAAAGAGGAAGGATCCCCAGGAAGCTGGTGAGATGCCCACACGTAGGACCTGGAGGATACCCAGAGTTAAGGTAGCAGAAAACAGTTGAGGTTGAAACTCCATAGACCCACACAAACAGAGCATGCCTAGAGAGTGCATCGCCTAATTATGAAGGGTTATTCCTGCCACAAAGAGACTCAGACAGATTTTCAGTCATTCCAAGGTTCTTTGGAAGTTGGGTGGGAGGCAGAAAGACAGATTTGTGTTAACTTGTACCTGAGATGGAGTGATTGAATACAAAAGTGTGTTGTTAGACCAATGTTTATCTATCTATTCTATTTACATTTAAAATTAATTAACTGACTAGTGTGTGTGTGTGTGTGTGTGTGTGTGTGTGCGCCACATGTGTGGGATGCCCATGGAGAACAGAAGAGGCCATTGGATCCCTAGGGGCTGGAGTCACAGGAGCTTATGAGCTGTCCAATATGGGTGGTGGGAACTGAACCCCATCCTCTGGAAGTGCAGCTAGAGCTCTTAATGCCTGCGTCATCTCTCCAGCCCTTCAAGTCATTTTAACTAAAGAACATTTAGTTAAATGTGTAGCCTTTGCTTGGCACACCACAGACATAACAAGGAGAGAATGCTGAGTCCCAAAAGAGCAACAAACCATTTTAACTGAAATTTGACACAGGGAAATCTATAAATGAAAAAAAAAAAAAAAGCAAGGAAAGGCATAGAAAGATGTCAGTCTGTATACACACACACACACACACACACACACACACACACGGGTGGGGGAAGGATAAGAGAGAGAGAGAGAGAGAGAGAGAGAGAGAGAGAGAGAGAGAGAATTTTGTTAGCATCCCTCACTACCTGTCACCACTAAGTAACATGCTCTTGACTTTCTTCTATAAATGATCGTGTTTATAAAGTTTAACAAAATATAGCCATAATAAAGCATGATGAAAGAGGAATAGATGCATTTATTTGGCATAGCTGTACATAGCTTGTTTATATTTCACAGCAGGCCATTTTTCATGGTAAAAGGAGCTAAATTTATCCACGTAAAACATGATCCTATTCACTGTTTCCCAGGGAGTCACAACTGTTGGGGATGTTTTGTCTTCCTTTGGTTCTTGTGGGTGTAGCCTCTAGTCATCTGTGTTTTGGACACTGGGTATTCATAGCCAGCCTATTGTTGGTCCCACATAAAGGTGAACTACTTCTAACCAGGATGATCTTAGCTCCTCCTGGAAAACCCACTGTGCTCTTGGAGTCTTCATTTTAGGCCTTGATATGAAGCAGAGAATAGTATGTCTGTGGTCTGAAGATCAGAAGCAAAGCTCTTTAACAGATTTCTTTATCTTCCTATAGCAACGGAATAGAAATGCCTCTGAAACTTCTGCTCTTTCCTGGGCCTTTTTTCCTTAGGCAGAGGCCCAGTGAGGAGGGTTTGCTCGCTGCCAGCACTTGCCACTTCTAACCACCCTGTTCTTCTCCAAGTAAGGACATTTCTCACATTGGGTATTTTCTTTCTTACTCTTGTGTTAAGGTGGTTGGTAGGAGAAGTCAGAAGATACTTCCCACGCGAGTAAGCTTCACAGCAAACGTCTTAGTCATTACTCACTTCACTTCCATAGCAGTTATTACCATGGGGGATTTTTAATATCTTTTATTGACTACAGAGTTCTTGATAGTTTCTAAAGAATTTCAAGGACATCTTGTTTAATGTACACCACGTTTTTCATCTTGCACACAAGAAGGCCAGACCTTAAGAAGCTAAAATGACATGCTGAGGCTCTCTCTCATGCTCTTCTGTTTTGTTCCTGCTATGAAGTCCAGGCTGGCTTAGAACTTACAATCCAGAGATTATAGCATGTACTACTGTTTATTTTATACTTTTTTATTTGGGGAAGTTTTGGGGCAATATGTTAATCCCTGAGCAGAATATATTACACAGCATTTTTCTTGATTATTTCAAGTAAGCCATTCATAACAAATGAAATAGTCCTTTTCACCTTCCCTATGACGTGTGAAGAGCTGAGGAGTCATGATTCTAGTTCTATAGTTTCTGTCCTCACACTTGCTATTCCATGGGAGTCACATGGAAGCAGTAAACTGAAGAGGTAAAAATCAAGTTAATGTTAACACAAAATATGGTAAAGATTGATTTTTTTAAATGCTAGTCTATCAGTGTTACTTAGAGGACAAAATATTATATTCTTTATAAGAAGAAATAAGCTGTAATTTATCATACGTCTTAAAATAATTTCAACGAAACTTCACTAATATATTTGACTGTATTTACAATAACATAAAAGCCATACATAACAGAAAGTGCAATGCTCACACACTAAAAACATCAAACTATTGCTGAGTCAAAAGGAGAAAGTGTTAAATCAATCAATAGAGGGTGTTTATTGGAAGGATTTGTATATTGTTTGTATTTTGGAAGAGTCAATACAGTGTAAGAACAAGAAGATCTGTAACAGAAGCCAAAAATCCATGGTCTGAGACACATCCAGCCTACTGCCTGCTTTTGTGAATAGATGTTTAACAGACACACCCACACCATTCATTTGCCTATTGCCTATGGTGATTTGCCCTTAAAACTCCTGACCCTTTAGAAAAATATTTTTCCCAGCCTCAGACTTATCTGTTAACACAATCTCAGTCCAAATCCAGACGGTTGCGAGTGTGTGTGTGTATGTGTGTGTGTGAGTGTGTGTGTGTGTAGAAACCGAGTAGAGCCTAAATTCATACGGAAATGCAGAAGAGCAGGAACCATTTATAATGTTCAAGAACAGCTTTAGCGCTTCTCCAAGTGGTTTTTAGAGTTAACCTGGACCACTTGGTCCTGTCACCCGGTTGTTATCTTTCCTAAACTTTAAGTCTCGTGTTTCTAGCCTTTGCAGGACCTGCTTGGATGATTCAACTAACTCTTTGGTGAATGTGGGCAGGGGGAGGCGGGGCTGTCTTTAGTCCTTAGCTCTCATGATGCAGTGTTCTGGTGAAGTGTGTGGGGGTGTGAAAAGGGGAACACATTGCCTTCCTTTCTCAGCTCCCCCTGAGGTTTCTGCAGATTAGACCTCCAGAGGGTAAAGCTTTCCATGGGCCATGTGGGGCACACTGTGCCTGGATTGAGCATCTCTCTCCTGCTGGGATTCTTCTACATTCACTAGCTCTGCTACAGCCATGCCAACCCCACTGTTTCTGTTTCCCTGCTAGGGGTCAGGGGTGGAAACTCCAAGCCCTTCCTTTCCTAGTTCCGCTCACATCTAGTTCCATCCAAGCATGCTCCACCCACATAAATGTCCCCTTTCCACCTACTCTAAGGATTGTCACCCAGTGCCTTAAAACCAAACCTTTTTTCTTTTTTCTTTTTTTAAAAATTTATTTATTTTTTTATTTTCATATTTTATTTACATTTCAAATGTTTCCCCCTTTCCAGATCTCCCCTTTGGAACCTCCCCATTCCCTCTGCCCTCCCCCTGCCTCTATGGGGATATTCTCCAACCCACCTCCCCACCCCACCCCCTACCCACTCTCATCTTCCCTCCTTGACATTCTCCTATACTGGGGGATCTAACACCCTCAGGCCCAAGGGCCTCTCCTCCCCCTGACAGGTAACAAGACCCTCCTCTGCAGTCTTTGTGGCCAGCACCATGGGTCCCTCCATGTGTATTCTTTAGTTGGTGGATCAGTCTCCAGAAGTATGGGGGGTCAGGCCAGTTGCCAGTGTTGCTACCTCCCTGGGGCTGCACACTCCCTCAGCTCCTTCAGTCCTTTCTCCAAGCTCTCCATCTGGGACCTCGCACTCAGTACTACTGTTCCTGCGAAGTGACTCTTGGGTATTTCAAACTTTTAGGCTAATAACCACTTAACAGTGAGTACATACCATGTTCATTCTTTTGTGACTGCGTTACCTGGCTCAGAATGATGTTTTCAAGATCCATCCATTTGTCTATGAATTTCATGAAGTCATTGTTTTTAATAGCTGAGTAGTATTCCATTGTGTAAATGTACCACATTTTTTGTATCCAATCCTCTGTGGAGGGACATCTGGGTTGTTTCCAGATTCTGGCTATTATAAATATGGCTGCTATGAACATAGTGGAACATGTGTTTTTATTACATGTTGGAGCATCTTCTGGGTATATGCCCAGGAGTGGAATAGCTGGGTCCTCAGGTAGTATTATGTCCAATTTTCTAAGGGTCCGCCAAACTGATTTCCAGAGAGGTTGTATCAATTTGCATTCCCACCATCAATGGAGGAGTGTTCCTCTTTCTCCACATCCTCGCCAACATCTGCTGTCACCTGAGTTTTTGATCTTAGCCATTCTGACTGGTGTGAGGTGGAATCTCAGGGTTGTTTTGATTTGCATTTCCCTGATGACTAAGGATGTTGAACATTTCTTTAGGTGCTTCTCGGCCATTTGAGTTTCCTCAGTTGAGAATTCTCTGTTTAGCTCACTTCCCCATGTTTTGATAGGGTTATTTGTATCTCTGGAGTCTAGCTTCTTGAGTTCTTTGTATACATTGGATATTAGCCCTCTATCAGATGTAGGATTGGTAAAGATCTTTTCCCAATCTGTAGGTTGCCGTTTTGCCCTAATTACAGTGTCCTTTGCCTTACAGAAGCTTTGTAATTTTATGAGGTCCCATCTGTCAATTCTTGACCTTAGAGCACAAGCCATTGGTGTTCTGTTCAAGAATTTCCCCTGTGCCCAAGTGTTCGAGACTCTTCCCTACTTTCTCTTCTATTAGATTCAGTGTATCTGGTTTTATGTGAAGGTCCATGATCCACTTGGACTTGAGCTTTGTGCAGGGAGATAGGAATGGATCAATTCGCAATCTTCTACATGTAGACCGCCAGTTGATCCAGCATCATTTGTTGAAGATGCTGTCTTTTTTCCACTGTATGGTTTTAGCTCCTTTGTCGAAGATCAAGTGACCATATGTGTGTGGATTCATTTCTGGGTCTTCGATTCTATTCCATTGATCAACCTGCCTGTCACTGTACCAATACCATGCAGTTTTTATCACTACTGCTCTGTAGTACAGCTTGAGGAGGTCAGGGAGGCTGATTCCCCCAGAAGACCTTTTATTGTTGAGGATAGTTTTTGCTATCCTGGGTTTTTTGTTATTCCATATGAATTTGAGAATTGCTCTTTCTAGGTCTACAAAGAATTGAGTTGGGATTTTGATGGGGATAGCATTGAATCTGTATATTGCTTTCGGCAGGATGGCCATTTTAACTATGTTAATCCTGCCAATCCATGAGCATGGGAGATCTTTCCATCTTCTGAGGTCTTCGATTTCTCTTTTCAGAGACTTGAAGTTCTTGTCATACAGATCTTTCACTTGTTTGGTTAGAGTCACACCAAGATATTTTATATTGTTTGTGACTATTGTGAAAGGTGTCATTTCCCTAATTTCTTTCTCAGCCTGTTTATCCTTCGAGTATAGGAAAGCTACTGGTTTGCTTGAGTTAATTTTGTATCCGGCCACTTTGCTGAAGTTGTTTATCAGCTGTAGCAGATCTCTGGTGGAGTTTTTCAGGTCACTTAAGTATACCATCATATCATCTGCAAATAGTGATATTTTGATTTCTTCCTTTCCAATTTGTATCCCTTTGATTTTCTTTTGTTGCCTGATTGCTCTAGCTAGAACTTCAAGTACTATGTTGAATAGATAGGGAGAGAGAGGGCAGCCTTGTCTAGTCCCTGATTTTAGTGGGATTGCTTCAAGTTTCTCTCCATTTAGTTTGATGTTGGCCACTGGTTTGCTGTATATTGCTTTTACTAAGTTTAGGTATGCTCCTTGAATTCCTGATCTTTCCAAGACTTTTATCATGAAGGGATGTTGAATTTTGTCAAATGCTTTTTCAGCATCTAACGAGATGACCATGTGGTTTTTTTCTTTGAGTTTGTTTATGTAGTGGATTACATTGATGGATTTCTGGATATTGAACCATCCTTGCATCCCTGAGATGAAGCCAACTTGATCATGGTGAATGATTGTCTTGATGTGTTCTTGGATTCGGTTTGCAAGAATTTTATTGAGTATTTTTGCATCGATATTCATAAGGGAAATTGGTCTGAAGTTTTCTTATATTGTTGGGTCTTTGTGGGGCTTTGGTATCAGTATAACTGTGGCCTCATAGAATGAATTGGGTAGTGTTCCTTCTGTTTCTATTTTATGGAATAGTTTGAAGAGTATTGGTATTAGGTCTTCTTTGAAGGTCTGATAGAATTCTGCATTAAACCCATCTGGTCCTGGGCTTTTTTTGGTTGGGAGACTTTTAATGACTGCTTCTATTTCTTTAGGAGTTATGGGACTGTTTAGATGGTTTATCTGATCCTGATTTAACTTTGGTAATTGGTATCTGTCTAGAAACTTGTCCATTTCCTCCAGATTTTCCAATTTTGTTGCATATAGGCTTTTGTAGTAGGATCTGATGATTTTTTAAATTTCCTCAGAGTCTGTTGTTATATCTCCGTTTTCATTTCTAATTTTGTTAATTTGGATACTGTCTCTGTGCCCTCTGGTTAGTCTGGCTAAGGGTTTATCTATCTTGTTGATTTTCTCAAAGAACCAGCTCTTGGTTTTGTTGATTCTTTGTATAGTTCTTTTAGTTTCCACTTGGTTGATTTCAGCCCTTAATTAGATTATTTCTTGCCTTCTACTCCTCTTGGGTGTATTAGCTTCTTTTTGTTCTAGAACTTTCAGATGTGCTGTTAAGCTGTTAGTGTATGCTCTCTCCAGTTTCTTTTTGGAGGCATTCAGAGCTATGAGTTTTCCTCTTAACACTGCTTTCATTGTGTCCCATAGGTTTGGGTAAGTTGTACTTTCATTTTCATTGAATTCTAGGAAGTATTTAATTTCCTTCTTTATTGCTTCCTTGACCAACTTATCATTAAGCAGTGCATTGTTCAGCTTCCGTGTGTATGTGGGCTTTCTGTTGTTGTTGTTGTCATTGAAGACCAACCTTAATCCTTGGTGATCTGATAGGAGGCATGGGATTATTTCAATCTTCTTATATGTGTTGAGGTTTGTTTTGTGACCAATTATATGATCAATTTTGGAGAAGGTACCATGAGGTGCTGAGAAGAAGGTATATTCTTTTGATGCAGGATGAAATGTTCTATAGATATCTGTTAAACCCATTTGGTTCATAGTATCTGTTAGTTTCACTGTATCTCTGTTTAGTTTATGTTTCCAAGATCTGTCCACTGTTGATAGTGGGGTGTTGAAGTCTCCCACTATTATTGTGTGAGGTGCAATGTGTGCTTTGAGCTTTAGTAGAGTTTTTTTTTATGAAAGTGGGATCTCTTGCATTCGGGGCATAGATGTTCAGAATTGAGAGTTCTTCTTGGTAGATTTTTCCTTTGATGAGTAAGAAGTGTCCTTCCTCATCCTTTTTGATGAATTTTGGTTGAAAGTCAATTTTATCCAATATTAGAATGTCTACTCCAGCCTGTTTCTTGGGGCCATTTGCTTGGAAAATTGTTTTCCAGCCCTTTACTCTGAGGTAGTGTTTGTCTTTAATACGGAGGTGCATTTCTTGGATGCAGCAAAATGCTGGGTCCTGTTTATGGATCCAGTCTGTCAGTCTATGTCTTTTTATTGGGGAGTTGAGACCATTGATGTTAAAAGATATTAAAGAATAGTGATTGTTATTTCCTGTTATTTTTGATGTTGTTTTTATGTTTGTGTGGCTATCTTCTTTTGAGTTTGTTGACAGATTACTTTCTTTCTTTTTCTTGAGTGTAGTTTCCCTCTTTGCGTTGGCATTTCCCATGTATTATTCTTTGTAGGGCTGGGTTTGTGGAAACATACTGTGCAAATTTGGATTTGTCGTAGAATATTTTGGTTTCACCCTGTATGATTATTGAGAGTTTTGCTGGGTATAGCAGCCTGGGCTGGCATTTGTGTTCTTTTAGAGTCTATATGAGCTCTGCCCAGGATCTTCTAGCTTTCATAGTCTTTGGTGAGAAGTCTGGTGTAATTCTGATAGGTCTGCCTTTATACATTACTTGCCCCTTTTCCCTTACTGCTTTTAATATTCTTTCCTTGTTTTGTGTATTTGGTGTTTTGACTATAATGTGACGGGAGGAATTTCTTTTCTGGTCCAGCCTATTTGGAGTTCTGTAGGCTTCTTGTATATTTATGTTCATCTCTTTCTTTAGGTTAGGGAAGTTTTCTTCTATAATTTTGTTGAAGATATTTACTGGTCCTTTAAGTTGAGAGTCTTCACTCTGTTCTATACCTATTATCCTCAGGTTCTGTCTTCTCATTGCATCCTGGATATCTTGGATGTTTTGGGTTAGGAGCTTTTTGGATTTTGTGTTTTCTTTGACTGTTGTGTCCATGTTTTCTATGGTATCTTCTGCACCTGAGATTCTCTCTTCCATCTCTTGTATTCTGTTGGTGATGCTTGCATCTATTACTCCTGATTTCTTTCCTATGATCTCTAATTCCAGGGTTGTCTCCCTTTGTGATTTCTTTATTGTTTCTATTTCTGCTTTTAATTCCTGAATGGTTTTGTTCATTTGATTGATTGTGTTTTCCTGTAATTCTTCAAGGGATTTTTCGTGTGTCCTCTTTAAGGGCTTCCAGTTGTTTACCTGTGTTCTCTTGTATTTCTTTAAGGGAGTTATTTATTTCCTTCTTAAAATCTTCTATCATCCTCTTGATAAGTGATTTTAAGTCTGAGTCTTCCTTTTCTGGTGTGTTGGGGTATCCAAGGCTGGCTGTGGTGGGAGAGCTGGGTTCTGATGAAGCCAAGTAGTCTTGGTTTCTGTTCCTTGTGTTCTAGCCCTTGCCTTTCGCCATCTGGTTATCTCTGGAGTTATCTGTTCTTTCTCTCTCTGACTGTGGCTTGTCTTTCCTTCAAGCTCAGATGTCAATATTCCTGGGAGACCAGTTCTCTCTTCCAGCTGTTCTTCAGACCCTGTGCCTGGAGTCCTCCTGTTGCTGGCTCCTCAGCACAAGTGGGCGGGTAGCTTTCTCCCTGAGCTACTGGTATATGGAGAGGTCTGTTGGCCCAGGCAGGGTTTCTGGCCGCAGGTGGAAGCAGGCAGGCTCTTACCTCTAACCTTTTCCTCATTCCCTGAGTCTGGAGCCTGAGTGGGCGGGTAGCTTTCTCTTTGAGCTACTTGTATATGGAGAGCCAAACCTTTTTTCATAATTCAGTCTCAAGATACTCTAAGGACTTCTCTCAGGGATTCTTTGAAGAGACAAGCCTAGTCATGTGTGATGTCAAGGCCAGTGATAGCTGCCATGTTCCACTCCACCTGGCCTTGTCAGTATGGTACAGCAGTTAAGGTGAAATGACTCTGCAGTTAGTCAGCCTGGCTTCATCTTTGCCAGCTCTATAACCTTATATGCTTAAATTCTCCATAACCTTAGCTGTCTCAGCAACAAAATGATGATAGTCAAAAGCACACTCATCTTACACTTCCTTATAAGCTTATCCTGAGTATTTACCGGATGGAGAAACAAAATATAGGTATCAACCAAAGAATACCAATCATTCTTCTAGCTGTTATACATTCTTTCCAGGACTAGGACTTTCTGCCCGCTTCTGAGTTAACACTGAATAGAAGAGAAGAAGTTCCTTTCCAACAGCACTCAGTTATCTAGGGGGAGGGATTCCCTGGAAGAAGTAGAGAATGCTCACAATCAGGTGGTGGCCATCATGACAAGCAGAGAGCAATGTGATCACACAACTAAAGCTATTCTCTTTAGAGGCAGGAAGGATACTTCAGATATGCTTCCTGGTACTCTTTAACCCAGATGTGTATGTAGCTCAAGTTTCCAAAGAGTACACATTTTGTCTTTTTTCCTTGACCCCTTACTGCCCCTACCTCTCCCTGCCAAAAAGGGACACTAAGCCTTTTACTATATGCCACTTGGAAACTGTACCTTGGGTATTTTAAAGGTCTTTCTTTCCTACCAGAATCTTGTCATCATTCCTTTAATAAAACATGTGCTTCTTTGCCCTATGAATACTGCATTTTATTCTGCTCTGTGAACCACAGTAGATGTGACACCATAGCAATCAGTGGACTTACAGAGATAGTGACAAGTATCATTTACTGCTTGTTGTGGTTTATACTGATTGTCAACTCAATAGAAACTAGAATTACCTAGGAAAAGCCCCTCTGTCCATGCCTGTGAGGAGTTATAATGATAGATTAATTGATATCAAAGACTTTCTCTGAAAGTGGGTGGCATCATTCCCCAGGCCTGGGGAAATCTTGGTGTATTAATTACTTTTCTATCGTTGTGATAAAACACCATGACTGGGTCAACTTATAGAAACAAGGATTCATTTGTAGCTTTTCAGTTCCAGAGAAATGAGTCCATCATCATGGTTGAGAAATACATTGGCAGACAGGTATGGCAGCTAGAGCAGCAAGCTTTGAGTTCACATCTTAAACCACAAGTGTGCTCCAGAGCTGAGGGTAGTGGGAGACTGCAAGTCCCAAACCACCCCCCACTGACACATATGCCTCCTCAAACAGCACCACGGGCTGGGACCCAAATATTCTAATGTCTGAGACTATGGAGACATATTCAAACCACCACCCCTGTAAGGTATGATAAGGGTAAAGGCAGCTGGACGTCAGTGTTCAGCACTCTCTGTTTCTTCACTGTGGATGCAATATGGCCAGCTGTTTCACACTCCCGACTCCATGGCTTCCTGACCACGATGAGCTGTGACCTTGAACTGTAAGTCAAAAGAAATCTGTCCTTAGGTTGCTTTTGTCTGCCAACTTTAACCCAGCAACAAGAAAAATAACCAACAGAGCTCTCTATGCTCCTCTTTTTGCAACTTATTTGGTGCCCAATCAAATTACAAATTGAGTTGCTACTGAGTTTGTTTATCTTCCTGTTCTACCAGCAAACTTTAGGTATACATGTCATGACTAGCATATCAATTCATGTGAAAAATGACATTCCTATAAAAGCCATTTTACTATTTTCAGTAATTTCCCTACATTCTAGTCGACTTGCCCACGCCTATAACAGGATTCTGTCCTCTGAATCCAGCCAAAAGGTCATAAAACTGCACTCTGCAGTACTCTCCTGATTTACTCTCCACGCCTTACTAATTTAGAGATTATTCAAGTTTCCAAGAGAGGAAATTATTTTAGAGGGAATGTTTAAACTGTTTTAATGCAGTGTTCCACTGGGGAAATGAGTATTAAAAATAGGAGTTTTAAAGAATCTAAAAGTTATAGAGGTAGACTTCAAAAGAAGTCGAGGAAACACTCTAACTTCTCCTCAACATCTGGGCATTTGAGCTACTGAGAAGTGATGGAATTTTGGGTTAACCCCCAACAGGAAAGACTGCTGATGGAGACGCACCTAAGTGTGTGGCTGGTGCGCAGACATCTCTAACTTGTCTTGTCCTTGTGGCCAGAGTGCTTTTATACCATGCAACACTTGTCTTCTGTAGCAGTAGAATTGCTTATTGAAAACAATGTGGGTATGAAGATATCACTATTATTTCCTTTTTAACCTTACCAGCCTGTGGAAAACATGCTTTTTCCTGATTTTTGACGTTTCGACACTGAGAGATCAAATGGACATGCAAACATTATTTATGTACAAGCAGAAGGAAGTTCCCAACATACTACCTGAATCCAGTTCAGCTAATAGCTGTAAATAAATGTTCTCCAAATCCCAGAGGATTTCTGTTTCTCGTTGGAGTTCAATTGGAGGCTCTGTGAATGAATGTTGGAGATTCTCCTCCAAATTCTTTCAGCTTCTGATCCCTGGGCTGGCAGAGAGGAGGCACGTGGGGGAAATGGAGGAGGAGTCTGGCTATGAGGTCCATGGCTTCTATCTATAATCTCTATGTCTAACTTCAAGCTAGCCTGAGAAATAGCATCCAGCTGTCTGTTTAACGAGAAGAGGATGTAAGTGGGAATAACTAGATTCTGCTGTATAATTTACACGAAAGGTCATGTTAGCAGCAGGCAAGCTGAATGCTACCTCGCATGGGTTTCCTTTTGGTCTGTACTGACTGCTTTGAAAATTCAAATTAGTCCAAAGTTTTGAATATTGAATTACTTCGCTACCAAAGAAGGAGATCTACTATTTTTGGTTTCTCTCAAAAGTGCAGAAGTCTCAGATATTTTCTGCTTTTGGCTTCAAATGCTCCAAATCGAGTAGTGGCTGCCCCCAAGCTTAAGCATAGAGTCTCGAGTTTGCCTTGCAGCCTACGACCCTCCTGATTGACCTGATACTCTGGGATGTTAAATCTGCAGTGGGAAAGAGTGAACAATAGAAGGACATACAGAAATAGACCCACTGGGAGTAAACAGATGTCATGCCTGGGCTTTTCAGGCCAACCAGTGACTCTTGACTGTGGAGAAGTCTCTGCAGGCTCAGGGCAAAGTGGACTGAGAGATCTGAGATATTCTTTCCCTCTCTGGCTCCCAGAGGTTGAGTCCCAGAGTGTGGGGCTTAATTGGGAGCACTTCAGTCTTAGAATAAACAACAAAAGAAACCAAACACACTAGACAGATTCCAACGGAACAGTAACAACAATAAAGGAACAGATTTAGCTGTTGGACATACGAACCCAAGCCTGCTAGCTGGCTTGAACTAGGAGGCAGGTAGCGGGCATCTTCGAAGCGCGTGCCCGCTCTTTAGGATTGGTTAGCCTGCCTCGAGGGTAGACTTGGGAGTTAAAACTGATGAAATGTGGATGAGAAGCTTCCAAATTGATAGCCGAAAATGCTTTTGGAAGGGCTACAGGGCAGCCCTTGGGGGGCTAGCGATTCTCATTCTCCCAGACTCCCCAGTGCTCTGAGAGTTCCAAAGCCTATTTTGTTTCCTCAACCAGCTGACAGCAGGTGGCGCAGGACCCGCCCACCCTTGCTGGTGTTGATCCCAGGGGGAAAAACCATGGCCCAGAGAGCCAAAAAGGCAAGGCGACTCCTTTTTCCTGCCTGGGTCATTTCCATGAGTCATGCACTCACTTTAATCTATCCTAACTCTGGGAGAGGAACATCAAAACCACTGTCTGTGATCTTTTTATCAGTTCTAATGAAAAACAAAAACCCCCTTTCATAGGGTCCTTGCAGGACATGTTTATTTGCCCTTTTCATTTTGTTGCCGTCTCTTCCTTCCCAGAATCAGTACAGAGAAAGAAAAGGGAGGCTCTGGAAAACGCAAAGAAAGGTTTCGATGTCAGTCTGGAAGGAACAAGTCCCCTTAGAGTAAATTAAGAATTCTCGATGAACGTTTTTCAGCTCTCTAAGAGTGTGCCGTTCAGATCTCTTTGGCTGGAAAAAAAAGAGGAAGTGGTGGGTGATTCTAATCTTGGACTCGGTGTCAGGTGGATGGATCTGGAGGTGAATCCTGAACTTACCACTAATGAGCTGTGTAACTTCAGGCAATATCTTTGAGTAAGTTTAAATTTAGCATTTAGATCCATACAATGACCATTAAAATAACAGTATTGCTACACTGCCCACCTACCTGTCATTGATTAAGCTTCTGATCTGTGCCCGACATTGATTTATAGGTTTTGAGTGTAATGTCTCACGTAACCACCACAGCAATCTCAGACTTGAGTAGCATGACTGGGCCCATTTTACAGATTTGGAACCTGATACAAAGAGTTAGAAGAACGTGTCCAGGCTCATGAGATTAGAAGGCAGTAGAAACTGTCCTCCTCCAGTTGTTAGGAGGTCTGTAAATAAGCTAAAGGGTTAGTTCCCAGTAAATGAACCATATAAAATATGTTTTAAAATAAAGGGGGGAAAGGAAAGAATTCCCCTTCCAACTGCCCCAAGCACTAATTACATCTGTTTCAAACAAATGAATGATTCTGTAATCACCCATTATGTGAGAGTAACTCATAGTATGCCTTACGTTTTAGCCCAAGCTACCCAAAATCATGGAGAATCTTCCTGAAAAGGCCATGGGTATCATCTGACTCTGGGCTAGGACCCATTTTATTCAAGAATCTGCTCTGTTCATCTTTTCAGCCTGAAGGGGCTCTAGCAGGCCCATGAATGACAAACATGGCCTTATTACCCCCCTCCCCTTTGCTAAAATCCATTAGATTACATTCCTAAAACTAGCCACTAGGGTCTGTTCCCTCACTTGGCACTTCCTCCTCCTGAGGCTGACTACCAAGGTCCAGCTATCACAGGAATGAAATCCAGCAAGCAAAAGCCGCCTTTTGGCTGCTGTAACTAACATGTCCAATCAAAATTAAACACATCATCCTAACACAGGGCTTCCCCTTTACCTTTATACACTGCCATCTGCCTGTGGGCCAGGTCTGTGTCTTCTCTACCCGGAGACAGTCCTTTGTCCCGCAGGACTTCCCCCTCTCCTTTCTTCCTTTCTCCTTCTCTCTCATCCTCCATCTCCTGTCTTTGTCTCTGATTTCCTGCTTTTTTGTTCCTCTTCAGTAACTAAATCTTCTTTGTGCTGAAAACCTGGTCTTGGGGTGTCTTGTGATGGTACCTTCCCTTTCACAACCAACTAAAACAAGGCTATGCAAGCTACTGAAAACCTGTCTATGAAAGTGCAAAAAACCTAGGGGTGTGCTTCAGAGCAAAATATAGCCTCTTCCCTCCATGTGTGCTTCACAGACACGTGTATCATGCATACATGTGCTTGTCCACACACACATACACACACACACACACACACACTTGGGCATCAAAACCCACTTTGGAAGTGATCCAGCTTAAACCTTCCACAGCAGTGTTCTTGGAAATGGCCAGTGTGTGAGACTGTTTGGGACACCGTAGTCAACTAAGGCAACAGAAATTAGGTTTTTGCTGTTCTGGAGTCCTAAAGGCCAAGGTCCGTTTCTTCGGACACTTCTCTCCATGGCTTGCCACCTCCTCAACATGGCCTTTTCTCAGCATGTGCCTTCAGAATCTGAGCTCTCTCTCTCTCTCTCTCTCCTCTTCCTTCTCCTCACTTTTCCTCCCCTTCTTTCCTTTCACCCTTTCTCCAGTGCTTCAGGATTAGAACTACATCCCGACGACTTCTTTAACATTTACTGCCTCCTTAAAGCTCTCCAAATGCCTTCTTACGTACGATGATGGCCTTAACACGAGAACCCGAGGAAGACAGTTCAGTCCACAAAGACTGGCTGAGGTTGGGGCCCATATATTTCACAAAACTGTTCACAAATTATTCTCATTGTCCATGGATGGAGGTCATCTGGTCACCGGGAATTATGAGATGCTATGAATGAGGCCTTTCTTGTGCACACAGCCCTTGAACACAGGTTACACAGAGCAGACCAGGATGTGACTGGTTTGTTTTTTTTTTAATATTTTGAGCAGAGTGAACGAGTTCTTGGAATATGGGGTGGTGGTTTCCTCGGGATTAGGCCTTGGTGGCTGCTGCACCCCTAACACTGAAGGGCACATGAGAACATAGGGAAACCAAGAGTTAGATATGAACTGGAAAGGGCCATACTGCAGAAGGAGTGCATGTTTTCAAATTGAGCACCTCCTTTCCTATGTACCGCTCATGTGAATGAAGCTTGGGTGTCCTGACTAACCATGTTTTCATACGGCCTCAGAAATCTCCATGGTCCTCCTTGGTTAATTTAGGAAGATTCATTGATGCTTTTCGAGTATTATTTAAAACTTCTGGATATATGAATGTGCTGTTCTCTCACTTTCTGACCATTCCTTGGGTTAAGAAAACCCAGATAATATTGTTTCTACTGTTCAAAGTCAGATCTATTAATAAAGCTGTTGTCTTGAGAGTATATGTTCAAGGAAAAAAACAAATTTCTTCTAGAAATAAAGTGTTAAGACCATATATTCTACAGAGTTTCTTCACAGTTAGAGGAACCAGAAAACCCCAGAACAGGCTGCCCTGTGTGTGTGTGTGTGTGTGTGTGTGTGTGTGTACACATGTACGTGCGCGAGTGCACATGCATGTAGCATGCACATGTATTTGTGTGTAGTATGAGGAAGAAACACAGAAGCACCACATAAAATGATATTTGTGCCTTCAATGTCTTTGAACAGTTGAAGAGAACATCCAAAAAGAAAACAGCTAGTTTCTATTAAGCCATTCTGCAGGGGAGCCTGGCTAGTCATGGGGAACATTGAGGCCTTGCATCTGTGAGGCTCCTGGGGGTCACAGGGACTCGGGGAGCAGAGGCCAGGCTTGAATGGAAAATGCAGTAAACACTCACAGGTCTGTACCAGGCCTTCTCCCATAAGACAGAGGAGGGGGGGGGGAAGAGAGAGAGAGAGAGAAAGAGAGAGAGAGAGAGAGAGAGAGACTGAGCTTAGTTATACTATCTGGTCTATCTGCTGATAGACCAGAGTCCAGTGCCTGCCCCATCATGCCTCACCGGAAGCTATGGCAACATTTACATCTCAAAGTGCTGTAAACTGCAGTCATAGATACTCTCTTCTTGCCATTTACCAGTTTAGGAGGGAATAAAAGAACCAGAGGAAAGACAGCAGGGACAGAAGGAGAGGAGGAAGACGGCTGGCTGGGACTTGGAGGGTTTGTCCTTGAGAACAGGTGTCACTCAAAGTCACTCTCTGTTGAGAGGCTTCTGATTGGTTTCCACAGAACTGGTTTAATTTTTTGATCTAATACCTCGAAACATCTCTGCCTCCTTCCTTATTTTATCCATCGGTAGGTACAAATTCTCCGATAAAGAAAATTGTCACCAGGTACTATTCCCCTGCTAGCTTGTCAATAGTTTAATAGGGTTCTCTTTCAGATTTATAAATTTCAAGTTAAATTCCATTCTAAACATATGCCACCCAGAAAAGAGACACCAGTGTCACATACTCTGGATCGGGCAAGCACAAGCAGAGTAGGTTTTTCACTTAGGAAAACCCTTGACCCTTCAGCTAAATGCTAATAGCGGTTAGCTTTTTACAGAAGTGAAGGGCTTTGTTTGGGGATAGCAGCTTTACAGAATATTTGTTTTTCCCTTCTTGACCCAAATCATCCTCACAATTTTAACCTCTTCGGAATCGGAAGTGTGCTGTTTATAGTAATGCTTTCTGGCTATGATGGATGCTCATCTTCCTCCCCAGATCACAATGTGGGTCCAAGTTACACTTGAAATCCCAGCCCCTAGTCCATTCTTCATGGATTCCTCCAGAGTAGTACATGGATACTTGGTAAATGTCTGCACATTCCACAAAGGAAGGCTGCATCAATGAAGGTGTTTTAACTTTCTCAAAAAAGATAATCCCAGGGTTGACTTGATTCAAAAGAAAAACAGTTGGCAAGAAGGCTTACTGTGTTTCCATTTCTTTCTAGTGGAAAGTCCCAGCCAGTTATCAATTAATAGTGAGTATCAACAACTGTTTATCTAGCCCTAACAGAGAGCATGTCTGGAGATAACTCCAAGGACCAAGCCTATTGTGAAACAGCCTGCATCCTGACCAGTTCCCTCCCTCCCTGGCGTCAGACTAATCACTTAACACTTGCAATGCCATAGGTGGGAAACAAATTCTGCTATCAGTTAATCTGAGAGTTAAGAATCCTATTACCACGTTCCAGATGTCAGCAGGTAGACAGCAGAGTTCCTGGGCTCCTGCCTTTGTGTGTTTATGCCTTTAAGGATCTTTGGGCGAAAAGTAAAGATATGAATACAAAGGAGCCATTATAAGACTCACTGTGTTTATGTTCCGGGATTGTATCTGGTCAAAGGGAATCCAGACAAGGGCAGGGCTTGGACAAGTGACAAGACAGAGTGCTGGGTGAACCACTGTACGTTCCAAGTATCAAACCTTGCTGCCATCTTAGAGCACTTGGTTCTTTTAAAGCTGGCTTCATGGAGGTCCCTTGAGTTTTGTGTGAGGGGGAAGAACAGTAACCAATCTTATGTTCATTTGTAGCTCAATATTTGACAAACTAGATGTAGAAACCGGGAGTCACTGGGGCTGGAGAGATGGCTCAGTGGTTAAGGGCACTGACTGCTCTTCCAGAGGTCCTGAGTTCAATTCCCAGCAACCACATGGTGGCTCACAACCATCTGTAATGGGATCTGATGCCCTCTTCTGGTGTGTCTGAAGACAGCAACAGTGTACTCGTGTACATTAAATAAATAAATAAATAAATGGAACTGGGAGTCACTTTGATTAATAGCTTGGAGGGAGCAGACATATATGAGGAGGCACAAAACAATGATTTTTCTGTTGCCTGAATGGAAGCCTTGTAGGTGCGGGTAACAGAAGCCATATTCTTCGGTGATTTGGGTGGCCCACACCTTCTCATCGGCCATGATGTATGTCAGTTTTCTATACTAGTGGCTGCTCTTTCCCAAAGGCTGTTAAGTAAAGGCATGACTTTAGGGCAGAACCTAGATATTAACATTTTGTCGAACTGGTCAAGGAGCTATCTTTGGTTAGGAGATTTAGGGAGAGAAGTTTCTAAGTGTCATGGCTGTTGAGTGTGTACATCCGTATGAGGAAAGATGTCTTTCCTCAAAAACAACCAAGGGTTTTTTTTCCCCCTCTGAGGCATTTTAAGTTTGGAAAGGGTGTCAGTTTAGAAATACAAATGAAACACTGTCTTTGAAATTCCTAATTTAGGGAAATAGGTGTTTGGAAATTCAGTGAGATTTTTTCGCAAATCGTCCTTGAAGTGAGTGTTCTAGAAACAACTGTCTGCACAGGGTAGAGGCAGGGGCACAAGGAGGAGAGGAGAAGGAAGAGGAGGAGGGAGACATGTCTCTGAGGAATAGGGCTTCAAGATACTCAGACAGATTGCTCTGAAGGAGAAACCTGACAGACGGACTGAAGAAATGAACTCAGTCTCTGGAGGTGTCTAGACAAAAACAAGTTTTAGGAAGATAGAGGGAGAAATATATTACTAATTCTGAGATAATGAACATCAAAGCCATACAATTTGGAGGGAGAGAACATTTCTGTCATATTTCAAGTTTTGGAAAATAAATGATACAGTGACCTTTGGCTCACCAGGCCGAAACTGGGATATTTGAATGCCTCACGTTCACTTTATCCTGATATAGAAAGGGAAAGAAGAGTGGGCTGGAATCTCATCGAAAGGTTAAGTGAGGTGGAGAACACATCCTGGGCCCTGAACTTTGCTGCCAGTCTATGGACTGTCCAAGAGGAAGTCTTTTTGATTAATCAACTTTACCAGCAAGTGGGTGTCAAAATGGAACTTGGAAGCAGCTCAAGCACAAAGAGAGAAAGCTATGGAACTGTCATCTGTGCTCACGTGCTTCCAGCTTGTCTTTGGAGTGTGCAGGTGAACGGTGATTTGCAAGGGCACCGAGCGAGGCAGCACATCCACCGGCTGTCTGCTGGATGCCTTCAGGGCAGGGTCTTTAGGTACAGGATGGAGACTTTCAATATTGGTGTGAGAGCATCCTGCAGGGTAGACCAAGCAGTCCAAGCCACTGCTTATATCTCTAAAGGGCCGCAGGGCCCTGAGAATGCTACTCAGCATTCAATGGGAAGAAGCATATTTCACAGTAGTGGTGGGGACAGAAAAAGAGACTAAAGCAAATCTTACAAGGGAGTTTTGATTTTTCCAGTCTTTGGGATAAAGGGAATATAGTAGCTTAGGAAGAGACTATGCCAGAATTTGGAAGACGTATGGCCAGGAAGTTATACAAAATTTCTGCACCACATGCTTATCCATGAAATGAAGCATCAAACTGAGCTTCCCTTCCATCCTGATGTGTTATGGTTTCACAAAGCATGTTTTAATGTGGTATCTAAATGATCCTCATCTCACACAATGCGACCCCACGCACATGGCAGGGGCCTTTCAGGTCTGATGTAGGACTAAGGTGCTTACCACAACTGTTGGCGATGGCCCTTATGGCTGCAGCTTCCTGCAGTTATGATGGGCACTGTCCAGCTGCACAAGTAAGGGAGGAGCTGCAGGAGCAAATGAGGGATGCCGGTGAAGAGAAATTCCAGAACTAGACTATTTTACTCGGTTTTGTTTCAGTCCGAAACAGGGCTCCTGCTGTAGAAACAAGACCTTTGAGCAATGTACCGTGTGTTTGTTCTACTTGAATCAAAGAGACTTTCATCTTCCCAGGGCAAATCATTAACACATTCCTCCAAAGATGGGAGGGTGGAGGACTGGCCTTGGAGGAAAAAATATAATCAACATTATAGTAAAGAGCTGCTTAAGATGCAAACGTAACAGACACGAACATAAAAGCCCCCACTTCTAAGTATAGAGGTTGGCTGAACACCAAGGTCTTTGTGCCCAGGGGAGCATATCTGGGTGATTTCTTGTCTGGAAGCTGACCCTCCTATGCCCAGGAATTCTCCACTAGAAAGCTGAAGGTGTTGGAGGTGGGGAATCTTTGTGGGTACCCACAGTCGGTCACCCTCAACCTTAGCAGGAGACTAAATAGTATTGGCTGACTGAACAGTGAGTGACTCTAGGTTTCAGGCTGTGTATTTTTTTGACTTTCAAGAGATTTTGGTTAAGTAGAGAAGGGAGACTGCAGGAGGGCAAGGGGAGGGTGGGGTACTGAGGGAGTAGAAGGTGGGGATGGGGGAGAGACAAACCAACCACACTTAGATGTAGTTAAGACTGAGATACAGTCAAGGGTAGCTAACAGACATGACATAAGCAGAACACCATTTGGCCTTCACTAATGGATCACTCCCCAAGGTCAGGACTCGCAGGAATTGTTTCCAGACAGCCTGTGCAGTTTTCTAAAGAATTTACATTTGATTTACAAGGTCCATGCAATGCCCTGGCACCTCCTCTGATACAGCTCAATGAACTATATGCAGGAAAGAGCCTGGTGCATGAAGGTACACAGGGGAGTGTTGATTGTGGGCCCCAGGCTCAGACATCGTTTGTGTCTGACTTTTTAATAATCTTTCCGAGTAACATCAAAACATGTAATATCTCAAGACTCACATTGAGTGATTATGACCATCTAGATTGGGGAGAAGCCATGAGCATATTGTTTGTCATTAGCTTTGGAGAGAAACTAAAAATACAACTGGGATTTGAAAAGCTTCCTCTAGCAGTAGATCCTTCTGCAGAAACAGCCTGTGACTCAGGCACTTTCTTTTGTTCTCTGAAGCTGAGAGCTTGGCTGTGGTCTGAGGATCCACGTTATCCCTACATTGTGAGGATGTTACCAATATGCCATGTTCCACCAACCTCAAATACAGATCTCTAAACCTTTGGTTAATGGTGGCAAGTGTCTTTTTTTTCTGGCTGCTTTAAGTCAGGGACACTATCCCTTTGGTATCTATCAGGTACCAATCATTCTAAAATGTACAGGAAGCTCCAAACAAATAATTATTAATGGAAACAGGTGACAGAAACTGGCTGGGCAGTTTCAGGGTAAGGAGCCCTGAAAGTAAACAGTCTTCCCAAGGCCAAAAGCCAGAAATGCCCCGAGGCTTGTTGGAAGTTCTGTCCTTGACAAAGGCCAGGGATGCCAGAAATATTTCAACCAAAATGTCTTTGGTTTTGCTCTGGCTGGAAGCCAGGGTATCAGACGGGAGGTTTCTGGTTTCTCTTTATCTCTATTTCTCCTGGAAACAATATGCAAAAACAAGGCCAAAGCTGAGAGGAGGTACCTGGACATCCCATGGCTGCATCACTGAGCTGCCCAGCTCATAGCCTTCTCTATGTTTAGTGGAGTTTCCACTAAATGTTCATAAAAAGCCCCAGTTTTCTTGTTTAATGCCACCCCATCTCCCAGGACTTGTTCCTGATAGGAAGGAGCTCTGCTTTCTTTCTTATAAGTTCTAAGAACTGTGGGCTTCCTTACCAAACTCATCCACTGGTTGTCCATGGTTTCATCCTTTGAATCGAGACAAGAACCCAGAGGCCACTGACTCAGGGGAGGTTGAGTGAGACCACAGTGTCAGTCACCCTAACTCCTGAGATAGAAACAGCTCAGATGCTGGGCAGTGGTGGCACACACCTTTGATCCCACCACTCGGCAGGCAGAGGCAGGCGGATTTCTGAGTTCAAGGCCAGCCTGGTCTACTGAGTGAGTTCCAGGACAGCCAAGGCTACGCAGAGAAACCCTGTCTCGAAAAACCAAACCAAACCAAACCAACTAACCAACCAAACAAAAAACAGCTCAGATGAGTTATTCAAGGCAGGAATCACGTTCCATTGACTGAGTTTTAAGTTTCTAGTGCTGGCCCTCTTTTGTACCAGGTACTCACATATTCACTAAATTAAAAGATGAATCTTTCTCTCTCTACAACCTCCAAAAGACAAAGTAACTTTGAGATTAATTTTCATTGAAAGCAGTCCTATTAATATCACATT
Source organism: Rhynchomys soricoides (assembly GCA_019843965.1). Taxonomy (NCBI): domain Eukaryota; kingdom Metazoa; phylum Chordata; class Mammalia; order Rodentia; family Muridae; genus Rhynchomys; species Rhynchomys soricoides. The sequence goes on along the minus strand of JADRCH010000005.1, from coordinate 28,492,949 downwards.
CACCCCCCCAGGATTAGAAGTGAATGCCTTCATAAGTGTAGCTGTAGACACAAACTCTTCAACACACATCAGCTGTGAGATGCACCCACACCCCCGACTGCATGAGTTTCATCAGTGGATATCATATTGATCCAAGCGAGAGTTCAAAGAACTGACATCAGCAGTTTTCTGAATTGCGCTGACAATTCTAAGCTCTGCCTATGGTCCTGAATTTAAGTCTTGATTTGAAAATCAATCTCTTATACATGCCTGGTGGGGAGGAGTCTTATAACAGGATGATTTAATTAAAAGAATCCATATCAGAGATTAGGAGAAACTCAAGTGAGGATACATTGGAGAGTGATTCACATTTCATTTTAACACCTCCCTCTCCTTCCGTTCTACCCGCTGGCACCATATGTATTTACAGTGAAAACATATCACGGTGCGAGAGCTAAAGTGATTCTAATTTCTATTCCTGGCCGCACTGCCATACGGCATGCAAAAAGACAGACACTTCCTGGCAGGCAGTCTTGTCATCAACAGAAAGGGAAACAGAAATACAGCGTGGGGTAGGGAAGTTCTTCGGGGGAAAAAACCATACCATGGCTCTAACTAAGAAAGAAAATCTGTTTAGTCCCATCTCCACTAATGTTCCCAGCGGGTTAAACACCAGAAACCAAGGGCAGAAACTAGAGATAATAGAGTACCCCTAAGACAGAGCTGTGCTGTGTGCGAGCATGGAGCAGGCACGACCCCAAATAAGACAGTGCTCTGTCCAAAGGACATGTGAGTGAAAATGGTGACTGCAGCCACTGCTCTATAGAAAATATAAGAATGTAACAGAGTTCACTTTTTCATAAATGATATTAACAATTGAAGGTCAAACCCTGACTTCTGGCTAGCATCTCTTTGGCCACTGTGCTGGCTAGTTTTATGTCAACTTGACACAAGCCAGAGTCTTTGGAGAGGAGGGAGCCTCAGTTGAGAAAATGCTTTCATACGACAGGTCTATACAAAGCTTGCAGAGTATTGTCTTAATTAGTAATTATGTGCAAGGACCCAGGTGCCATCCCTGGGTTGGTGGTCCTGGGTTCTATAAGAAAGAAAGCAGGCTTAGCAATCCCTGGGGAGCAGGGCAATCAGCAGCACCCCTCCATGGCCTCTGCACCAGCTCCTGTCTCCAAGTTCCTGCCCTGTTTGAATTCGTGTCCTGACTTCCTTTGGTGATGAACAGTGATGTGGAAGTGTACGCTAAATTAACCCTTTCTTCCCCAAGCTGCTTTTGGTCATGGTGTTTCATCACAGCATAACCCTAAACTAAGACAGGCATTGAATCAAGCTGGTGTTAAAGATCCACATGTTTTCCTTTATCAGCCTAAACACCCTGCTCTGTTCAGTGTCTGAAATGCAGTGAAACTGGCGTTATACTCACGAGCAGTCTTTGAGAAGAGGCTGAGGGGTGGAGAAACCTAGCTTCAACCACAGCATGTCATGGACAAAACCACATCTACCCGGGGAAACCAGAGCCACTTGTTAGACTCTGTATTTTCCCATCAGTGATCTACTGACAGTTCTAGCTGTTTCCTTTCACTGATGTTTCACATGCCTTGGCCTGTGGGAAGGCAGTGAGTGAATATGGTGTTGGGTGCCTGTCAGCTCAAGCTGCTGTAGCTAATGACCATTGGCTGGGCAGATCTCTCACAGTTCTGGAGGCTGAGAGTTCTAGCTACAGCCCTCCTATGAACTGCAGGTAGCTAGCCTGAGTCCCCACATGGCAGAAGGAAAGAGAGGGGAGGGAAGAAGAGAAGGAGGGAGGGAGAGAGAGAGAGAGAGGACTTTCTAATATTGAGGGCACACTATTAGCATAACACATAACACTTGCATCATCCCCACCTACAATTGTAAATGGCTCCAGAGGCTGCTCTTGGGTTTGTAACGTCAGTATTTCTCCTACTGTCCTGTTGCCCTTGCTCAGGGTGCTCCTGCCCACATGAAGCACTGACTGCTTCATGTGTTTTCATTGCTCCAAGTCTCAATATAAAAGCCTGTATTGGAGGGGCTTAGCAGGTTAAGGGTTGTTGGGCTTACTAGGGTAGGGGTTGTTGTTAGCAATTTATTTTTAGTTCTAGAGAAATATTAGAACCACTGGTGAGAGGGGTCTAAAACTCCTAATCACAGCCTGACCCTAGGTGACATAGAATCCCCGAGGTAACGCTGGGCATTGGTATGTTGCCAGTATCTCTGCTGATCTTGATGTACAGCCAGCATTTATCAACTCTGTCCAGGACATGACTCCTTGCAGTCTCCAGGACAGATGTTGGTTTTCTATCTCTCCCCATCAGTGGATCATATTATAAAGAAGAGAAGCTGTTCACGAGAAAATGTTCATCTGAATCCTCATTAGGGAGGAAGAGAGAAAATTCGTTTTCCAGCAAGCTACCTCTCACCCTCCTTTCTCTCCTTCCTCCACTCCACAGATCCACTCTACCTGTAACCGGGTTTGACTCTGGTCTAAGCAGCTCTGGTCTAGTTTGCCATCTTGCCACAGCACTCGCTTATGCCATTTGCCTTCCTGTCTCTGTCCCTTTCCGACAATGCTGGGCCCTAAAGACCAAGTGCTCTGGTTAAAATGTAATTTAGGGGTGAACGAGCTGGCTCAGGGGAAAAGGTCACTTGCCACCAATCAGATGGAGCTCAGTTCACAGTGTCTCCACGGTAGAAGGACAGACCTGACTTTTGTGAGCTATCTTCAGATGCTGCAGCAGACACATATCCACAAGCATGAACATACATGTACACACAGACACAAAATAAATAAAAATGTAATTAAAATATGTCGAATCTTTTCACCCTTTCACTTAGAAGCCTCCAGTACTTCTACTTAGCTGAGCAGACGCCAAGCACCTGCAGAAGCTTTTGATGCCCACACAAACTGAGTCTTCATTATTACTATCTTTACCTACTTCCAGATTTCGCTTGGTGCCCTGGGACTGCCTTAGCCACTTCGGTCTCATTGTTCATCCTCAAAGGACTGTTTCAGGGTCTCTGCATTTTCTTCTACCTGGAATACTTTGTCCCCATGTGTTTGTCCAACTCCCTTCTTCTCTTGGAGATTTCCTGAAGTGCTACTTTCTTGGTCTGATCTACCTTGACAACTTTAATTAAAATGGGGAAGTCTCCAACATCTATTGTAGTATACATTTTATTTGTTGTGTTTAATTTCTACCTCTCCCAAATATGATTTGACCAATCAGGGGGGAGATTTTTGTTTGGCTTTTTTTTTTTTTTCTGTTGCATCCTCAGGATTTAAAGGGGAGCTCAGCACTCAGAAGGCTCTTGGAGTCACCTCTGGACCAGACCGATGAAGACAATAGAAGCATTGGGGTCTTCTCTCCCCCTCTCAGCTTAAACTGGACACTTTTTTCTTAAGCCCACTCTTTCTTAGAAGTGATACAGCTTTAGAGCACATCCAAGCTGCCCTCTGTATAACTGGTCATGGATTGGAAAGCATCTGCCATGGCAGAATAGTGTGCTACCAATGAAGCACACCATTCTGTGTTTCCAGCACATTCATGTGGGCAGCATTTTGCATTCACATGGTGGTTTTCCTCTGTGGCGGTCCTAGATGAGAGGTGGGATTTGACATTGTGAATGTCCAAGACAGACACTTCAGTCAATCCATCTCTATGTTTAAAGTATTCTTAAATCTGTACGTCTGTATGGTAAAGCACAGTAATCATAAGGAATGTGTGTAGATATCAAAGTTATTCTTCTTAAAAAGTTGTATGTTATATTCTCCTGTGTCTTGCTTGAAAGATTGTGTGGGATGAAGAAATCAGACAAACTAGGATAGATTACCTAAGATCTTGAGGGAAAGAGACTTGAGTTGAATCCTGTTGAGGGAATCAGAAGCCCAGGATATAAACCCAGCCCATTGGAGCAGCCAGTCAGACATTCTGAGAGCACAGAATATTTATCACAGAACATGTGAAACATACCCTGAACACATTGTACAGCTCTCTTAGGCTAACTTATGAATTGAGGAAACAGAAACTCTGATAGGGTGGTGACTGAGCAGCAAGATGGGGAACTCCTGCAAATATCCTGGCCAAGTAGAGGTATCTTGATGCTCAGGGAAGCTTCGGGTCGACAAAGGTGTCTGGGAAGAGCTATGAAAACCATGCTAAACTGCAGAAAATTACAAACCCACACACTGAGGGCTCTGTGTGTCTTCTGTAGTTGGAGCTGTTGGGCCATACCCTGGGTCAAGAGGGAGGAGGGGCCAGTGATGGATGCTGCAGCTCTGCTATGGGGAAACCAAGGATGGACTGGTGGAGACTCTCCCAAAGTGAGACGTGATTGTGTCCATGCTACTGCTGAAGCTGGGCAGAACCCAAGGTCCTAAGGGCTCAAGGACTCTGATAACAACCCTCTTTTAAAGTATCTTGGACCCCACCATTAATTCTCACACAGTAGCATTCTTGAATTTCTATTTTTGATGACCTTCAGCCAACATTAAGTTCCTCCATTTCTACATGATTGTCTCTTGGCTTGGATTGCAGTCCAACATAGTTGGGGTAGAGGATGGAAACCTGTCAGCTCCAGGGCAGGCTGAGTAGCTTACCAAAGGTTTTGCTTTCAAGCATGGTCATTTCAAACAGCACCATTAATGCTACAATGAAGAATGGAAACGTCATACTGACAGACTTGCAGAGAAGATCCAAAGTGTTTGTGTTGGTATGCATAGAGGGCTCAGAGGGACAAATACATTTCAACCTCAAGACAATCTGATTCAAGAATATCAGGGGTGAATATTATATTGAAGGATTGTTTGATACTTTGAGGATATATTTGACTACCACACAGATGATAGATTAGATGTGACCTTAGGAATCTTATCAGTCAATTTCAATGAAAGAGTGCATTTTCAAAAAATCATCTTGGTCTAGCTAGTTTTGACTATCAACTTGATGAAACCCAGAGTTATCAGACAGAGAGAGAGAGAGAGAGAGAGAGAGAGAGAGAGAGAGAGAGAGGTTGAGAAGTTGCCTAGATCAGTTTGGTCTGTGGACATGGCTGTGGGGGATTGTCTTGATTGTTAATATATGTAGGAGTGTCTTGTCCACTGTGGGCCATAAGTCCCTGGGCAGGTTGTCTTAGGCTGTATAAGAAAAGCTAATTGACCATAAACTTGCCTATGAGTCAGCATCTTCCATGGTTCCTGCTATACTTCTATGACTATAAAGGAGTTTTGTGAGGGGTAGAAGTAATGTTGTGTACAATAATAAGCAGGCTTTCCTTCAAGTTTCTGCTTTAGTTCTTGCTCTGACACCCCCCAATGATGGACTGTAGCTTGTGAGTTGAAATAAACCCTATCTCCATTTTATGTTTCTTTTGGTTGTATTTGTCACAGGAGCAGAATGAAACCATAATACATCTCAAGCACAGGCTGCTAGAAAACAAAGTGCATTGAGGCAGTCTTACTAATGTCATTGGTACAGTGACTACCCAACCAAGGACTTAGAGAACAAACAGAAACCTCCACTCTGGGCATCACTGGCTTTTGTAAATCACTAGAACCAGGACTGGAGTTTTCAAGTAGGTCTGTGGTGTTAACTTTGTGTGGATTTCAGGAATGATGGAATTCATGATGTTTCTGGCATCACTGAGTTGGTAGAATATCTAACAATGGGATACTATTTAGCATTGAAGAAACGGACTATTAATCTGTGAAAGATACGGTGGAAGTTTTTGAGACAAGTCTTTTTATGTAGCCCAGGTTGGTCTAGAACTTGCTGCATAGCCCAGGTTAGTTTCAAACTCAAAAGTTCTCCTAACTCAACGTCTTGAGTAATGGGATTGCAAAGGAGTGAATGAGGGAAGCTTAAAGTCATATAATTAATAGAAAATATGAAGAAATGAGACATACAGTTGTAATGGTACAACAGTCTGGAAACAGCAAGACATACAGCTGTAATGGGATAACAGTCTGGAAACAAGCAGACGTACAGCTGTAATGGGACAACAGTCTGGAAAAGGCAAAACTGTGGAGACAGTAAGGTGAATGGTCACCAGCAGCTGGAGGAAGGGAAGAATGGTATAGAAGAGTTTTAAGGACATGGCTTTGTTCCATAGGGTATCATAGAAAATGATCTATGTCCTTACACATTCTCCAAAATCCATGGAACATACAAAACCTTAATACCAACTATGGGCTTTAGTGATGCTGGCGTATCCACAGAAGTCAACTGAAGGAAACAAACGTAGAACTCTGGTGTCAGATTTATTTTTTTAATTTAAAATTTTATGGTACAGTGTTTTGCCCACATGTATGCTCATGTACCATGGATACACCTGGCCCCTGTGGAGGTTGGAAGACATCAGATTGCCCTGGAACTGGGGTTACAAATATTGAAAGCTGAAATGGGGATGCTGGGAATAGAACCTGGGTCATCTGTGAAAGCAGGCAGAGCTCTTCACTGATGAACCATCTCCCAGGCCCTTGCTCCCCTAGAATGTTTATCCCAGACTCTCCCTCTCTAGCTGCCAGGTAATAGAACCCATTCGGGGGGGGGGGGGGGGGAGGTGTTACATGATGTCACAATGACTTTATGGCTCGTTGACCGTTGACCGGTATGCTGTTTCAGTCAGAGACCATACTAGATTCTAGGTCCTGCAGCTATAGAATCCACTCTTGTGGTCAAGTGTACTTTGCAAAAGAGTTTCTAGGTAGCCACGCCTTAAGCTTTATTGTGCACCGGGAATGGAAGGTGCCTGGAAAACGTCTTCCCAAAGTGCATTGTGTTTTAAATATGCTGAAAATGAATCGCCGGGCATCAGACTCCCCAAGTCTGATCCAGGCTGATGAAGTTTTTATTCTCACCTCATCACTGCTCACTTCCCTGACTGGACACCTGCAAGGTTCCCTGCATGAAGAACAAAAGGACCAAGCCACAGGCAACATAACAGACTGAATCTGATGGAAGTTTTTTATTTACCTTTTGTTTATTTTTGTGAATTTCACATCATCACCCTAATCCCACTCATCTCCCCATCATCTCTGCCCTTGCAACCTCCCCCAAAAGAAAACAAACAAACAAACAAACAAACCTTACTGTGGAAGCTACAGGGGGTCAGACGCTACATCACTTTGCTCAAACAGCTTTTTCTTGTAAATGTTTATTGCATTGAGTAATTGATTTGGTTTGAAACCTCTGGCTTTTTCTACACTGTTAATACTGGATGCTTACCAGAGCTGCTCTCGGATATCTTGTTGCCCCGTGTCATGGAGATCCTGCAGCCTTGCTTCTGCAGTACCAGCCCCCTCTTCATGAGCTCCAGCAGTTCATAGACGAGCTAGACATTGGGATGACCCAACTCAAAGCCTTGGATCTAGGCCTGGGTAGTAGCTCAGTTTGTCAGCTTAACAGCTCTCCCACACCCACACCACCAGGGCCAGCTTTCCCAAATGCTGCAGCTGGTGAGGAGCAGAGCCAGCTCTGTCACACACCATTGGCAGCAAAAAAGGGTTGGGGGTATCGCTCATGTCTTCTCAGCCAGCTCTCCCACAATGCACAGGTGAGGGGCAGGGACAGCTCTCCTGAGTGCTGCAGCTGGCAAGGGAAGAGCCAGTTCTACACAGCCTTTGGACGTCAAAGTGTACCCAGGGGCATCCCAAACCAGGGACATCCCATGACCTTTGATGGTAACATGGGTCACTGCCATCATACAGATCCCCACTGCTGTGGGGATACAGACCCAGACTCTTGGTGGCAGCATGGACCAGCACCTCACCATGGTCTCTGGTGGCATCAAAGGCCACTCACATCAGGCTGTTCCTTACCACTCTTGAGTCTCCAGTTCCTCCTTTCTTCATTGGACACACACTGTTCTGCTTATTTTTTCTCTTCCACTCTCTACCACTTACTTGCTCACTGTAATGTCCCCCAGGGCCCTGGGTATCTTCTGAGTGGCACTAGGCAGGGGCATGTTCCACCTGCCCATGATATGTGGGTCTAATGAAAATTCTAACACTCTTGGACTAGACAAAGGATACCATATGCTGAGCCAGGACAACTGGTGGATCCTCTCTTTTCCTACTTCACAGTTACTCAGTATCCAGGGTTCTCAGGATCATTCCACCCTTCCCTGGCAAAGTCCAAATTTAGAAAAGGATCTATTGGCTCATTCCCCAAGTCTTAAGTCACTGAAGTAACTGAAGTCACTTATTGTAATACACCAACTTATTTTTCAGCTGACAAAAAAGGTCAAATGACAGTTATTTTGTACCCTTTCCCCTAGCTTCTTGCTCCTTACATGCATGTTCCCATGAACATATCTTTACGGTTGATGCTGATGTCTTTTTTGGTTGCTATCTGTCTTCCATGCTGAGACAAGCTTCCTCAGTTGAACCTAATGGGCACTAGGAGTCTAGCTGACTACTTTGTTCAGAAGACACCTTGTTTCTAGCTTCTATGCTCTGGGATCCCAGGCAGGCTGCCTCACCCATCCTGCATTTACATGGGTGCTAGGGATTTGATCTCTGCTCCTCATGCTTACCTGGCAAACACCTCACCCCCTGAGTCATCTCCCCAGCTCCTCTGTGTACTATTTTTATAGTGACCAATGTTTTAGCATGGATGATCTATTCCCAACAGTAACTTAAAGACACTAACCAGCTTATAGGAGAAGGAAATCTTCTTCTCCTATACAAGACAAAAAGATAATTGCTAATAAAATTAGACTCTTTGTTTATCTACTTTGCCAGCTTTTAAAGGTTGGTGGTTGACCATCCACTAGCATTCTGGCCTTCCTACATATTAAATAGGCATTATTATTGAAGAAAGAAGATGCCTGTCAGTGAAGTGAGCAGTCTCCTGAAGAACCTCAAATTCCACTGTGGATCTCTTAGTAGTTTTCTCAGAATCCTGTCTAAGCCAAACACCCAAGCACGAATCTCTGTGCCTGAAGAGGTGAGGCTGAATTGCTGGGTTCATTGAAATAAACAGGTCTTTCTGCATGTGTAGGACTGGAAAGCATTTTTATTCTAACTGTTAGGTTCTATAAACTTTGATAATAATGCTTGGTGTTTTCTTATCAGTATTTCCATGAAATCATTATCTTTTGGAAACCCCAAAAGGCCTTTTGTGCTTTCTAGACTGTGTTTAAGGACACATTTTCTGAGCTCCCCCTTTCAATTCCTATCCCAGTTGCTTGTTTCTAAGCAACTTAATACCTATCATTATGTTGAATCCATTTTAAGATGGCCCCTTGAATCCAGCAACCTGGCCCCTCTCAGCAGTCTCCCTCCCACCCAGTTTTGTACACAGAGTGTGTTGTAGACTTACACACAAACACACTTTCCTCATTTTGTTTTAGATCTAAAATTCCCAATAGAACGTGGCCAAGCAGTAATCCATGTCAGAGGCTTATTTGCCTTTCCCTCGTAAACTCAAAAAGTATGCAAGGCTCAGGTTAGGTCAACAGTGGAGTCCTGGTCAACTGTGAGACAGTGATGTAGGAAAGTACTAAGACATCAATAGACAACTTAGACCAACCTCAGTACTGGTCACCTCAGGTATCAGGGCATGTTCCATGCTTTGTTGATAGACTCTGAGGCCCAGTGTTTTCCTTCCACATCACAGTGGACGTTTCTTTGGCTTTAAAACACCCATTTGCTGCTGCAGATAGCTCTGAGTGGCTTGTGGAAGGGCTCACAAATGTACCTACTGAACTATAAAGTAGCCAACAGTCAACAGAGTGGTTTCCTAGTTCCCACGGAAGACCAAGTCAAGGCACATTGCTAGTTTCAGATTAGACTGGGAGGACCTTTTGCTTCAGGCCCAGAGCCACAGCAGACTCAGATTTTTCATTGACATGTGAGATTTACTTTGGCCCTCTCGAACCCATATCTCAGCAAAATATGACTCCAAGTTTATATGGTCTGAGGTAACTGTGACAAAGAGATGAGGGCAAGCTTCAGGGGCTGCAGCCTGTTTTAGCAATGTATTTGTATTTTGTGTTAGGTTCCTATCACTCAAGAAACCAGGCTTGTTTGCTATCAGAGTTTTAGTGATTCCAGTCCATGATGAGTTGGCTCTGTGGCTTTGTGCCTGTGCTCACTTCAGGCAGGAGAACGGTATGTGGCTAAGTTGCTTACCTTGCAAAAGAAGGGAATGGGGAACTGGGGCTCCATAATCACTTTTGAGGCCATGAAGCCGATGACACAAAACCTCTAGCTAGCCCTACTTTTCAAAGGGTCCATCTTCCAGGAGCATCACCCAGTGGGTAAGCCTTTAACTTACGAGGCTTTGGGAGTCACTCAACACCCAATACCCAACATGGGAACATCCATTGCAAATCTTCAAGAATGGGAGAGCATGCCCCAACATCCATGGCGTAGAAGACTTTCCCTTTAAAAATTCCCTGTTCTGCGAGGAGCCAGACCACAGTCAGATCTCAGCTTCAAGCTTGCTTCAGTGCTTCACATCCTTTCCATCACAAGCCAGCAGCATGATTGTGCTGACTTGGTTACATTCCATCAGCTGTATCACTGCGGACGGAGCCAGAGCCAGCTGCCACGTCCTGGAACTAAAAGACGGCCACCGGGATGTGAGAGAAGGTGTGTACGTGTGTTTTGTAGAATACAAAGTCATGAAGTAATCTCGGAGGAATTGTTATTCAGCTGTTGAGGGTATCATCATGCATCATGTCATAGCTGAACCAAGGAGTCATGCAAGAAGAAGGAGCCCATGACAGAATGTAAAAGCTGGCCTCTGTGACAAGATCCTTGAAATATAAAGACTGTGTGCCTCATCCCCTGGCTTCTCTTTGAGGTTTCTTAAGAATTTATTATTAAAGACATTCCCTAGGCTTTATTTTATCATATATTATTTTATTTTGGAGTGGGAGATGAAAATCATGGGAGTATGATAGCATTACTACCACGATGTTAAAATATTTTCCTCAGTCTATCTGAGCTGCGACAGCAACAGCTTTTATGTTCAGTTACTAGTTAACAGGACAAATCAATTGCTCACAGTTCTTGAAGCTACATAGTCCAAAGTCAAGGCACCAGCAGAGTCAGTGTCTGCTGGAAGGATGTTGTGTGCATCGTGGACGGTAGCCCATTGCTGTGCCATCACATGATGGGAGGGCCCAAGAGGCTCCCTCAGCCACTTTTATAAGTGAACTGTCCCACACATGAGGTAATAGAACTCATGACAGAAATGCCCCACTTTCTAATACCAGAAACCAAGAACCTGAGATATGTGGTTTTAATTTTTTTTTTTTTACTTTTTATTTGCAATTTTAAAGACTAAAATATAATTATACCATTTCCGTCCTCCCTCCCAATGTCCACCCACCCCCTCCAAATTCATGATGAGGCTTGCTTTTTGAAGTATGAATTTTGGGAAGACACGTCTGTTCAAACTGTAGTGTTGTTGTTTTAGGTTAGCATACAAAATCATGGGCTTAATTGTGGTGTTTTCACAGTACTTGGTTTGACTTGCCCTCCTCTGCCATTGCCCTCCTCCTTCCCTTTGTCGCCTTCTTCCTGATCACTTTCTTTCCTCCACAGAATTCCTGCTTTCGTGTCACATGTATTCTAGGATCCTCTTTCCTCCAGTCCCTCCCATAACATGCTTTCTTGATGGTTCCTTTTCTGATTTCTTTCCACACTGGCAGTCACACGTGCACACACACACACACACACACACACAGACATGCATACAGACACAGGCACCCCCACACACACATTCACATGCACACACACACACACACACACACACTCATATAAACACAGGCACACACATGAGTGCATTCGCACACAACAAAAAAACCTTTAAATCCCATTTACACACAAGAAAAAGACATGCTATTTTTCTTTCTGAGTCTGGATTATTTCACGTAACATAATAATGTCTAATTCTATCCATTTTTCACACAAATTTTATAATTTTAATTTTCTCTATGGCTCCTTAAAATTCCATTGTGTAGATACTTCTTGTTTTCTACTGGTGGACATCTACAATATCTATACGGCAGGACTTAGAGTCCAGTGGACATATAACCAGGAACGGTATTAGCCGATATGATTTGAATGAGATGCCCCCCATACATCTGGAGCATCTGAATACTTAGTCCCCAGTGGGTGTCTGCTTGGGGAAGGTTAGGAGATGTGGACTTGATGGAAGATTTACTCCATTGGGGGTCGGATTTGAGGTTTTAAAAGACTGGCACCATTTTGAGCACACTCTTTCTGCATCCTGTTTGTGATTTGAAATGTGAGCTCTCAGCTGCTTCTTCAGCCTCCTGCTCCCTCATCATGAGCTCTAAGCCTCTTGGACTGTAAACTTCTTCTATAAATTGTCTTGGTCATAGTGTTTCATCACAGCAATAAAATAAGCAATAATACATCTGGTTCAAATGATAGTTCTATTTTTGGTTTACTAAGAAACGTCTATGCTGATTTTCACAGTGGCTACCCCAGTTAACATTCCCATCAGAACTGAGTAAATGTCCCTCTTCCATCACATTGAGCCAGCATCTGCTATCACGTGTTTTCCTGAGGACAGTCATTCTGTCTAGGATGAGATGGAATCTCAGAGCAGTTTGAATCTGCATTCCCGTGATGACTAAGGATGTCAAAAAAACTTTCACTAATATTTACTGCCCATGCCTATTTTTTTCAATTGTCTATTTGAATCTGTAAACCATGCATTATAACCTAAATACATGTATTTTGCCTGGCAATTTTGGAAGCCAAAAAAGTTCAAGCTCGGGGTGGGCCCCATCTGTGGCAGTCCTAGTGGGGTCATGATTATATGGTGGGCAAGATCACACAGCAGGGTGCACATGAGACTTGTGAGCAGTTGTAGTGGGAGAAGCCTAATGTAGGGTGTGTTAGAATAACTACCTCTCATGGTGACTGATGCCACTGAACGGTATGGGCATTAGTCCTTCCTAAGGATGTTGTCCGCATCAGCTACTTGTCTCCCACTAAACCTTACCCTTTCCAGTCTGTTCCCTCTCACACTGTAACTTTGGGAACGAAGGTTCCTGCATGCAAACCAGTGGGAGACAAACAATATCCAGATTGAAACATGCAATTTTGTTCTGGGCTACAACCAGACCAGAGGACCCTGTCACAGATAATACTCAGAATTAGTACAGATAGTATCTTTCTACTGGAAGTAGATGGTCTTGCCAGATGAGCTTGTCTGAAACACCTGGGTAATATAGTGGTGTGTACCAGGGCAGAGAAATTTAGTGAAAAATCTACCTCCTTTGTGAATTCTACTTTAGGCCAGAATGAATGGGATGGTCACTATTTTGGTAACAACAGTTACAAAATAGCCAAACAAAACGTCTTATATCTTACAGGGCAGGGCAATTGATTGGATGGGACAAAGTACCCAGGATCCCAGACTAAGAGAAATAAAGTTCTACAGTTGGGCAGGACACCACGGCAGCCTCTTATCCTCAGGGGGACACATCTGGTCTGCATACAGGTACAAATGCCTACAGAGACATTATTCAGCGATGGAGGGAAGTTGGACACGATTCCGGGGCACTCTGGTCTGGGTAGAAGAATGAGAGTCCACCAGAGCACTATATGCAAGGACTAATCTCATAACCCAACAATATTTGTGTGTGTGTTACTCTTCCTATCCTGTCACCTGAGGTTTGCTGAGAAAAACAGCACTGGAGAATAGTTGGTAAACCTCGGACAGAGTAGTTGAAATAACTGCTCCACAGTCCTAGGAAATAGAGATGCATTTTGCTTCAGCATACAGTGCACTTCCTTTGTGGGTCATCTGAGACATTGCAGTCTTGCAAATAAATTGTTCCTCCTGGTTGGCTCAACAAAATATTTTAGGGAGCAATGGTGGGAAATATTTCATACGTGTCAATGAGTTACACCCAGAAACCCACATGTCATAGAAGATCAATGAAGAAGACATATACCTTTCCTCATATACCTTGATGGAAAGGCTCAGAGCATCATCCCAAGAAGAATAGGACCAATAGTTATATTCAGAGACAAGAAGTAGAGAAATGGCTGCCAGGAACTGGAGGAAATTGGGTGGGTTGGGGGTTAGTGGGCGTGGCATTTTTAGTTTGGAGATATTAAAAAGTTTAGATGGTGGCGCCGATCTATAACAATGTGAACATGCATGATGATACCATTAAGAGGTTAATATTGCTCTCAGCACCTAGCAAACCCCTTATCTTTGTCCACAGCATCTCCAAGGTTACTCTCCGACAGTGTAAACACAAAGAATCAAGTGTGTCCTGAATGGAAGATAAAGAGAGCTAAGCAACAATAAGAAACTAAACAGCTCAGCCTGGTCACACAGGTCTATAATCTCATACTAGAAAGGCTGAGATCTAAAGTCCAAGGACAGGCTGGGCCATGGCATAAGGTCTAGACCAATTTAAGCAATTTAATGAAACCTGCCTCCAAATAAAAAGTAGGTGACATAGTTGTGTAGTGTTTGTGAGACCTTAGGTTCAATCCCCAACATAAAACAAACAAACCTAAATATCTTAACATTGATATTCCTGTATTTTACACTATAATTTAATCTGCAGTTCATCAAATCCAAGACTTAACGGGCACTTACTGGTCTAATTCTTAGAATTCTTTTTATAACGCCTGAAGTCCTTATAAGTAGACCTGATAAATCTGCTTCCAAATTAGCAGATGTAGACTGATGAATCTGAGCATTTCCTGGTTGGCAAACAGATATTACTGTCCTTGTAGCTAATTTTCAAAGACTTTGTGAACCCTAAGAGTCCTTGAAAGAAAGATACTTTATCCTGTCCTGGAAAGTAAACTAGTAAACCCTTATTAGAGAAACTAAATCCAATCTCCATAAAGAGGGCTGCACAATGGTAAACCACTCCTGCAGAAGCACTGCCATCTTTCTAATGGGTAAAATTATCACCATAATGAAAGCACCAGGTTTAAACTTCTTTTAAAGTCCTAATAGTTTGTAGAGCCCCTCTCTCACTACGGGAATATGACCAGGATCATTCCCTGAGAAATGTTGCTTGCAGAAACTTCTGGGAGCCTCTGAAAGCTCAAGATTTATGAGAAAAAGTGGGAAAGGATAAGGATTTTGAAGACTAGGAACATCCGGGGTTTGGGGAGACAATTCAGGAAAGCATTTTCCAAGCAAGAACAAGAACCCAAGGTTTCATTCCCTGAATCCACGGACAGATGCTGGGAGTGGTAGAGAGGACCTGCCACCTACATGCTGGTGTGGCAGAGACATGGAGTCAGGAGGATTCCTGGGGGTTCCTGGACAGCCTGTCTAGACTAATTGGCAAGACCTGGATCCCAGGGAAGGCCCAAGAGAGAGACACAGAGAGACAGAGACAGAGAGACAGAGAGACAGAGAGACAGAGACAGAGAGATACACAGAGAGACAGAGAGACACACAGAGACACAGATAGAGAGACAGAGAGAGGGGGCAGGAAGGAGAGGGAGAGAGGGGGAGAGAGAGAGACAAAGACAGAGAGACAGAGAGAGAGACAGAGGCACAGAGAGACAGAGAAAGCGAGACAGAGAGAGGGTAAAGGGAAGGGGAGGGAGGGACAAAGACAGAGAGAGATTGAGAGAGAGAGAGATTGAGAGAGAGAGAGAGAGAGATATTGAGAAAGAGAGAGAGAGAGAGAGACCTGAAGTGACCTCCTCCTCCCACATGCTTTCAGTTGTACAGGTACACATGAATACATACATGCACACACAGAGACATTCACACACAGAGAGAAACAGCAACAAAACGAGTGTATTCCCTACGGCAGGAAGTAGAACTAGGAAGTAAGTACTTGTATAGAAGAAATAATGTTCGAGTAGTATTTTTCTTTGAGTAGATGGGAGCTGACTTGTTGGGCACATTAGCTTTTCCAGGAGCCAGTGTCTAGAGAAACTATTCTGCAACAAAGCCCAGGGTGCCTTCACTTCAGCACCCCCATTCTCCTCGGGCAATTTGATTCGAAACAACTCATTTTAGAAGTGTAGCCAGCGCTGCCCTGAGTAGGGGCATGGGCAGATCTTGTTTGCCTGCGGGGCTGTACAGCTGCCAGCCATTTAGTGTCTGCCTGGTACTCGGGCGTGTTTTCCTCTTTCCCTACCCCCTCTTGTGGTTCCTACTATTGAAAAGGTCAGTTTTGAAAATGGGAAGGAGCCCTCCTTCTCGTAATCTCAGCCCCAGATCTGCTTTTGAGTCTGCATGCTACGTTTTGCTCCCTGAAGGATAATTTGAAGATTTGAGTAATTAACCCAAGACTCCTAGGATGCCGTCTCTTGGAAGGGAGCGATTTTGCTGTGGAGTCGGCCCCTGTCTAGCACTAACTTCTTAATAATGGAGCCTTTCAGACCCTCCGCCATTGGCACAATGATGTACTTCAAGCTAGTGGCTTGGCAGAGTGTAAGCGGACCACTTCTATTCTTCCTTTACACAAAATGGTCCTCTTGATCTCTGGGTTGGAGCTATTTTTATTTTAGTTTGGTTCTTTTCTGCTTTTTAACTTGGGGAGCAAGGTTTTCTCTTATATTTTGATCCACTACTTAATCTGGTGCCTTACCCACCCCACCCCCGAAGGCCGGCAAAGCGACTCCCTTCCCAAGATCAGCAACTAGTCCCCCTTTCAGTATATTTAGAATTCTGCCTTTGAGAAAGACTGGGGACTCAGCTGCTGGAGGAACTAGGAGCTTGCTTCTCTGATCCCAGTACACTTCCTGCTATTAACATGGTAATGTCCCTGGCACAGCTCTGGGGACAATCACACCTGCAATTAAAAGCCAAATTAGGACATATCTTTTCTTGGCAAGTGGGACCCACAGAAATCTGAGGACAGCTGCAACCCCACCATGCACACCACCAACCTGTCTTTCAATGCACCCTCCTTCCCAAGCCCTTAGGGAAGAAGGGAACTATACATTTCAGGAGGTTTGGTTGTTTTTTAATTTGATGAATTGGTGCATTTTAAATGATGGAGCAAATGCTTAGCAAATACTTGTGTAACAAGCACAGAGACACACAGAGGCCAGTTTTTCATGGATACCATACCCAGAATAGAAAGTATAAGATCTAACTATAGGTACATAGAACATCTACAATAACTGTATGCACTCATAAATAACAACCTGAGGAAAAGCCGTATACAGTTAAAGGACATGACAGTTAAACTTCATTAAAAGTCAAGAAAACACTTGACATTTAAAAGTGATTTGTAGCTAAATTTTCTCTTATTTCAAGGATCCAAAAACATCCCTTACTTTTGCTTCACTTGTAAACAAAGTTGATTTTTAATTACTGAATCATTTCAAAAGCATACCTATTGGAATTAAAAACCATACTTCACACATTATAGGAAAGGTTTTGTACGTGGTTTATGATGGAACACCTGCCCAGCTTGCACAATGCTCTGGGTTTGATCCCAAGTTCCAAAATGATTAAGTGTGTGCAGAAATAAAAGTTAACATTGGATGCTTTATACAACTGGGTCATCCTAAGCCTTAAAATCACCCAGTTGTACATCCTTGAAGGGATGTCAAGAGAGGCCACAGACACTCTGACACTCTCAGTCCAGGCTGGGAAGACAGGCCACCCATAATGCTGGCCCATCACTGTGTGTCATTGGCTGACCTGAAGTGGGAACTGCTTGTAGCTATGTCTCCTGCTATCTTCACAGCCTGTTGACCACGGAAGGTCTTGGAAGACAGATCTTCACGCTAACAAACCTTTTCTTCTCTACTTTTGCTATCCCTTGCTTCCTTGTGTGTCATTCTGGCTACTTTTCTTTTCTTCTGCTTCAGCCTATGTTGTCCCTGCCCCTGCCCCTGCCCCTGCCCCTGCCCCTACCCCTGCCCCTGCAGAGCACTAGGCTTAAAGGTGTGCCCTTTATACCTGGGGAGGTATAGTTTTATAAAATCACTCCATCTGCCCTCCACCCCAAACAAAACGAAATATCATGTTTGTTATCATATTACTTCTCCCAGCTGTGTGCCGTCCAACTGTGGTAGGTTTGCTTTCCATGTGGGAGAGGACACAGAAAAACAAGTACAGAGTTGGTGACTGAGGGAAGAATGTAAAATCAAGTACACCGATGGCTGTGGGCAGCACCTTCCATTATCAGCAAAATCTAATGGTGCAGGTTTCTATTTTATTAACAGAGACACTACAGATGATTTATTTAATGCTATGCTGATCATGGCATTCTGGGTTACAGACCGTATCCTGACAAGGATAGTGCTTGTGTAGTTTCCATTTTTTGGTTCATTATCATATGTCACAAAAAATGTTAACGTGGCATGACCAGAGCTTGCGTGTAATGCCCTAAACCATTTGACATGCTTATCTTTTTCGTCGTTGTTTTTTAGGGATGAGCCCTGTGGGTCTGAGATGGTGAAGTTAAGTTTATGTGACACCAAGGAATCAGGAAATACGTGCAGAGCAGAGAGTACAACCTAGAGATGAGACCTGAAGGTTGCTCTGTGTCCCCCAACTCCAGTTCAGTGAACATCCGTGTCCACTGTCCTCAGGGTGTGCTTTATCTGTTTCTATCAAAATTCTTCAAGACTGACACTTTCAGACTTGCTAAGTGTATACACATATTGGAATTTTTGAAGGTTTAGGGACAGTATCCCAGTCAATGTTCCTTGCCTGGCTTGACCTTTTGTCCCAGATTTCATATAATTGAACCTCTAATAAGTACTTAATGGTCTTGGGGATGTAGAGAGAGGGGGGGGGAGGTGGGAGGGGTTGGGGGAGGGGGAGGGGGAAGAGGGAGGGAGAGGGAGAGAGAGAGAGTCTTTCTATTGGTCAATGGGCTCAGGAACCCAGGGAAGGTGCCACATTCCCTGGTCCTGTTAATTAGCCTGTTGCTAATAAGCCCCCTGAGATGTGTTCCCAGATCACAGAGCTCAGAGTTTGGGTGAGAGGCTATACACAGGTTATACAAGCCTCTCAGAAAGAACTCTGCCTTCATCCACAACCATTCTCCGTATAAGTTAGACTGAGAAAAACAAAAACAAAAACAAAAACAAAAACAAAACACCACAACAAGCATAGAATTCCACTCTCTGAAATTCAAACTGAACAATGGAGTGCATTTCTCTTTCCCCTCTTGGGTAACTCAGCTCAGTGTTTTTAGCCTTCAACCAAAAACTTACTACTATTGGCTGAAAGCGTGAGTTTATAATCTCTTTTCTTAATTCTGTGAATCCAATACATGAAATTTATTTTCTCTTCAATGCTATCTACACCCGGAGGATCACATTTGTTTACATATCTAGACAGTAAATAATGTACCATTAACAGGAAAGCCTGTGGCCTCCAATTCACAGCACAAGATATGGCTCTCTCTCTCTCTCTCTCTCTCTCTCTCTCTCTCTCTCTCTCTCTTTCTCTCAGACAAGCATTTAGAAACGGAATACTTTAAAAGAAAAGATCAGAACTTGTTTTTCAGTGAGTTGAGAACAACAGGCACCATTGTGGCCTGAAGCTAGGGTCTTACCAACAGTTTAGGGGGTAAAAAACTCATAACAGACTATTATTACATACAATTTAGATTAAATATTCTTAGGTTCCAGATGGATTTCAATTTCCATCTTAGTATGTGTATCTACTTCCATTTTAAGCATGGCTTTTTTTAAAAAGGAGCTCAGTGTTGTACTAAACTAAATAAAAGTGGCACTAATCACCTTACCTGAGAAAAGGCATGTGATTGCAGCCTGATTGGCAACACAGCATTGTTTTCCAGCATTCTGTATATAGGACAAGATCTAGCTTGATCAAAAGACTCATGTGTCTAGCTCGTCATAAAAGGTCAGCATGAATCCAGACTCAGTCCGATGTCTCTATCAAAAGGCAAGTGCTCCTGTCCTGTCATCATTATTCCTGCAAGCATCTCAGAGGCACAGATGATCGATTTCCTGCTGTGCCTGACTTCCCGGGAGACCAGGTTGGGAAATACTCCATAGAGTCTCTTCCCTTACAGAGGACTGGAGATGCTAATAATATCATACCTAACATTTATTTTGGAATAGGCATAGTTCCTGATGATTTTTTACATGTATGAACATGCCTATTTCCAGCAATATCAAGAAAGGACATGAATACCCTTGGTTTAGCTTACTACAGAGGAAACTGATTTACAAAGAAGTTAAGTTTTTTTTTCCCACAAGTGAGCAATGAACTTGAACACAGAGGGGCCTACCTTTATATGGCATTAGCCCTGTGTTATTCAAGATACATATAGCATTAAACAATATCTGGTAACATTAAAAATGAAACTAATATAACCCAAATTTATCATTTCAGCAGATAACAATATAAGATTATTGATGAAATATTTTACATTTAAACATTGTTAAATCAAATCTTTGCTTTCTGAATAATTTATGTTTCCAACATATCTCAGTTTGGATAGCCATGTTTTATGCTTTATGCCAATTGGGACTTGCATTAACCAGTCTTGAATAATGTCTAGGCTTTGCTGTAAATGAGGATGATACTAGCCCTGTAATTACATGGCATTTAAAGTTCAGAATGGTGGTAGAGAAGAGATTTAGCCTGCAGATCCTGGAATAGATGGAAGATCTTGGGATAGATGGGACCCTTGGCCCATTTGGAGCCTTTATGTATGTTAAAGAGAGCTAGTATGGAGTCCCTGGGCTCTCAAGATGGCAGAAACCAGAGCATCTATCAAAAGCCACAAAGTCCAAACCCACTTGTCCTGTGTGTCCTCCTTATCAAGCTCCGTGGCCTCTCTATGGGTCAAGAGACATGGAGAGACTGACCTGACTGGACATTCTTTAGATATGTGGCTACTCAGAACATGCTACAAAGTTCTGGTCCTGGGTGTCAGTCTCAAAAAGGAAGTAAGGGCTTGATTTGCATTATGGGATTGTTCTGTGCCAACAAGAGACTGTCACACAACCCAGGAGGCCTCACGACCACCTGCAGGTAAAGTGCAGGAAACTCATCTGGACTCTTGAACCCCACAGGCACTGTGGATTTTACATATTTTTCTCTGCTTTTCTATTTTTCCCCTCCTGAAGATAGTCCCATTTGGGGTGACTGCAGGTTCCTTCTAGCCTCTCTTGTGTATTGTTACCTTTTTCTTCAAGACAAAGTCAATCATTTCTAAGGGGCTGTGAGTTGACTGCCCTACTGCCTGAGATCTCTCTGGAAGGAGATAGCTTTAGGTTCTTAGTGTTTCATCAACCAGGTGGATGTCAGAAGACAGGCAGCTGACAGTGACTGAGGAACTCAGGAGTCAATGGGAACAAAGGACAAACGGGAACGAAGAATGAGACATATTTTAGACATAGAGAGCACAACTCTGATGTCTGTGTGGAAGATCGCATCTTCCTGTGGTTTTCATCTAAGTTAGTATATTTTAAACTTCCTCAACTACCATTCATAGAAAGAAAGAAAAACCATTTAAACTACTAGTGTATTTGAAGTATTTAACTACTTTGAAAAACAGTGCCAATTTCTACTAACAATGAACTCCTACACGCCCAAGGCCCAGCAATTCTATGCCCATGTAGATCCCATGTGCACATGTATGCATGTTTGCCAGAAGACAAATACTAGAATGCTCATGGAATGCACAGTGGTTTTTTTTAAAAGAATGGAAACTTCCCCAATGTCATCCACGGGAGACTGGTTTGAAAAGTAGGAAGTCATATGACACGTGGTATGTGCATCACACACATACATAGTGCAGCATAAGAATAAACAAACTCCCAAACCACATTGGTTTTCTAAAATCAGCGCTGACCGAAAAGAGCCAGACACCAAAGAACACATGCAACCTAATTTCCTTCACACCAAGTTCAAAAACAGATCAAATTAGTTTTGATGTGACCCATGATGTACAACATTTGCAGTACTAAACTAAAAGCATAACAAAACAGCTCTTATCCTTCCTCTATGTAGAACTCTCTGGTTGCTCTAGTCTAGTTAAGCCTATCAGTGACCAGTAAGTGGATTTACAGTAATTAGTGGATTATGTCCTATAATTTGAAAAACACTGATATTCATGCTGGTTAGGCTTTCGAGTAGCTCACGGGTTAGCTGATCTCACTAAGCCTCTGTGCCCTCTCCATAAACACAGGGAAATGATGGTGCCATTTGCCAAGAGTATTGTGGGATTGGATGAGTTAAGGCACATTGAGCTTTTAGCATATTGACTAGACAGTCAGTGTGTGCCTTACACATGTGTGTGCGCACAGACAGACAGACACACACAGACACACAGACACACACACACACACACACTTTTATTAGATATTCAGGTCTTTCTTCCAGAAAATAAGCCTTCCAATCCTTGTTCTCAGTTTGCTGATAAGGGGAGCCAGTCTTTCCAAGGAGACTTAGAGGTGACTCACTGCTCTAGGGAAGCCAAGTTCCTTGTAGAAGAACATCTGGGATTTCCACCTCAGGGTGGGCTCCTTTAAGCTCTTCCTGTGTTCCCACACCATGCTCCCCTGGGCAGTTTTCTTGTCTGTTCTGGCCTCTTTGGCAGGACCCAAGTTCATTTGGCCATGTACAGTGAAACTGTACTTGAACGATCTTTGTTTCTTAAAAAGTCATCTTAGCTTGGGAAATGTTGGCCACTGCTGAGAGCAAGCCCTCCTACTTGGCCATGGGGTCTGACCAACCCCCATCACTTCCTCCAACAACAGGGGCTTTATGCTCTCATGCAAAAAGACCAGCTGTCAGCTTAAATTTCCCTAATCCAGCCAGATCCCAACTCAGCCAACCAACAGTCGCTATCTGGGGGAAGCCCATCTGTGAAATGCAGCAGTGCCCTTACTGGAAGGACATGTCATAAAAATTAGTTTGGGCACTAATCTAAAGAAGCTTTGTGCTGAGTCGAGGGACTGCAAGGTCCCAGTTGGTGTCCTCCCCTTTGCTGAAGAGCTGGATCAGACAGACTAGCAGAGCAGAGCATAGATACACTAGACCCCCACACCTTGCTTGTCACTCCCAACCTGCAGAGGTGTCACCTTTACCACCCCCTCCATCCTCTCCTCCAGGAAGCTCTGAGGGCCGAAAGGGTGTGGGTGAAAGGAAGTACACTGTTTTGTGTGTTGTGCTAGTCACAGGCAAAGGCTATGGAGGTCTTTTAACTGCTGGTTAACTGTAACAATCTATGTTCGGTTCTGTTTGTTAAGGGTAAGGAGCTGGTTCTTAAGATTCTTCCTCTGTAACTGTTCCCTCTCACCCTGGGAGTCATATTTGCTCCCCAAACACACATTCTGACTTACTGAGGAAAACACAGTCTTCAGACTGACATTTGCTTGAATGGAATGGCCAAGGTGACTTTTCCCTCTGACACCCCTGCCTAACTCTTTGCTTCTGTTTAGGTTGCATGCTTCCAGTGCATTTTGATGCATCTTGTACCTTGCCTTCACCTCCCTGAACTCCACCTTCCTTCTCGTCTCCAATCCAAAGCTACAGAAAGACAGAGGATGGACAACCAATGGAAACTAATCTGGCCTCTACTGTGCCTGCTCTCTTCCCTGTCTTGCTGACCATGGCAGGAATCATTGCAAGGCTTGAAAAAAAGTCCCCGACTTCAAGGATCTTGACATGAGGAACTGACCTGCCCACACATAACGACTACTACCCCACTTACCCCTGTCCCTGGCAAGGTATAGCTCTATAGAGAAGGTTCCAGTCTAGCAAAGCAGTTTCTTCCTGAGTAATCCAGTTCCTACCATGTCTCCACGCTAGAGTCACACGTGTTCACTGCACAGTGACTTATACGGAGGAACTGCCATGCAGCCTTGTTGTTACAAGGATACATTACGTATTTCATCAAAGATAGTTTTCACTCAGACGGTCTGGCACCAGGCTGAAATGTAAAAGGCTGACTAAGGACAATTAAATTAAAAAGCAAATTTCGTAGCAATACTCTCAAGGGGACAGGAGTGGCCACAGGCCTCTTTAACCCTTAACAGGCTGTATAGTGTACTGAATTTGTGACACTTCAAAACAGTCACCATGCCAGAGGCTCCTCATCTCGTGGTGGAGTAGCCTGACCACCACCACCACCCCTGCTGGCTCTATACTGGGGTTTGTCTGGCTTGGTCTTGTGTATCTCTTATACATAATGATAGTCCTATACCCATGCACAGACTATACCCATGCACAGACTGGCAACACTAAGGGGAATCGGCAGGGGGGAAGAGAGAGAGAGAGAGAGAGAGAGAGAGAGAGAGAGAGAGA